>CAJFCO010000088.1:1044655-1079364 GCA_904066015.1 Synergus gifuensis
TACATATATATATATATATATGTATGGAAATAAGATTAAAAGACGAGTTTACAATTTTTCATCGATTCTTTCACAGTTTTTTTTAGTAATAACTGTGAAATATTTGATTTTTTAATGTTTTAAACCTTTGTTTAAATATAGAAAATATCTTTAACAATGTCTAGAGTAGCAATAAGGAGTCCAAATAACTAGGAAGAAGAAAACTTTAAAGAGCACATGTGAGTTCTGTTTGTTCATAACTTCTTTGCAGTGGTAGATGGTTCGTTTAACAATTTGAATTCTTATGAAAATTCACGGTCCTTCAAAACCTGTACCTCACAAGTCCTTCATATTAATTAACTCTAAACAATAGTTTATTTAAAATAGACTAAATACCTAGTACACAATGTCAATATAGTGCGATTTAATTCTTTACCTTAGAACTGGGTCAAAATTTTTCTGAGAATAATAAAAGTAATGTTCAAGGATAAGTTTCTTGTTCTGTGATAATACTTAAAAATAAAGTTGGATATTAAGACGACTTTGTGAAAATGCATGAAGAAAATGTCACTACACAATCTGAAATTATAGGCCAAGGACACAAGTGTGATTCAGATTTTTGAACCCCATGGAGTCATCATCTAAAAGAACACGTGCGGTACTGATTTCACCCCTGGCTACCCTTCGTAGTATCATTCTATCAAAATAGAACCTTGTGCAATGTATGTATAGCAAAACGGGACAGAGAAGGCACGCGTGTAAATCATAAGTTGTCTCTTTTTCACATGTCACGTTGCTGAAGAGTGAGATGAAGTGCAAAAGTTTAATCGCAAAAAAAAACAATCCCAGTATCGCCTAATTTGGCCTAATATGAACTAGAACACAATGTGACAGCATTAGGGGAGTCAGGAATCACCGCTACGTCGTGCAGGAACGCAGGAAGTGGAGGTCAGCACAATTTTAATTGAGAAAGTTCATGTGGGACCAAAAAATGAATCAGGTCATTACTTACGTATAATTCAAACCAATTTCACTCATTTACGACCCAAGTTACTTTCTTTGTTGACAACTTAAGGAAGAACGCAGCGTTCATTTAAGAGGCACTAACACTGCCATTGTTTTCAGCCATCTTCACTGTCACTAGACATTCACTAGACAACTAAAAAGTAAAACCAGGGTCGTATAAACAGACTCCAGAATCTCCGGTGGTGTTGACTGGCGTTTTGTCCACGATTAGAGCTTCTCAACTAGCCACCAAAGAGTAGAGCGCAACGATCGGAGGGTATATGGTTTGTTTACATCACCGTGATCACTGTGGTTTACATAACCTAGATTTCAAAACCTCCCTATTCAAATATAATATCCTCGTGAATATACTCACGTATAATGCAATTTTCTTTCAAGTGCTTTTCGCAAACACTATGAAACACTGATCTCTATAATACACTGGATAGTGAATCTGTAGTTCTGAAAATGGCATCAATTGAATGTAGTGGCGGCCATCTTTACTGAGGATTTTTGTGCGTTTATACGACCGTGAGTAAAACCAGGTAAAACCAAGCCATTCCGAATTTCCGAACCATGCATTGTGCGTAAATGGAGTCAGTGAAGATGGGAAACTCGACACGACTTGACGAGTCAATCGGGTTTAATGGGCTCTGCTTTATGGGGTAATCACAATTTTGAGGTTGGCATACTGACGTGTGGGCCAACCAATCCTGTTCTAGAATTTGAATTTCTTAATTGCAATTCTCGAAAAGCAAACGGAAAAAATCTTCCAAAATAAGAAGGATTTTAGATTATTTTTCTTTAAAAATTTAGTAACTTTTTTTTAAAAAAGGGCAGTTTTCATTTTTCAAAATATTATCAAAGAAGAAATTTCTAACAGATGGCACCACTGATGATTTGTATTATTACATGTTGGAATCCTCGAAATTAAATATTGCTCAATTTAAAAAACTTTAATTTCAAATTTTCTAATTTTTCAAGCTCAAATCTGGTCTTTCAATTTTTAATACTTTCAATTAAATTTTTTTTAAAAACGTATAATATCAAAAAATCAAAATTTAAAACCAAATCAGTTCGAACTATTCAATCGCAATTTATCTAATTGTTTATTTTCAAACCAGCCCAATGTCAAGTCATTTAATTTTGATTGAACAGTTTTTCAATTTAAAGTTAGTCAACTTTTAAGGCTTGCAATCTGAATATATATTCTACACTTATAATTGAATATTTTTCAAACAAATAAGAAAGAGTGTAAGAATTTAAGTGACGTCTATTAATTTTTATTTTACTATTATACTTGAGAGGAATCCTAAAAATATAAAACGTTATTATCAAAATAAATTAAAACATTTTTTATTCTGCTCACTTTACTTCTTCGTGGATGATAATGCAGTCAATAAATAGAATAGATTCTGATGTAATTATTCCTACATAAACAGACATAAATAAAATCGAGCGGATTTTCCCTGTTCGTGACAAATTTATCTCAAATTCAATTTCATAAAACAAACAACTTTTGTTTTGAAAATGACCTTCACTTATTTCCGCTACATGTGAAGCTAATAGATAATAATATAATTCTAATTAATTTGATTTATTAATTATTTTATTGTATAAACCTGATCTTATAAACTTGTTTAAATATTGAATAGCTCTTCAATACTACAGGCAGGAAATAAATTCTAAAAAAGTTCTAACATTTATTATTAGAGTAATAAAATTAAAAACAGGATTCCTCATCACATCTCGTTTATGCAATTCTCTGAAAGGATTGATATTTTTTATGATAATAGCTGCCACTCACATGAAGTTAAATAATCAACTTCACAAGATTTATTTACAATAGAAGTTTATTGAAAAAAGTTAACTAACTCGAGAATTCTCATAGTATATCTAATGTTTAATCTTGGGAAAGCAGTCTGAAATTAATAACTTGAAGGGGTACATATATTTAAAACAAGTTCATTAACATTAAATTAATTACATACCACATTTCAGAATTTACGACCTGGATGCACATAAAACCGAATAAGGACTCTTTCGACATTTACTTGGAAGAAAAACTGACGCCGTTCAATTACACAAAGTACAAAAAATCTGTGAGGTGATGAGTAACCCAAGCTTCTAATCAAAATCCGAGAAGATCCAAATTCTAATAATAATTTTGTCTAATAACAGGGTGGCCACAAAATTAAACTTTTTCAATTTCCCTGCCATTTCCCCGACCTTCAGACAAATTTCCTCATACACAATCTCTTAAAATTTTTGGAAACCTACTGAAATCTTTTGAAATTCCTAGAAACATCTTTAAATTCCTTAAAATTCCACCACAATGTTTAAAATCTCATAAATTCTTTAAAATATATTAAAATTCCTTAAAATTACCTTTAAAAAAATAAACATTTCTTAAAATTCTTGAAAGCTTTTTAAAATTCTTTAAAATGTGACAAGCAACTTTAAAATTCCTTAAAATTTTTTTAATTCCCTAAACTTTCTTTAAAATCTCTTAAAATTTCATGAAATCCTTTAAAATTTCACTAAATCTTGTAATTATTATACAAGTTTCTTGTAATCCCTTTAAATTTCTAGAAAGCTCTTTAAATCCTTTAAAATTATTAAAAATCTCTTGAAAATTGAAATCATTAGAAACTCAGAGAATCTCAAAGAATGCCTGAAAATTCTTTATAATCCTTCGAAATCGAAAACTATAATGCAACAAAAATAACATAGCATAAATGTTAATTTCTATTTTCTCTGACTTCCCTGACTCGTGGCTACCCTGAATAATAATTTTATCCAATAATAGTTTTATCTAATAATTTTCTTTGTAGGTTTCCGAGAGATGGATGGAAAAAATATCTTGTTCCTGAAGTTTTGAACCTTTTTTTGAAAATAATTAGACAAATTGTCAACAGCGTCTTTCCACATCAGAAGATAAGAAGAGTTTGAAAATTTCGACTTCTTTGGGAATTCAGGATGCTATGACATCCTATAGAATCATAGTTATGAGTTGCATATCACGAGGTTTATTATGATCGCGTAGGCGTACGTGCTATCATGGCCCCAGTACCGGACCTACATTAAAAGCAGTTCTCCAGTCCGGCGTCTTGTCAAACGACGCACTCTGGATATATATGCTTACAAAACACGTTTTCCATTGCCCCTAGAGAATCTACAATAATATTCTACAATCTACAGTGCATCTCGAAGCGAGGGTCCGCTAACGGTATCTCGCTATTCGCTTCGAACGTTGGAACCAAGAGAGTAGGAGAACACCTTTTGAACGCCTTCATACCTTGATTGGTAGTGTTTCCAGTGCTGAAAGGACCGTCGTGCCGTCAACTCCTGATTATCAGCTAACACATAATTCATTGTTTTCTTCACGCCTGCGGTAAATACCGCTGGCGTTCATAACAATTGAGAGTTATCAGTTGTCAAAGTTTCAAAAATTATCTCCCGGACACGCATCTCGACGTCGGGAATTAGTAAAAGATCTTTAACGATCGCCGGCTTTGCGGCCGAGTTTGTAACCGGTAGAAAGTGCGAAACGCGTAGAAGCGTAAAAAATTTCGCACTGGAAGGTGATCTCCAGGTGAGTCATCATATCGAAAATAAATCGTGATATATGCAGCCCTAAAAAATTTGCTTGTGTGAATTCATGTGTGTCCTTGCATCAAAGGCAAGATTTAATAAAATGACTGATCAAAGTGGTTTGCAGAAAGAGATGAAACCGAGTCACTGCAATTTTGTACGCGCTTTTTGTCCAAACGCGAATTTCACCGGCTAAGTGGCACACATGCATTCACTCTGAGTCTCTCCATTTACTAATTGCTATAGGTTTTGTGCAGTTTCAGTCAAATGAATTATTGCGAAATGGAAATTTAATGAATTTTAGTTACGTGCTTTGTTGTGCTCATTTTTTTATGTCGAACTCACCCAGAGAGTTGAAGTCTCTTTAATTGGAGTTCAGGTCTCTAAAAATTGTTTCTCAGATCTCCAAGAATCTTGAACTTGAGAGAAGTCTGTATCGTCATCATTTATAAAAGTACGGTGATCAAATTTGGAATTTTCAATTTTTTTTTCCAATCTTGAGGAATCTGTTATTAATTATTCATGTGAAGTACACACAAGTGCTGGCCTCACTTTCATTTGTATGGGCGGAAGGACACCACCTACGTTCATATTTTGACGGACCCTGACGTACATATTATGAAAGAATTTTATAATTATTTATTAATAATCACTTATTTAATAATTCACTGCAAAAAATATCTCTTCATTCTTCGACGGAATACGTCTCGATTTTCGAAAATAAATAAATCCTAAAATCGTACAATGATCTCTCACTGCAAATATTAGTTCCAATTTCTTTGACGATGACGAGTTCATACGAGTCGCAGCTTTCTTTCCGTTTCTATTGACAGACTGTCGCGTTCCCGGAAGCAGTAAAGTACGAATGTTGCGAATTGAAGTGTCAGCGTTTCTCGCAATTTCTTCTTCTAGTATTTTAAAAATAAATCATTTTCTTACAAAGATCTACTAGGTCATATACTTCTGTCTAAAAGAAATCTTGACCTTATTATTTCAAGATCGTTGCTCTTCACCTGTGGCAATTTACATTATCATTCTATTCTCCATGTCGTGGGAAACGACATTTTTTTATTATAGTTATTTTCATCGCATATTTACCACGCATAATTGCATGGAATCTTTTAATTAACAGGGAGTCAACTTAACTTTCGAGCATTATCTTTAGACTCAACGAAAAAGACGTAAAATTTATGAGAAGTGTCTTAACTTCTTTCAGAAATTTAGCCTTGGCAAAGAAATCAATGAAATCAAGAAAATCATTCACGATTTATAATGTCTATCTTTTTGGTAATATTTTTTAGTGAATCAGTAGGGTTTCCGAGAAAATTATACTAAGAATAAGAATCATATCATATAATAGAGAATGAGTCATTCTCATCAGTGATCATGTTTCCTAAATAGTATGTTAATAAAGGCTTACTCGACATTTCTGATTATCTGATGCAAAATGTAAATTGCGAGATGCACTTCTATTTCCAGTTTAGTAAAACAGTATTAGGGTTTAAGAAATGAATTTGAATTTGTACTCATTTTTCAAGTTCAGTGCAGGTATACCGCTAGAGTTGCTGTAAATCTTTTACGCATTGTGAACTTGACCAAAGTTACGATAACATTTGCAATATTATAAATCTGTGATTTATGAAATTTAAAAATTAGCTATAAATCATCCTGACATAATAGATGACACGAGAAGTGTAGAAGTGTTAAATTAGTAATGTATTTTAATCTGAAAGGTATATTAAATCAAATGGCTCAAGTTGTCTAGTAAGTCGATAAAATTCTACAGTTCTTGTTTCTACTGTGGTAGGAAATTACATACATTACGAACTTCTGTATTATTACATAATCAGGTAATAATAATCTACTCATGTCTCTGAGGTGAGCAAGAACGCGATTAAAATGAAGGGTGGGGTCTTCATCTCGAACGGGACACCTGTTGGGATATAGAAAGTAGGGCGAATAGGAGCAAACAAAACCGTGTAAAACCAACCCAATAAAGAAATACATAAGCATGGGGATTCCCAATAAAATATAATTAACGATGAAAGAATAAACTGCAAACTCACTATCAAGAAAAAAAAAAAACCCAGTGTTCGTGGTAATAAGCATAAACCTATTATTATATTTATATATTTCTATTTAAATTACCTTGGGTTTTACCCATTCACTTAAGTTAAAACCTGTCATCCATAAGTCGTAAGACATAAATTGGACACGCTCAAGTATATTGACTCATTGACTCACTTTACCTCAGCTAACAAAATATACATATTTTTTCACCTTTTCTTTATTTTTCAGAAATTTTTTCCGTTGTAGACATTTGAATTTTGCACGTAAATGTGACTTTCTAACAATTTTCTTTGCGTGAGAGAAAACTCAATTTGAACAAAAATTTCCAAATTTTTCACTATTTGACATTTCCAGAATTAATTTTATTATTCAATATTATTATTAACTTATTATTGTTTTTGTTATTTTTAATATTATTATTTAAACTCCATTATTCAATTCTCACAGTCATCACAGGTGATCACTTATTCACATTTTTTCGACTGATAAAGTTAATCATATGAAAAAAATATTGACATTGAAATTATAAGATATTTCGGGTTATTTTCGGTTTGAATTCATTTCAAATCTTTAAAAAAATAATTAATATTCCGCCATATCTCTTGTAATTTTTTTAAATTACTTGAAATCTTTTCAAATTCTTTGAAATTCTTTAAAATCAATTAATAGGTCTTTAAATCTTTGAAATCCTGTGAAATTTCTACGACCACAGTTAAATCCCAAAAATTTACCATGATTTTTTTTTCTTTTTGATTTCTTCTGAATTTTCCCAAAATTTTCTTAAAATTTATGTCCAATTCTCTTCAATTCATCTTTAATTATTTTGAATTAGCTTTAAATGTTTTGGATTTCACCTGGAATTTTATTAAATTTGGCTTGATTTTTCTGGAGTTCTTTTAATTTCTTTTGAATTCTGTCATACAGAAATATTTTCAATGAAAATGAATCAATATTTTTAAACTTTTTCTAGTTTAAAATATGTACTGTCAATACAAAAATTCGTTAATTTGAACATTCAGAACTCAAGTATAAAATTTCTCACCTATTTTCATTTAAAAAATCACATTTTCATCTTTTTTAATGGCAATAGGTACTGTGATGACTGCACTCACTTAGAGTACTTGACCTCGATAAATAATACATGCAATCGTTCTTTTCTGCATTACAGAATTGGCAATAAAATATGGACTGGTGGAGGAGCTTCATAATATCACTCTGTTGCCTCTACGGATGCGTTATAGCAGAACCGTAAGTATATTAAATTTTATAAACCTTTCTATTATGTAGCTACATCAGACTTCATTCATAAAACCTAAATTCATTCTATCAATTCTTTTACGCTAAACAATTTTATTTTCTTTATGATGAATCAAACTTTCTCATTTATTGTTCCTGTCTTGAGAATGCTTTCTTCACCTCTACTTTCCCCATACAATTTTTATCCCTCAAACCCGTTTGTTTAATTTGGATTGTTAATATCTGGGTTGATGTTCCGCGTGCAAAATTGCAATCAGTTAATATTCATCTTGACCGATTTAAAGCAAGTACACCATAAATAATCGAGATCGCCGTTCTTCTCGAAGGTACTACACGGTCATCGCTCCGAGAGTGGTGCGTCCTAATTCGGAATACCATGTAGCAGTAAGCACCGCAGGCATATCGATTCCATCAATAATATTGGTGGAGTTAAACGCTCACCAATATGATGGACAACAAGTTAAAATTGCTTCGAAATCGGCGACCGTGCCTCCCTATTCAACAACAACAGTCATACTGCAAGTAAGGGACTTTTGTATCACAATTGAAAGGTCTTCCAAAATGATGGAAATTGATTTCAATTAAAAAATCTCTCTCGCAGATCCTTGATGTCGGACCTGCAGATTATCGCTTGGTGGCTCGGGGAATAACGGGAATTCAATTTGAAAATTCAACAGAAGTAAAATACGTGCACAAAAGTTACACCGTCTTCACTCAAACAGACAGAGCTGTTTATAAACCGGGTAACAAGGTCATGTTTCGATGCATTCTCCTGGATTCAGGTATGAAACCTGTGGACACCAGACAACTGCAAATTTATGTGACGGTAAGTTCATTGAATGACGACCTCAAAGATGTTTTCTTCTAGAAGAAAGATAAAAGATTAAACTTGAAATATTACTTATAGGATGGAAAAGGTAACAGAATCAAACAATGGGTTCGACCAGCAACAACTCGAGGAGTATTCAGCGGCGAAATAGAACTTTCAGAATCGCCTGTTTTGGGTGACTGGAAAATAGTAACGATAGTCGATGAACAGACTTTCGAAAAAGAATTCCAAGTAGCTGAATACGTGCTTCCAAACTTCGAAGTTACCATAGACTCTCCCAAGCATATTGTCTTCAAAGATGAAAAGATTCACGTTACAGTTCGAGCAAAGTTTGTATTGATTCCTAGAAAAGTTTATGAAAAAGTTAATTAATTCATATTGATTAATAAATATTTATTTCATATCAGGTACACTTATGGGAAGACAGTAAAAGGAGAAGCAACAATTACTGCTTATCCAGATATAATTTCCAGTGTTCTACAACCAGTTTTTCAACCTGTACGAAAAGTCGAACCTATTGATGGAAAGGTAGCAGTCGAGTTTGACATCTACAAAGAATTAAGGTATTAATAATTGTAGCTATTGTCATTAAAAATGGTGAATAGGTAAATTAAAATGGTTCAATTAAAATTTTAGATTGAGAGACGATGACTATTTCCGACCAGTAAGAATAGAAGTTGCAGTAGAAGAGGCACTGACTGGAAGAAGGCAAAACACTTCGACTCAAGTAATTCTCCATAAGCACAGATACTCGATGGAACTGATTCATCAGTCAGGTTACTACAAACCAGGATTAAAATACACTACTACTGTGAGTTTCAAAAATTAGACTGTGAAGTCTGCTATTACATACATTTACAATCAAATTCATTGTTTATTTTAATTTTCAAGCTCAAACTAACGAAACACGATGGATCTCCTGTGCAAGATACCAAAACACCGGTAGCAATATCTAGTACATACGACAATGAGGAATACACAAATTACACGAAATTTTTGGATCAAAATGGAATGACAGATCTTGAATTCTATCCTCCAAGTAATTCGAACGGCAGTCTTAAAATCGAGGTACAGAAATCTATCTTTGCTTATTCTTGATAAAACTATTCAAAGAAGAATATTCAGTTATTATCTCAATTATTCTATTTATAGGCGAGGTACTTCAATCTTCATGAGCAGTTTCCTCCCGTATATCCAGTTGCAAGTATCGATAGAGAATACATACAAGCTGTGTCAAAAACACCAAGTCCAAACGTAGACTCATCCTTTGTCGAAATTGAAGTAAACTCCACAATGCCACTAAAATATCTAAACTACGAAATTTTTGGCCGAGGAAATATTCAAACTGCTGCTTCTGTAATAGGAGAGGACAGAAACACACTTAGTTTTAGGTAATTTAAGTCTTTATCAATTTCGAACTGATCAATATATTTCTACTCTTTTGCTTTATAAAATTTGAACGATATCATAACTTACAATTCTTAGATTTAAACCAACACCTCTCATGGCACCGACAGCCCACGTATTGGTTTATTTTGTGACCGACAATGGCACAATTATTGCAGATTCCATTGACGTCGACATACAAGGCTCTCTACAAAATTTCGTAAGAATATTTTATTTTAAATTTTAAATAAATTAGAATTTTTTTCATTAAAATTTTGTACAATTTAAAGGTCAACGTGAAATTAGGATCAGAAGCTGGACCCGGTGATGAAATTAGTCTTACAATCTCTACAAATCCAGACTCTTACATCGGTCTTTTGGGAGTTGATCAGAGATCCCTCTTATTAAAATCTGGCAATGACATTTCCTACGTAAGTAATCAGCAAATAATCCCTCAAACTTCTGAGTAGTCTAACAACAGTTTAATTTCGATCTTTAGGAACAAGTTGAGCAAGAGATGAAGTCTTACGACGAAGTGGACACATCTGAATTATTCCACAGAGGTGGTTCTGAAACTTCCAGTGAAGTTTTCACCGTAAGTTCAAAAAAAAAAAAATTTTTTTAACTAAAGTAGCAGAGGATGAAATAATAATAACAATTTTCAACAGAACGCTGGAGCAGTGATTCTTACAAATGCCTATGTGCACTATGCATTCCCAATTGGTGAGTAAATAACTAATATTCAATGTAAAAACTATAATTCTCACAACACAGACACCATGAAAAATAGATCACTCATTCATAAAGCACGTCTCTTATATTCACGCTATTAATAATATAATCAAAATATCTTCTCTTGTCTAATAGCATCGAAGGTAGAATCGAAAATTACACCAACTACGTAATAATACTAGCTAAGAATCTGAAATATAATATCATTACTTAGAATTAAAAATAACAGTCATCACAGTGCCTTATTGTCACTAAAATAGATGGAAAAGTTTTTTTTTTAAATAACAATAGGTGACAAATAGGTAACAAGAATTAAACAAATGTAAACCAACAGAGCGAAGATACTAAAAAATTTTGCTAAAAGTAAAGAAACATCTTGACCTCCAATCCTACTCAATCAACTTTAAATTAAGAATATAGAAATTCAAAGGAATTCAGAATAATTTAAAATAACTCAAAAGAAGTCAAAAGAAACATAAAAAACTCTAAAGATCTCAAAAGAACTTTAAACAAGTCAAGGCGAATTCAATCAAATTCAAGGTGAATTGAACAGCATTGAAGAGGAATTGAAGAAAATTTTAAGTGAATTCAAAAGAATTCAAAACAACTCGACATGAAAATGAATTCGAAAAATTTTAAACGATTAGAAAATATTTTTTTGCAATTAACAAGATTTCACATTATTTTGAATAATTTAAAAGAATTTCAAGAGTTTTTAAGGGACATCAAGAGATTTAAAAGAATTTAAGGGGATTTCAAAAGAATTTAGAAGAGATTTCAAGAAATTTTACGGAATTCAAGGGAATTTTTAAAGATTTAAAAGAATTTCAATCGATTTAAAACGATTTAAAGAATATTAAGGAATTAAAGAGATTTGAAAGAGATTTTAAATAATTAAAAAAATTTCATAAGATTTCAAAACATTTTTAAGGATTTTAAAGAATTTGAAGGAATTTCAAAAAAAATTCAAAATACAACAAAATTATAAGTACCAAATAAAAATATTTTCAGCTTTAAAAGATTGACTTTCCTTATTATTTTAATTATTCAGAAAAGTTTTTTCAAACCGGAAATGATCCGGAAATATCCTATAATTCCAATATCAATAATTTTTCACCTAATTCAACTTTATCGATTGAAAAAAGGTGAAGAGGTGACAAATTTCCAAAACAGATGAAGTAGGTGAACAAATTCAGAATAGGTGAAAAAGGTGAATAGGTCACGACCTGTGATGACTGAAATAATTTAAAGAATCCGTCGCTCAGCCTACTACCTTAGATAATCATTTAACGTTGCTTATGTGTGCATAGCATTCTACCGTTCCAATCTTGAAGTCGACTTTCTACCTACTGCCATGGAGGCAAAAGCAAGTCCAAATATGTTTCCACCTGAGAAGGTCAAAGTGCGCAAGAATTTTCCCGAAACTTGGCTTTGGCAAGCGCTTGACGCTGGGTAATTCATACGAATTAATCTCTACTACTATGTCTCTAAGTTCCTTCTACAAACTGCCTACCAAATCTCTGGAAACTAATTTTCTATTGTATGATCAATACACCTGATGACAAAAGTTTAGTCGCTCGTTTTAGGTTCCGCTTTTTAAATAACTTGTTACCAAAAACTGGAATGATGGTAATTGTGGGATGCTTGCGGTGTTGGAATAGTATCAATGTATAAATGTACTTCATTCATCAACCATTACTGACATTCCTCCAACAAATACTAGAAGTTGTACTTGAGATGAAACAAGGTGTATTTTATTCTCTAGTCGTTTTTTATACTATTTTTTTTTCTATTGTTTATTATATGATTGGAGTTGACTTGCAGGGAAACCAGGTATATCGGAAGGTAGAATAACAGGCTCGCCTGAAGGGGTTTCCACATTGCGACCAGACATTGGTCCACCTATCACTCATAGACTTGCAACCAGACCACCATTGGCAGGTCCTTTCGCCTTCTCTCGTATCCCGTTTCCCGTATGGAATAGACCCCGTGTTTTCTTAATGCATGAGATCCAAGACACATGGCTTTTCACAAACTCGTCTTCAGGGTATTTATATCTATCTATACTTCTTATCAACGAACACCTGCTTTCAGTTATTTAATTTGGTGTACTTCCTAAAAGATGAAATATCTTCCTAAATCTGGTAACATTTTATGTGTATACTGTATATATTTCACTATTGTGATCACAGTGTTAACTCTTCGTCTTCTGTATTATAGCTTTTGAGTTTTTCAATCTTGGGACTTAGACAAAAGTTTGAAAACCAGTTGTCTTTAATATGAACCTTGTCTCTGATCTAGGAACGAGGGTAAGGCAATGATCCGAAAAAAGGTGCCAGACTCGATCACATCTTGGGTCATCAGTGCCTTCACTGTGAATTCTGTTCATGGATTTGGTCTCCTTGAAGAACCCAGAAAGGTTTGATCTAATAAAATTGATATTTAATGGAAAGATTCCGATGAGCACCTGTAACCAATTATTTTTTAGTTGAAGGTCTTTAAGCCATTCTTCATATCGATTGATCTTCCTTACTCTGTGATTCGAGGCGAAATAGTTGCAATACCTATTGTTGTTTTCAATTATATGGATAGAGACATGATTGCGGAAGTTGTTTTGGAGAATAAGAACCAGTTCGAGTTTGCAGAAGTCTCGAATGAGGTGCATGATACACCAAGTAAGAACTACATTCGATTGTCTATTTATTTCTAATTCTATTAAAAAATCAAAATCAGAAATCATTCGATTTTAATTATTCTCTCCACTTCAGAATTCGAAAGGTATCGCAGAAAGACTGTAAAAGTTCAAGGTAACTCAATGAGTAGCGTCTCTTTCATGGTTATACCTAAAGAGCTGGGATATATCACGATTGCAGCTAATGCCACGACCAGTATGGCTGCAGACGGTGTCGAAATCAAGCTACTTGTTAAGGTAGGTTTCATTATAAAAAATATAGAGTATTTTAGATATTTTCTTAAGAAATCATTTTAATGTTATTTTTACAGGCAGAGGGAGAGACGCAGTACAGAAACAACGCCACGTTTTTGGATCTGAGAAACACTAGATCCGTATCAACTAATTTAACAGTTGGAATACCGAAAAACATCGTACCAGGTTCAGAGTTCGTGGAAATATCTGCAGTAGGTGATATCCTAGGACCAAGTATTCCCAATCTGGCGAATTTAATCAAAATGCCTTCGGGTTGTGGTGAACAGAATATGCTGAATTTTGTACCAAACATAGTAATTCTTGATTACTTAAAGGCAAGTTTCTCGATCATAATCTAAACTTTATCTAACTCTATCTAACTTTATCCCATGTTTTTTAAGAATTAAAGAAAATTATTCAACGTTTCTTACAGAATACTAATCAGCTGAAACCAGCTATTGAAAGCAGAGCCTTGAACTACTTGGAAATCGGATATCAACAGGAATTAACGTATCGTCACGGTGACGGATCGTTCAGTGCCTTTGGAGAAGCTGATGCTAGTGGCAGCACATGGCTGACGGCATTCGTAGCGAAGTCCTTCAATCAGGCAAACAAGTACATCAATATAGAGAAGCAAATTATTTACGATGCTCTGGAATGGCTTGCTAGTAAGCAAGAATCGAATGGAAGTTTCCCAGAAGTAGGAAAAGTCAGCCATCGAGATATGCAAGGTGGTGCTGCCAAAGGTCTTGCACTCACAGCATATACTCTCATTACTTTCCTTGAAAACCAGGTAAGTATCAAAAAATTCGATTAAGGGCATGTGTTACTTACCATACGAGCAAGTTGAAATAATCCGGGTTTTTTTTCTACAATTTTTACATTTTCAAAAAAAATTTAGTCAACATCCGTCCGTGTTCACGTTCTTGACGGATGTTGACTATAATTTTTTTAAAAATGTAAAAATTGTAGAAAAAAACCCGGGTTCTCTAAATTTGCTCATATGGTAAGTAACATATGCCCTTAATCCTATTACTTTCCTAGCGATTTTTCAAACAAAAATTCAATTGTAGGAGACCTTGAATCGTTACCAAAGAACGATCAATTCAGGTATTCAATATATTGTCGAGAACATTGGAGGTTTGGATGACGTCTATGCTTTGAGTCTGTGTACGTACGCTCTGAATCTTGCAAAAAATCAGTACGAGGAGACTGCATTTTATGCTCTGGAATCGAAAGCTAAAGACAATGGAGAAGCAGGCATGAAATGGTGGAGCAAACCTGTTCCCAAAGAGGATAAAAATCCATGGTATTCTCTGCCACGGTCAGTTGACGTGGAAATGACGTCATATGTTTTGCTAACATATTTGAGAAGAAATCTTGTAAATGACGCTATACCTTTGATGAAGTGGCTGGTTAGTCAAAGAAACAGGGAGGGTGGTTTTGCATCAACTCAAGTAAGTCTAATACGCTTTCGAAGAATATTTAAAGTGTTTAAAAGGAGTTTTAAAATATATAAATTATAAATACTTAATTTAATCATAGGACACAGTAATTGGAATACAAGCTCTGGCCAAACTGGGAGAAAAATTAGCATCGAAGAATAACAATGTTGCAATCACATTTAATTACGATAATGGTGGACAAAGCCAAATAAATATTAATCCAGCCAACTCGATGATTCTTCAAAAACACGTGGTGAGCAAACTGCAACATTCTATATTCATAATTTCTTTAGGTTCAATTTGGATATTTTTCTCATACTGTTTTTTTTTTTTTATTTCAGCTTCCTAAAAAAACTCGCATCGTGAATATAACAGCGACTGGTACCGGATTTGCTTTTGTACAAGTTTCATCACATTATAATTTGAATGTGACAGGAGCTTGGCCTCTTTTTACACTAGATCCTCAAGTCACGAGAGCTTCAAATGAACATCATCTACAGCTCACCATTTGTTCAGGGTAAGATTCTTTCAATACGAACTTTTACGACAATTTGAGATTTTGTCTAATATTAAACTCACAATCGTTTAAACACAGATTTGTACCAACAAATGATACAAAGGAGAGTAACATGGCAGTTATGGAGGTGAGTCTACCCTCAGGTTTCACTGTGGACATGGATTCACTGCCAAGCTTGGAAGCTTCGCACAATATCAAACGCGTGGAAACTAAAAATGGAGACACAATGGTTGTGCTTTATTTTGATGAGGTAAGATTCTCTTAATTTTAGCCTAATATTCCCTAATAGAATGTTGATTAATTGAAAATTGATTATTCACATCATGATCTTTTTTTCAGATGAATGTAACTGAACTATGTCCCACAGTTTCTGCCTTTAGAACGCACAAAGTCGCGAAGCAGAAGCCAGTGCCAGTGTCAATTTATGATTATTACGATTCAAGTGAGTATAAGATTTTTATAATTTTTTAATTATATAATTCAATACTGTCTATAATTTATGAAATGTTTTCGCAACAGCGAGAAGAGCAAGATCGTTCTATAATCCTACACCATCACACCTTTGTGACATTTGTGAAAGAGAAGATTGTGGAGATTTATGCCAATCTCAACTAAATCCAGGCGAAATCAGGTCGGCATCAAATTCTCTTTACACTCCTTGTATATACTTGATATTAACGATCTTCAGTTTCCTCAAGTTTTTTTAGATCTAGTTATTTTTTAGTCGCTAGGTATTAGATATTTTTTATGATAACGTTTAAGATATGCGATAAAACAGTGCCTTGCACCACAAGTGATAACCAAAGCGTTTTGACTGAAACAGGTAGAATAACAAAGCACCTTTTTCTTGCAATTCAACTTTGTAATGCATCTTTTAAAATATCATGTGTTCTATCAGTTTTAGTCCTAAATTTTAAAAAGAATTTCTACCATTTGTACCTAAATCATGCAAGCAATCATCAATACAAAACATGTGTACAAACGCAGCGATAAAAAAAAGAGTGGGTACTCCTGAGTATGCCTATGTGTGTATTTAAGAATGTTTTGTAATATGAACTACTAATAAAAATGTATTATTGTTACCTATAATCGTGTTTTATCTCCAATTCTCCAATTGGGGATTTCAGTCTTTTATATATTGAGGTTAGATTATCTTTGGTCGTGAACAGCTTTTAATTTTTGAAAATGTGTACAAATCGTACTAATACATAAAGTGAATTTTTGTATTTTATTCGTACTTTAAGTAATAACTGTAAATAAACTTCACAAAACGCAATAATTCACGAATGAAACACATGCCACTTTATCAAACTTTCGTAAACATCAACACTGCCATGAAATATGGAGAAATAGTAAGAGTGTCAATTTAAATGATTAAAATACTTGTCCAGAACGTAATTTGACAAATTTCCCGTAGATGGCACTTAATGCTCCTAAACTGCGCATGTGTGAGAAATATTTTCATGCATGTGGTGTGTCTTGTTCGTTTACATTAACCCGGTTTGTCTTCGTGAAATTCGTCTGGTGAGTAGTTCAATTGTTTTCTATTTTTTAAATGAAAAAAATTGACTGTGAAACAAAGTCAAGTATCTATTATTCACCTTCTATTTTTTTTTGCTAAAATAAAAGCACATCTATTCATTCTAATGGCAAGTGTATTCATATTCGATTGTTTCCACTTGCCACGATGATTACATAAATGGAATCATCACCGACAGGGTTTTAAACTTGTACCCCTTTTACCTATTGAAAATTGGATATTGAATTCACGATTTTGATGATGAATGTCGTTTGTCGATCAATAGCTTACCGCATTGCTATCATATTAGAGATTATGAGATAATTTTACACTGAAATAAAACTGCCAAAATTTTGCAGATTGAGTTACTCATAAGGTCTGACAGTTCTGACTTGACCCACCTAGTTGTAATCGAAAATCGTATCAGAAAATTGACAATTATCTTTTGAAATTGTTTAGTTTTGTTACAATATATTAAAACTTTTTACTTTGATCTTTGGAGATTCTTGGCAAATTTTGAATTCTTATTTTTATATTTTTTCACTCCACAATGAGAAAATGTTAAACGACTAATAGTACTAGTAATAATTCTTCTATTAATTTATTACAGGGACAAGTCACCGAACCATCATGTTGCGCAGTAGTAAGAATTTAATTCAGCTGGCTGCTGCGCCTCAGCAGCAGCAGCAGCGTGGTATGGCCACTCTAAAACAAATTTCCATGCGACTAAAGTCTGTAAAGAATATTCAAAAAATCACCCAGTCCATGAAGATGGTGTCAGCAGCCAAGTACAGCAGAGCTGAGCGTGATCTGAAACAATGTCGTCCCATTGGTGACGGAACAAAGGCCTTTTACGAACAGGCGGAAATTGCACCACCAGAAGGCGAGCCTAAAAAACTCGTAGTCGCAATCACCAGCGATCGAGGACTTTGTGGTGCAGTACACACTGGTGTTGCGCGTAACATTCGTGATGCCCTCCTCGCCAATCCTACCGAGCGAGACAACACAATGATTGTCTGCGTCGGAGACAAATCACGAGCTATCCTCTCGCGATTGTTCGCTAAAAATATTCTTTTCGTGGCATCCGAGGTTGGAAGGAAACCTCCCTCTTTTAACGATGCTGCGAAAATAGCTAGCGAAATTATGAACAGCGGGTATGCTACTCGAGATATTTAATTTATAAAATAATTTTAAAAGTCGATATATTGAAATTTGATTAATTAAAGAAAGTGTTATCTAATTATTACAGATACAGCTTTGGTGGAGGCAGCATCGTTTACAACAGATTTAAGACAGTAGTTTCATACCAGGTGGACCGTCTGCCTCTTTACGACAAAAACGCTGTAACCAGCGCACCGAAACTCTCGGTATACGACTCGCTGGACGAAGATGTAATCCAAAGTTACCTGGAATTTTCGTTGACTTCCTTGCTTTTCTACGCGATGAAGGAAAGTGCATGCAGCGAGCAATCGAGCAGAATGACTGCCATGGATAACGCCAGTAAGAACGCGGGAGAGATGATTGACAAGCTTACCTTAACATTCAACCGAACTCGGCAAGCTGTCATCACCAGAGAACTCATCGAAATTATATCTGGAGCAGCCGCTCTCGAATAAATGTCCTAGACATCGATTAGTGTACTGTAGAGTACATACATCCATCGCGGGTAAGGTATCAGCAGAGGCATATTGTCGCGGTTGGTACCAATTGAATACAATTCGCTCTCACGTGTCCCAGATTGAAAAATACTTGAAATTTACAAATTAAATTGTCTCGGGTCTTGTTGTAAAAGGATCAAGTCTTTGTTCTTATGTATCAGTTCAAGGCTTGTCGATCAATAAATTTGTTAAAAGAATGATTGATTGAAATTATTCTTTTTGAATTTAAGTTTAAAGGCTCTGCTCAGTCTCAAGGTTAATAAAAGCACTTTTCATCCAGTGACTTGTATCTTTTTCACGAGTTGCGTCCTTTTACTGCTTTAAAATTACCTTTAGACCTTCTTAATTTTAAATTAAAAAAAAACAATATCTTGAAAGAGTCTATAAACGTGAAGTTGGGTTTCTTCTCTCAGAAATGTCAAAAATATACTTGATTTAAAAAAAATAACCTTCCTAGTTCAATTTAATGTAAAAATAGAGAATAAAAAGGATCATGACGACTCTAAAAGTGATAAAAAATCGTATCAGGTCAGTAGGCAATACCAAGAAGATATCACAGACGATGAGGATGGTTTCAGCTGCGAAGTATGCGAAAGCTGAAAAAGAGTTAAAAGGAGTGCGTTCCTTTGGTCAGGGTGCTACACAATTTTACGAACTTGCTGAAATAAATCCTCCTCCTGAACCTGAATCACAACTAGTCATAGCTCTTACGGGAGATCGCGGACTTTGTGGAGCAATACACTCAGGAATTGCAAAAGCCATTTTATTAGATATTGAACGATCCCCTAAGTTGAAAACTAATACAAAAATAATCTGTATAGGAGAAAAAAATCGTGTAATTTTGTCTCGTATCTATCCGGAAAAAATTCTGTGGGTGGCTTCTGAAGTTGGAAAAAAACCTACGACCTTTATTGATGCTGCTCTCATTGCAGATGAGATTTTAAAGAGTCAAGTTGATCACAATTTTAAGCAGACGTTAATCTATTATAATAAGTTAGTAAATAAATAATTACTGCCTTTTTTCCCCTAAATTGAAAATTATTGAACAATTTTACTATTTTAAAATAGGTTTATGAACGCAGCTACGTACAACGTTTCTACCATAAATATTTTCAAACAGCAGGCTATTTACGAATCTAGCAAATTTCTCCTTTATGACGATATCAATGCAGAAACAATGAATTGTTGGGTAGAATTTGTAACAGTCGCAATGATTTATTGGCTTCTGAAAGAAGGGACCGCAAGCGAGCATGCGGCTCGTATGAATGCAATGGAGAACGCATCAAAGAATGCTGGCGAGATGATCAGAGGATTAATTGTATCTTATAACCGTACGAGGCAAGCGTCTATAACTAATGAATTGATCGAGATTATTTCCGGAGCGAGTGCCGTAGAAAAAAATTAAATATCAGTAGTTTGTTTAGTTAATTGAATATTTAAGGACATCCTTCTATGTTTTTGCCACTTGATTTTGTTTAAATGTTAATTTTAAGAAGAGTATGTAATGTAAATCAGACAAACTTCACAATATTTATTGAAGTGCAAATTATATATATATTTTTTTATACTTTAAATTTTCTTTTGGTTCCGAGTTCTTTGTTTAACAGTTTGCTGACTGTAGTTTAAGTACCAATAAAAACCTAGACTAAGGAGCGTTTTCAGTGACTCCAGTAACTTCAAGTTCTCACAACTTCTCATAACAATTTAAGACACATTTATTTTACCGCATTTGCACAAAACTTCGAGCACGATTTTCCAGTTGCTTCAATTTTCAATATATGTACAACACTCTTTGTGAGACGTGAGTCAAAATAATTGCCGCAATATATTAATTAGACTTGAGCTTTACAGACGCATTTTAGTTGACTATATGATGTATTGTCGTCTACGACAACTATCAAGGACGAAAAAAGAAGAGAAAAGTAAAAGTACAAAATTCAAAATATTGTGTTGCAAACACATCAATAGAAATTGAATGTTAGGAAAAGAAGACTTGAAAATAACTAATCAAAGTTCAATCGTACTAACATCAAGATTTTCACTCAAGCTTTTCCTTGAGGAAGTGAAACAATAGAAATTATATAACTAGAAAGAAATGTGGGGTTCAGTTACTTGGCAACGAATTGCAAAAATCCGATATCCACCACCTTTACACTTTGCTATTTAAACTCACAACGTTCTTTGAAAATCGCTAATTTCATGAAAATCACACAGACGACATATTTTTGTTTAACATCGTGCTCGTGACGTATACAGTCTTAGGTTTTTCTGATAATAGATTTCAAATAACAGGCGATCAGGAAGAGTAGAAATCGACACTAAGCGAACATTCACCACTCTGCATCACCATTCGCTTTTTGAAACACAAAGTCTTTGCCACTTAAGTTCATGATGCCGTCTTTTAAATAGAACTTCCACTTGTTTCTGCTCCTCGTAATCTGCAATTAACAATATATATTTAACCTTCTTCCATCCAAAATTGTATTTCTATTATTAGGTATTTTTGTCATTCTTTTTACCTTATCATATTGGCACACAACGACATTATCTGTTTCGAACTGATCTGTAGGGTCGTCATCAGTAACATCATCTTCAGAATTTAGTGGTTCCTGGAAAAGAAATAATTAGTCTCAGGAAACGATAAAAATGTTTTTGAATGATAAGTTGTGAGAAGCTTACTTCTTCCCGAGCAGCGGCATCGTCGTTTTCCTCTTCTTGAGTATCATCCAGATCCTCATCATCATCATCATTATCTTCTTCCTCCTCCTCTTCGTCATCATCCGATGAGTCTCCGAGGGGTCCGTCCATCTGTGCTATGTTTCCTTGCTGTAAACAAAAATTAAACTAAGATTAAATAATTCCAAACGAAAAGTTTGAATTTAAAAATGGCAAATGTTACGTACTTGATTCTGAACTGTTCGTTGAGCTGCAATGTTATTAGCAGATTGCGAAACGACTTGTAGGGGTTGATTGACTTGCACAGCAGCTAAACCTGCTTGACCTTGTAAAGTGGAATTTACATGTTGCTGTAAAAGCGTCGTCGCATATTCAGCTGGCAAGCCCATCGCTGCCGTAATAATAGGACCAGTCAATATTTGCTGTAACTGATTGCCTACCAAAATAAAAGATGGATCCATTACTTCATTATCTTAGCAATTTCCTTATTAAAAAATAAAACTTAAAATTACCAGCAATCGCAGAAGCAGGAACATGGATAGATAATACCCGCTGTTGGGTGTCGGCTTGAGCAGGTAAGGTAATTTGAATTGGCACTTGTCTCTCCATTACTGAGACTGGAGCTGTTGCAACTTGTTGTACTGGTTGCTGAATCGCTTGCTGATTTAGAATTCCTCTATTATGTGGATGTGCTTGTTGCTGTTGAGATTGCTGTTGTGATTGTTGCGATATGGAAGAGTTTCCAGTCGAAGACTGCTGGCCAATATGATTCCCTACATTCGAATTCGCTGCAAACAAAAAGAATTTTGTTCTAGAGACTGAATGCTTTATTTTTTTAAGATACAAGATAATTCATCTTTAATTTTTTTTAACAAAAGTATCAAAGCATTATGTAAATATTAACCTTTACTAATATTTGCAGCCTTATGGGTAACTTGAGGAGGCTGAGGTTCTGGTGGATCTGGATTTAACTCAACAGCCTTGCTGGAGATTAATTTTGTCTCCCATATCTGTTTGAGTTCCTGTAAAACTTGCTCATCTACTCCTTCATCCAAAAATGCCTCACGAACCCCAGATATCACATCCTCTATTACGGTGTTATAAAGCTTAAGCTGAAAATAAAATATCCGTGTTAAAAAAAATTAACTTTGAAACATAAAGAACTGGTCATCATTTAAATAAATTTCACAAGATAAAAATACCTTATCTTATCTCGTCGATTCTTAAATTCAAGGTGAAAAAATTGTCGGCTAATTTGATTTAATTCATAAAATTCCTTTGCTGTAACTAATTATGAAAATCAGGTCCCTTTAATGGGAATTGAAATTAGACTACGATGAGTGAAATACACGTGTTTAATATGTTATATTGTTTACACAGATAAGATTTACAATAGTGGAAAAGTACATGACACAATTGATTTCTATTGAAACGATTTTAACCGACTTAAGACTTAACGTTTTCGCCAAGTTATATTTTTTAAAAATGCCACGTGAAGAATAGATGAAGAAAACGGAGCAAAATTTGTCGGTCTTTCTGTATTGAGTTCGTCAAATTGAGGAGAAAATTTTACAGAGAATGTAGAGATAAGGTGTTCGTTGCTTGTCCAGGTAACCATGATACTTTGCTAAAGACGTGACACATGTATGTTAATGGATTTGCTTTTGCTATTAAAATTGCATTTCTCGTTACTCACCACACTTGTTTGACTGAGGGCCATTCTTGGATGATTCGTATTGTCAATCAAACGAAAAACAATATCAATATCAACCAATATCAACGTTGACCCTCAATGCCAAACTGTCCAGTCGTTCGAGCTCTTTTATACTTTCTCATCGGCTCCCATCGCTGAATCGCTTCCATTACCATTAAACCATTACATTACACAGAAACATTGTACAGAGAAACCAAGAGAAACATATAGAAAGCAGAATCAGCGTGACCAACATTCGATGTGGTTATGTCCCCCTAGATCTGAGGTAACGAATAAAAACAATGCGTTAAAAAGATAGACCAATAGAAATGAAGGTCAAGTCACCATCTGACGATAAATTGGCGACACCGGCGACACAAAATACACGCTCGTCGAAGTGTCGAAACGTTTCCGCGTTTCCCGACACCCTGTTCACTGTTCACACAATGCATTTTCCGCATTCGGAAAATGTAAGATAGACTTGTCCAATGGCGGAAAGTTTGAAATTACGAATAAAAAATGAAATAAATTCTAATGTTAATATGAATAAATTGTTATTAAAAATAGGTTTTTAGATTATGTAGTAAATAGAGAAGTAAATTAGATTGAAAGATTAATTATTTATTAATTATTTATCTCTATAGAGTAATTCAAAGCATCTTCGCGTGTTGTGTTTGTCTTGTCATAGTAGTATTCATGGAATACTACGATGGAATAATACTCCCAATTACTGAGCAAAACGCCAACTGCCAACCAGGGTTGTGGACGTAATATACCTTACGTAAATTACATAAGGTTTTTTACGTAATTTACGTACGTATATTACATCCTGAGGTGCCAGAGCATCTGATTGGTTGCTATTAGCGCGCAATATTCAAAAGGTGAGATTATGTTTTTTCTTTCCATTTTTTCTTATGTCCGCCATCTTTTTTTACATTTATGACGTTTTTTACGTATATTACATTTTTTACGTATAATACGTCAAAAACCTCGAGTGACGCGTCACACGCCATCCCTGCTGCCAACTGAATCCGAACCACTCCGAAGTAATTTTTCAATCCGAATGAATCCGAACCATTCTCATGAGATTCTGCTTTACGCCGACGTTTTCTGACGACATGGGACGGCACCATTAGACTAATAAAATATAGATATAGCCCACGAAGGAATTCGTGGGCGATATAGGAATTCGATATAGCCCACGAATTCCTTCGTGATATAGCCACTCAAGTGTAATTTCTTTGGCTTCTGTCTGCTTAAAGCTTTGTACATATAGCCATAAATATTGCAAACGTCGTTTTTTTCATTGGTAGACGAACCAAAAGTCGTTAATCCTTATTATATTATTAAATAAATTAATTTGCAGGATAATCCTGCAAAATTTATCGATTTTCTTGCCCTTAAATAAAAGAACTTTTCTGAAAATCAAACTCTGTTGCAAAATAATTATAATTCAAATTTTGGCGCTTCTGCTACAAATTCCTTTTCCATGTGGAGAGGGTAGCTGTCAACCTTGTCAACAACTGTCATTCAGCATTCTTCTCTCTTAAGGATTATTGAGGATCTGTGATTTCCAATTTTCCCTACTGTAGTTAATAAAAAATATTTTTTTTAATAAGGTGAAAATTATGCAAAGTGTAAAAGACATAAACTATGAACTTATTAAAGCTCTTAGAACAACTGAGTTTAAAAAACCAGTGGAAGAGATTCAATATGGAACATCCGGCTTCCGAACAAAGTAAATAAATAATTTATTATTCATTGTTTATATTTTAATTTTTAATGATTTATGTTTCTATTAATGTTATTAATCTTTTTCAGGGCAGAAAAATTATTTCATGTGGCATTCGCAATGGGCATCCTCTCAGTTCTGCGATCTAAATTAAAGAAAGGTAATTATATTTTTGTTGTGAATAATAAGAATAAAATATTACCAATAGAAAAGCTATGATACATTTTTGTTCATGATTACAGCTGCGACAGGAATAATGATAACAGCGAGTCATAATCCTGAATGCGACAATGGATTAAAAGTAGTTGATCCTGGTGGTGAAATGTTGGAATTGGCTTGGGAGAAGATAGCCACTGATTTTGTAAATGTTGATGACAACGATTTCGTATTCATATTGCGCAAAGTAATAAAAGATCAGGGTATAGAAGAAACAGCGCCTGCAACTGTCATACTTGGTAGAGACACGAGAAAAAGCAGTCCAAAGTTAGCAGAAGGTGTAATAAAAGGAATAAATGCTTGTCATGCGACTTTAAAAGATTTCGGAATTGTTACCACCCCTCAGTTGCATTATCTTGTCGTGGCTGTAAATACTAACGGTGTATACGGAGATCCTAGTCTTTTAGGATACTATCAAAAGCTTAGTAGTGCTTTCAAAAATATTAGAGGAACTCAAATCAATAATGGTAAATATTCTGCTGAACTGCAATTAGATGTTGCAAATGGAGTAGGTAGTTTGGCTGTGAGAGAATTTCAAGAACAGTTAAAAGGATTTCTCACGATGAATGTCTACAACAATGGAAGTGGAGAATTAAATCATATGGTTCGTTCATTATCGATTGGACTCTTACTAAGCTTATCAGATTGAAATAAATATTAAATCTTATCTTCAGTGCATCTTTGTTTATTGTCCTTCGCGCAGCATAAAAATTCTTATCTTTTAGTGTGGAGCAGATTACGTGAAAATTCAACAAACTTCGCCGTTAAACGTTCCTGTTAAGCCAAATGTAAGGAATGTTTCGATAGACGGAGACGCTGATAGGATTGTTTATTATTATACAGATGAGAACAATAAGTTTCATCTTTTAGATGGAGACCGTATCGCTACTCTGGTAGCTGAATATTTAAAAGATTTGCTTCAAGCAAGTCAACTTTCCTTAAATATTGGATTGGTGCAAACCGCTTATGCAAATGGTGGTTCGACAGACTACATAAAAAATTCTTTGGTAATTGTTTGTTATACTGATTTATCAACGGTTTTTCCATTTGTTTTAACTTGAAATATCCTTGCAGAATGTTCCTGTCGCTTGTGTATCTACTGGAGTGAAACACCTACATCATAAAGCTTTAGAATTCGACATCGGTATTTATTTTGAGGCAAATGGTCATGGTACGATTGTATTTAAAGAATCAGCAATGAAAGTCATTCGAGACTCTGCCACAGCTAAAAAGTAAGCATACTATAAATTCTTGTATCGATTTTATAGCTTAGAAATATTTCAAAATCTTGTTTTGAGAAAAGAATAATTATTATTTGTATTTTTCAGTACGCCTGAAAATCAGAGAGAAGCTGCTGAAAAACTGACTAATGTTATTGATGTGATTAATCAGGCTGTGGGAGACGCTCTGAGTGATATGTTATTGGTAGAAACGATTCTTCATGCGAAAGGTTGGGATTTAAGTGATTGGGAACGAACTTACAAGGATTTACCAAATAAACAGTTGAAAGTAAAAGTGCAGGACAGAAATGCAATTCAAACAGCGGATGCAGAAAGGCTATGTGTAAAACCACAAGGTTTGCAAGAAAAAATCAATGAACTAGTAAAGCAGTATTCAAGAGGACGTTCCTTCGTCAGGTATTCTAATTGAATTATTTTTAATTCGTATTAAAAGTGAAGAAAAATTTTTGGTAAATAAAATCGAAATTTGTTGTTAATAGGCCATCAGGAACAGAGGATGTAGTCAGAGTCTACGCAGAATGTGAAAATGCTGCTGACGTTGAGAATCTGTCTGCTGAAGTTGCGGTTGCTGTCTACAATTTAGCAAATGGAATCGGTCCTAAACCTGTTGGGCCCTCAAAAATGTGATTTTCTATTACTTTTTGAAAAAAATTATGTTGGTGCATTTACTAGCACTTAACTGCTAAACAAGAAATATTTACGCGCAAATATTTATAAAAGTCCTTTATAAATGCAGTATTTTTGTACTCATCGATCAAAAATTGTGTTCGCTTTTATAAATTATATATATAGCTTGAATTTGCAAGGTAAATGGTTTTTTATTCAAGTTGAATTAAAATTTTTTAAACATATATCAGCCCAAGAATGCTTTTGCGTATTCGATTGTTGTGCCTTCGTCGGTATGACGACTGTATCGATTTTAAGCGGATCGGATTGAAAACGTGAATGAATAATTCTCACGTGGTGTCGGGTTAGTAAACAAATTTGTGAACAAATCTAAAAAAAATGTGGCAAGACTATGAAGTCAGATTTGATGTACCCTTCACGTAATTATTACATTTTTTATGATTATAATTTTATCTCAAATAAAACTAACCATGGATTCTTGAGTTGCTTCTTAATATTAATTTTGGATTTACAGGCAGATAGAAATGAGGTTGGGTGAATTAATTCTTGATAAAATAGATCTGATAGAAGACAATAAAGGCAATGCGGGCGACAGAGGAAGATTATTGATTACGAACTTAAGAATCATTTGGCATTCTACTAGTTATCCTCGCATTAATTTGAGTAAGTATATATATTCAAAAATATAGTGTTTTGAGTTTAGAAGTCTAGAACTCACTATATCTTGAACAGGTATCGGATATAACACAATTGTAAATGTTACTACGAAAGCTGTTAATACCGTATTTGGAGGAAACACCCAAGCTTTACACGTTTTATCATCTTTTCGAAATTGCAGATATGAGTTTTTGTTTATAAATTTGAATACAAAGAGCACTAGACACTACACATCTGTTTTAGGAGTTTACAGGTTTGTTTAAACTTTAATAATTAGATCAATTATATTTTTGTGAAATAAGACATCTTCAAATCTAAATTACTATTTCAGAGCATACATATCCTCGAAAATGTACAGGGAAATTAAATTGAGAGGTGGGATCATTAACGAAAAACGACTGAAAATTCTTCCCCAAGAGAAATTCCACACAACCCTAAATGGAGTTTGGAATTTATCCACAGAACAGGGAAATGTGGGAACTTTTATCGTAACCAACGTTAGGCTCGTTTGGTTTGCAGATATGAATCAACAATTTAATGTTTCTTTGCCATTTCTTGCCCTTGCAAGTGTAAGTATTTCAAAGGAAATCTAATAATTATTAATTACAAACCTGAATTTTTGAGTTTTTAATGTTTAAACAACTGCAGATTAACGTTAGAACATCAAAGTTTGGATCAACACTTGTAGTTGTAAGCACCGAAGCAAGCGGTGGATACATTTTGGGTTTTCGAATTGACCCAATAGAAAAACTTCATTTGATCCACAAAGAAGTAAAAGCTCTGCTTGCAACTTATAACAAGTCTCCAATTTTCGGAGTGGAATATAAACCTGAAAGCAATGTAAGTTTCGAAATATTTATATCTTAACTTGAGAAATATATTAAAAATTGAATATTCCAGGCACCTGCAGAACCTAAAGTCGACATTGACGATTTCACAGAAGTAGAAGAAATCGCAGAAGATGAAATTTCAAACGTGTTTGGATTGTATTTCAACGAAGGGGGTGAGAGTAATAGAAAACCTGTTTATAATAACTATGTAGGTTTAGCAGTCGAGGAGTTGAAGGAAGGAACTTCAATGCAACAGTTGTGGGAACTGATACCATCAGGTTCTACGCAAGTCTAAAAGGAAGCAAAAGAATGAAGACAATGTTAATAAAATGGAATTATAATTACATAATTCAATAAATCTTCAGTGCTTTTAACTCTTCTCTGAAAACTCTTAATGTACATGTCCTACGAAGTTTAACTTGGTCTACAATCTAGTGGTCGAGTACTCGGCAGTTCTTGTTGCCCATCGCCGTCCTCGTCAAGGCCTGAATTTTGTCCGGGAAATCGATATCCCATGTTCATCAACATTAGCTCGAAAGGATCACTATTCATCCGTATTTGATTCGCGGTTGCGGCGTCGTCCAAATTTTGAATTTCACGTTCATTTTCTCTACCATCCTGGTTATAAAAATAGGAAATTGTAAAAGAGTTTCTAGTATCTTTCTAAGTCATCTATAAATTGAAATATTTTACCTCTGGTAAGGGACTCCACAATCTGATTACTGGATCTATGCCGCTAGTGGCTAATAAACACGTTGAAGGATGTGGCTGTAGACAGTTAACTATTCGTTCATCTCCTCGGAGAACGCGTACGATGTTCGTTGTGGCTCGATCCCAAATAAAGAAGGATCCATCGTCTGATCCAGCTACTATGTACTGCCCATTGCTTTGTACAAACAATAAATATTTAAATTCAGACTGGAATATTAAATTAATATGAAACTAATTCTCAAAAGTATGAACTCACTTTCCAAAGAAATTTGCTTCTTTTATGTCAGTGGTGGTATTGCAGTGCCCGCAAAATCTCTGTTTATAGTCTTTTGCATTCATTCTCCATGTTTTTTCAAAAAGCGACACTTGAGATAAAGATTGCCTGGATTCTTTGCCTAAAAATAATATAATTTACATAATAATTTAAAACTATTTAAATCACTTGGATCAAAAAACAAACCGGAATTCATTGCCTCCTTGATGTCCTTCATCAAGGCTTTACAAGACTGATCATTTATATACTCGGGAAATGTTTTCTGAAACTTCTTGATGACCTGATAAGCCTCCGTTGGTCGACTTAAATCGTTAAAACAACGCGCCAATCTAAACTGGGCCTTAATATGCTCTGGATCTAAAAGTAAAGTCATTTGACAATCTCGTAACGCAGCATAAGTATCTCCATCCCTGAAAAAATTAAGATAATAAACATTTGAAACCTTCGTTATTAATTCGAACTTTACGAGTAATTAATAATTAATTAATTACGAAACTCACCAATTTCTTTTCATGTAAGCTGTAGCTCTGTTGGCATGAAGTACTGCTGCCGTAGGGCACATACTGATTGCTTTATTGTATAAATTAATTGCTAAACTATATTTTTCAATCACGAAATACTCGTTAGCCTGTGAAACAAATTTTTGTTAAAACTTAATTATCTAAATTTCAAGATACTAAATCAAAACGAGACTTACCTGTTTCTTCACTTCTGCAACGTGAGGCGGCAACTGGGATATATTTTTCAAAGTTTTATCCCGAGTATCATCCTCATTCGAATCCAAGTAATAATTATCCAATTCTATGAAGGACTTAGCTTTCCTTCTTTCATTAATGTCAAAAAGATAAATTTGTTCGCCACCCATATTGACGAGTAACTCGTTTCCATCATTACTAAACGTCAAGTAAGTCGTAGATATATTCCTAGTGTGATCTCGTTGTCGAGAATGTAAATGACCTGTTTGCATGAAAAATCACTTTTTAGGTACTTTGCGATAATTAAGTTTCGTGTATCTAATCGTTTAAACGAACCAGCGACAAAGTACTGCGCGCATCCAGATGGCACATTGTTGAACTCTAGATCGCCTTCTTCAAGTTGTCTTCCACTATGATCAGCTCGTACCCATTCTTGAGTTGGAGGAGACAAAGGAGGTTCCATTATTGGTCTCTAAAATTTTAAAAATGGGTTAATAAGTTTAAAAAAAAAAAGTAAAGATAATAAGCTCTATTCTGATACTATAATTGACTTACAGAAGAAAGTTTGATCATTCTGCGATCATACATCCTGATGTAAGGATCGTTTGCACCCACAGCGATTAATTCCGGCCTTCTAGTATTTACAGATATACATTTGGCTTCTATGTGTCGATCCATATGATTCACAAGATTTATCAACACATTCTTATCATCGTTGACATTACAAGTGTGTGGTGCTCGCATATCAAATTGCATAATAATTCCATCTTCAGCTGCACTCCAGAAGAGGTAGGGAATATTTGGAGCAGTGGCAATTCGCTTTACTCGACCAGTGTGACAATTACAAGCGAGTATCGTGTCTGCTAATGTGATATCATGTACCCGTATTTTACTGTCTCCAGCCCCAGAAATTAGAACAGAGTCGTTTGATTTTGGCAGAAACTGCAGATAAATACAATATGTACATTTTTTTATACTTTTTGGACATTGACGACTAGGTTACGTTTCACTATAATGATTTAATTATAGAAAATACCTTTACGGAAAATATATTTCCATTGTGACCTGTGTGCAGCACTAGCTTCTTTTCGTAACGAAATGGGTCCCATAAAATTATGTGCATATCATCTGATGCCGAAGCCAATATCCTAAAAAAATACTGAGAATTAAATTTTGTAGATTATATTTTTTTATGAACAAAAATTGCAATTTTTATATACTGACTGTCCTTTTTCGTTCCATTCTAAGCAATTGACGCATCCTCCGTGTCCTTTTAACTCTGTTTCTAGTCCCAAACGTGTTATAAAATTCTCAGTTACATGTAATTTCTGAGACACTAAATACGCAGCTGATTCCTAATGAAAAATAATGAAGAAAGTTTAAACTTGATCCATATCAACTTCATAAACAAGTAGCCCAGTGGGTAAACGATATTAAAAACGTTTTTGGAACGTTCTAAAAACGTTTCTAATATCGTTTACTCACTGAGAGCTTACTGAAACATTTTTAAACTACAAGAAAGCTTTATTATCAATAACTAATTTTAACAGAGAAATCTAAAAATAAACTTACTTGTATTTCTCGACGTCGGAGCAAATCAACAACTCTCTGTTTTTCTTCATTTCTAATGTTAGGTATCATGTCCATTTTATAAAAGATTCATTAAATGAGACAATATTCTGGAAAATGAATGATCATACGTGTACGTGTCGAGCATTTAGAATGCACACACATATATATTCTCTATGTATATAATATTCAACTCTGAATAAATAAAAGTCAATGTACCATACACTTCAAAAGTATATAACCTTACTTTGTAAAAGTTGCAAAATTTATCTTTTTGCAAGCAGAATATCGTCTTGTACTTTTCGAAAAAACTGTTTAGCTTCAATACGAAAATCAGAGTTGATTAGATCTACTGACATGGCACAATGTTTGTTTTTTACGAATTAAAAACATAAATTTGAGCAACCTCTCAAACGTTTTCACGGAATCGCATTCAAATTCTATAATCCTGCAAGCTTTTCTTTATACTAAATTTTTTATTTAGAAAAATCACATTTTATTCCACGCAATTTTTATCACAATACGGTTAATCTAAATTGACGGGATTTAATAAATCAAGATAGTACATAAAATATGAATATGTAGTTGAATCGTGAACTGTCATTCCGAAATACAGGTCATATATATATAATAAATATATATATATAAATCATATAAATATATGTATTTCGCGAATATGAAGTTAGCAACCCAAATCAATATTATTCAATATTTATCGAAACGACCTATAAATACTCATGTGAGACTTCTCATTGGTGGACAAGAAAATACAGTTCTTTGTGATCAACCGTGATCAACGTTGAAAGTTTTCAAATTCGCGTATCGCATATGCAGTGCTCTCAAAGTTGGCTCCCTGCGCACGCAGCACACATTGACTTCCTGCTGGAGAAATGTTGTCATTGGTCAAAATTTGGCGCGCGATTCAAAATCGAATTGATTTAATTCGATTTTGAATCGCGCGCCAGATTACAGCCAATGGCAGAATTTCTTCAGTGGAAGCCAACACGCGTTGCGCGCGCGTATGTACAGACATGCAACGATGTCTACCCATCGAAACTTTGATTCGATATTAAAAGTTGTTCACCGACTATTCACATACTTTATGCATATGCACTGCACTAAGTGAACGTACCCCTGGTTTCCTGTCAAACTTTAAATTATAAATAAACACAAGATGTTTGAAATAACCTCAGATTACGTGATTAATTAATTATTATAATAATAATTAAGAAAAGGTGATGTGCAAATATGGAAAATCTTATAATTACAAAGTAAAACAAATTAATTACAAAGTCTTGTTAGGAAAACTCCAAAAATCGTGTAATTTGTGTACTTTTTTATAAAGGTTAGAAAACTGTTTTGTATATTAATATACAAAAAATATTTCAAAACTGTTCAAGTCGAAAACTAAGCAAAGAAAGAAATAGCCTCTTTGGTTTTCCTTTTATATTTCTGAGGTATTTATAAGATGAGGTTAAACTTTAATAAATAAACTTAAATTTTATATTAAAAAATTAAATCAAATTAAGAAATAATATAATGCAAAACAGTTTTCTAACCTTTATAAAAAAATACACAAATTACACGATTTTTGGAGTTTTCTTAACAAGACTGTAATTATACACTTTTCCATATTTGCACATGACCTTTTCTTAATTATTATTATAATAATTAATTAATTACGTAATCTGAGGTTATTCCACACATCTTGTGTTTATTTATAATTTAAAGTTTGACAGGAAACCAGGGGTACGTTCACTTAGTGCAGTGCATATGCAAACATCAGTTTTAAAGAACATGCCTTGAATAAAATAAATGAATTGACAAGCGAAATTCAAAAATTGAAAGACAGAAAACCTGAAACCTTAACTTATATGATAAATCCCTTCTACTCACATTCATCTAAAACGTCCCAAAATTGTAATGAACACGCAAGGTAAATTTGACTCTTACATCTTTTCTTGAAATCTTTAAAAATTTAGGCTGAAAGACAATATTTATAAGCGGATGAATATTTTGGCATAGCATCAATTCATCGCATTTTCAGCCTCGTCTTATCACACCTCAGAATCTAGAGCAACCCTCTTACAGTTCCAATATACCAATCATAGTCTCCTTCACTGAACAAGATCCTGAATTTCGAGTTCCAATTTCTTCAAAAATTCTCAGATTTCTGGGAAGTTTTACTCAATCTTCCTTGAATCGCTCATCGCGAACTACTCTTTTTTCGAATTATACATCCAGTTCTAGATACGAGTAGAAATCTGGTGCCTTTTGAACACTTTAAAAGATAATCATGACGGAATAATTAGAATAACCAGTGAATTTTTAAGTTACATTCAATTTTACCGATAAATAAGTACATATTATAAATACTTTGACAAGTTTACTTATGCCTCCACTTAATTATTAAATAGGAGAGGAAATGCCGAAGAAAATCTTGTAGACCTTGCAGATTATCAAACATATATATATACTTTTTTATTAAACACAGAATCACAGAGCAAACTGGACATGAAGGGCGGGAGATGTTACAACTCTCTATCTAGTTACGCTGTTCGATTCGCGATACCGCGTTCTGTTATTGTACAAAATCACTTGAAGATAAAAAATCATCGAGTCTATAAAAAACGTACAAAAATGTCGCGACCCCGCGAATCGATGACCGGCTCGCTTTATCCGCAGAGAAGGATTATTAGTGGAAGTTCCAAGTTTATTTACAAATCAAGGCAATATCGTTAATTATCTCTACATGCGTAACTCGCGCGTCCAACACTCTGAATTCCATTTAAAAATCTTTTGTGACGAATTTTGTACAATATAATAATAATAATAATAATAATAATAATAATAATAATAATAATAATAATA
>CAJFCO010000088.1:1079374-1101684 GCA_904066015.1 Synergus gifuensis
TTCTCTCGAGTTGATCGCATATAACTGATTTCCTGTTCTCATGATTAGCTATCTATTCGTTTTTTTCTTTCAATATTTACGAAATCGATTGTATATAAAAAATTTCAACTTTACAATCACCGCAAACGGTTTTATCGCTTTCAATCTTTCTTTCAATCTCTCTCTTATTCACTCACTCATTCACTCACTCTCGTTCTTTCATTCCTCTAAAATATTTTCCAACGCTCCTACCCACCTAGCAAACACAAAAGTGGTGAAATAGAAATTTTTTTTCTTCCAATTTTGTGCCAATTAGGATGGAATTTTACGCGTTTGGCGTCGTTAATACGCGACAGCGATTCAAGTACCACAGACGCAAATAAATGTAGAATACATAAAAAAAAAACCTACACCAATAAGGTGCCTCGCATTCGGATGAGCAAACTATGATTGGCTGAGCGATTGAATCAAGTTAATTATAACATTTTCTCCGCTAGTTTGCCTCGGCTCATTTGCAATCGATTGCTCGAAAAATGTCATTCTATCGTACAGTTAAGATTTGTAAAAAAAAATTGAGAAGAGCCGAGGCTCCCTTGTCCTATTTTTTAATTAAGGAAGCACCAATCTGTGCATAAAATGCTATCGCTTACTGCAATAAAAACTGTATATTTCAAAACTAACAATGATTTAAAATGCTGGCACGAATGCTTGAGTGCCACCACATTCTTTTAAACTCCTCTAGAAAAATTTCTAAATAGTATGATTTTTAATAAATTTGATCCCTCCACAATCTTTTGATTAAAAATCTTCGCAAAAAAGCGATTTAAAATACGCCGTATAAAAATCTCATATTAAAAACAGAGCTGCGTAATATACGCATGTTTTCTTTGAAAAACGAAAGAAAAAAAATTGTTCTATAAAAGATGTTTCAAATATTTTTTCAAATCAATTAAAAATTGTTTAAGTCTAAAAAATAAAGAAACTTGGCATTTTGATTAAAGGCAAATTTCAGTCGTGGTTTCAAGTCTTGGAAACTGAATTTGTCGAACTGTGACGAAAAGTTTAAAAGAAGGCAGTTGCAGCGTGTTTGTTTTTTTTAAAGTTGAAAAGTATAGATCGTGTTGTTTGCTTACACTTTACGCTTATGTCGCAGGCACGTGAATTGTGATTGTGAAGTACATTTTTATGAGTTGCGTGACAGCTGCTTTCCTTTGCCACAGCATTCACACCACCACACTTTTCCGATTATTATTCCTTCCTCTTCTCTATGTCAGGATGAAGAACAATCGACAAAAGTCTACAAATTTACATGCGATCATAATGTCGGGCTATTTTCATCGAAGGTCGCGCAAACTGGAAATGTTAATGCGGGATACTTTTTCCCCGATGCTAGAAGAACTTCGCTACAAAGGAAAATCGTTCACAACTTTTTCATTTATTTTACTCAGCAAATAGGTGCCGTCATCAATGACGCAGGAATCGGGTAAAATTAATCAAATAGTCTCGATTCTCAATTTCAGTCGATGTCACTTTCATGGTGAATCGAGTTTAGAGTAGAAAACACAATCATAGCAAAAGTAAAGCTTTGGGCGAGTTACAATTTACACCAAGAGTCACAGAGTTCGAAAACTCGAAAGCTAACTGTGTTTCAAGTAACGATGAAAATCCGGCCAAAAGGGGTGAAATCGTTTTCTCTCTTCTCTCATAAGTACACGTGTAGGCATAAAAGATTCTACCTCCTCCTCTTATCGTTATAGTTCGATTCTATTCAATTTTCAGACATCCGATCAAACTCGCTAGTCGCGTTTTAAAAGCAGAGAACTCGCCTGAATACTAAATATCTCTCTCGTTTGAAGCTCTTTTGATTCAAACTTTCGATTGAAACTAGAGTCTAACTTTTTACTTTCACCGAGTGATGAACACATTGTTTAAAATCCCTATCGCAATTAGAAATTGGTCGTCGCTAGTTCATAAAGCACTCGACAAAAGGAAAAAATATTAAAGCTCAAACTTATCAGTGTGCAAAATATTCGAGTCAAGTCGAGAGTTAGTCAAGCTCAAGTTTATTCGAAAAGTCGAAAATTTCGAGCTTTTGCACATCCCTATTCAAAATTCTTTTTTCATCTAAAATTCCATTTGATTTCTGTACTAAATCTGCTGGAGTTAGAGAAAATAATACGAGTATTAAGAGTACGAGAATCGTATCTAATATAATATAAATGTAATCCATAATCTGCATTATTCCTCGATGAAGCTTGCTAATACCGATAATTACTCGTTAGTAGGTGTAAAGCGTAGGTAGGCGCGCAGGCCGGCCTATCTTTTAAAGGCTATTTGTAAATAATCTTAACTCGTTAATTGTTATTTATAATTATCGATTTAACGTAGGATCTCAAGAGACCGTACGATTTCCTGGAGGGAGAGAATGATATGCATTGGCTCGGACTTGGAAGTTAACGAAAGTCACGACCAGGACAATATGTATGATTTATGAAAAGCAAGGTTAAAATTTGATATTTTCCCGCCAAGAAAGTGTGATTGAGAATTTTCAATTTTAGGTTTCGTCCTTCTCTCCAATGTAAATAGGTCCAAATAAATTAAACAATAATCTCGTATTTTTGCTTAGTGAGTTTTCTTACTGTGTATCTCTCCAGGTGTTCGGTATTCCCATGAATCCAGATCGTCCATTCCTTACTCATTTACTCGAATTCTCATTCACTCTAAGCAAGTGGAAGCTTTGCGTTCTGGTTTCTAGCAACTAACCAGTGAGGTGGACCTAACGTCAATCAAGGCTCCGTTTCGAAGAAATCGAAATTCATTTTCGTTACCGATTCACCGAACGGAGATCTGATCAAGTTAGGCTTTTCTTTTGTATCGCGACCTCGATTCCGATATTACACTACTCTTGACCCTTTGGGGATAATCCGGGTCGCTTCTTCTCACCCTTCGATGGTAAGTGGTAGCCTTGAGTTTTGTTGATGGCTTTTTACTTGGGCGTATCTGGCCGTCCAGCACAGCAAGATAGGTGAGCGATCTCGAAAAGCCCAACGAAGGCTCTCCCTAGGGTGCATCGTGGGATGACAAGGCTGGTCTTTCGACCAGAATTTTGCTGGGGCTAGGAGGCACCCAAAGATCCCGATCCAGGACTGGGGTTATTCGGTACCGACGCAGGTACTTGATTGTAGGGGTGGTTGCTGTTGCAGAGCACAGTATAAATGTTTTCCACGTTACTGAGCTTCTCGAAGAAGGGAATCAGGTCCAGCAATTCGGAATCCGTCATGTCGTCGAACCACGAAGCTACTGGTACCTATAAAAAGGAAAAAATTATATTCATACATTTCTGACTACGATAATCTAAATTATAATTTCCAGTCATTCTAAAATAAAAATGCAAACTTACAGCATTGTCTGGATGGAAAATGTAACTGGCAGGACTGTTATCGACAATGATAATTTGCTGCAGATCTCGTCCTAATTTATTTAAGTCCTTGACGTAATTTCCTCTGTGAAAGACACACGATTCTCTAAATAATCTTGCCCTAAATACCCCCCATCTGTCGAGCAAATCTGCCACCGGATCTGCATACTGAAATCAAATATTTACAAAGTTAGATCAATTATCAAAGTCTTGAATCAATTTACTTGAAAGTTCTTTTCCATTTTCGAACTAAATTGGATACCAATAGTCAAACTTTTACCCAAGATGTTCGAAATTCGAAATCAATCATTTAAATGTAGTGAGATAGTACCTTTGCTAAACTTGCAGTAAACAAGACACACTCGTACAACTCGCCCATTCTCTGCAAAAACTCATCGACATAAGGCCTCTTTAAAACGTACACCTGGTGTACAGTTCCGTCAATCTCGACGGGGACAACAAAGTCCGCGTTATTGATCGGTTTGAACGAACTATGCACTAAAGTTTCATCCAGGTCGATCACCATGCATTTTTTGTGCATATCCTGATGACGGACCGGTGGGAGAAGGAACCTGGGTGAACCAGTGCCCGGAGGTGGCGAACCCCGTCCATCTGTCTGTAGAGAACTTGTTTTTGAACTGCTACTACGTCCTCTTCCGAGGCAGCAGAGCAGAGAACGCAAGAGGCCTCGACGTGGCTTCTTGCTTCCAGTCGTTGGACCATTCGTGGTGGCTTCATTCTCTCGTGGTATTTGCGCTGCAGCATTAAAATATTTTCGTTATATTAGTGCAAAATAATACTTTTATATTAACTAATTTTTACATTCTCATCAGAGAATGTATTATTTAATTTGAAAAGCTGAAATCTCGAAAGTTTCTGGTCCGTTTAAAATTTTAAGGAATCTCTACTCGCAGTATTTTATTAATAGTTAAATAAATTACAAGTTCTTTTACGATTGACAGTAATTTTTAGTCAAAATATTAAAAATGTAAGTGGAAAATATTTCTTTTAATGGTGATTTCATCAGAGATGTTGCAATTAAGATTTATTTGAAGCTGAAACCTAAATTAACATCTTTTTACAGTAGAAATAAATGAGACACTAAAAACAAATTACGTGTTAGAATATTAACGTTTTGATACGGGACTGCACCACAAAGCCAATGCCACGAGACTAAGAATAGATGCCATAATCGATAATTATTAAGGCATGCAAAAATATAAAAAGTTTAAGAGGAAAATTAAATAAGCAGGAAATTTTTACACTTAATTATTACAGGTTTATTTGAAAGAGTTTATACGTAATATTCACTTTTTCTTAATCTGAAGCCCTAAATTAATAAAATATGCACCAGATCACAAACGGTGATCATGCCAAGAGTTTGAATACTTAATTTTGATTCATAAATTAAAACACTTAGTAGAATCGAACGTGGTATTGGAATTACATGAATTTTTTGAATAAAGGATTCGATTCTAATTTAAATTCCTATCATGATCATTGTAAGTTTTCACGACTAAATGATAGTAGGTCATAAATCAGATTCTAAAGAAATTTATAAAAGAGGAAAAGATCAAGAAAACTGATTAAAATGATAATTTATTTTAGACTCGAGACTATAATTAAATTAAACAATTTAAAATAAGAACGATAATATTAAAGATATAAAGATATTAAATATAAAGATATCGGCTAACTTTAATAGTGATAAAAGACAGGATTATCTATTGATTTCAAATTCATTCCAGGAAGAAAGCCACCAGAGCACACAGTACCCATTTGATTCAATTGATTCAATTAAAGATGTGATTTTTTAAATTCCTCTGCAAGGTCGCCCACACGATCTCAACTCAGTAATTATAAAGATGAGAAATGGGTCATAGAGCAGTTTAATATTAACATTTTTTAAAAACACAAAATTACGTCATATTTTCGAGAGAAGAGCAGTTTCTTTCTTTTAAGAAGAGATATTGCAAATCAGTTGGAAGATAACTAAAATTATTTTCATGTTTAAACAATATTCTGAACTGAAACGTTTGAAATGAAACTGACATACAAAAACAGACAACCAAGTGGCTTTAAAAACATGTAATTTTAATATTTTTATCTCAATTAAATAAAATTTGCAATTATTAATTAACAGTTAAAGGTCATTTACGTTCGGAGCAAAGAGAGATACAAATTAAAATTCCTCAAAAATAACATTATAACATATTAAAACCAAGACATGTAAACATTAACACTTTTCAAAATTCTTACAGAATTGATCAAGATCCTTGAAAACCCCGGCAGAAATTGAGAAAGGAACAAAACGATTCTTCGACACTGTCATCCAACTCATCGCCCAAAGATTGCGGAAGTGGACATTACGTGCAGAATTACTAGAAAGTGAGTAAAAATCGTAGCAAATTGCTACGGTGCTCCGTAAGCGTTGTATCATGATTGACACGTTCAAGAATTATGTTTGAACTTTACCAGAGCAACAGACTCGCAGAATAAGTATACTGTCGATAAAATAAAAAAAGAAGATCAAAAACAAATTCCCATCTCAAGAATCAAGCAAAGCAAATTGGAGCAAGTAAATTTAAATCGGGCCAAGTCAATTCAAATCAAAGCTTGTAAACGAAACTGGATTTAAGGAAAAGCTGTACTGGGATTTCAGTTGAAGCTGGTAGAGGTTTTTAGTGTGAAGCAGAGCTACAACAAGAATGAGAAAAATGCTAAAGAGGTGAGGGGCGAGGCCAGACGACTCTAAACTACGACCCGGGGAATCGGGGGAATAAGATTTGTGATCTGAGTAGGATGAAGCAGAGCCAGGGGGACTGTTATAGTTTCGTAACAGTAACCTACCTTTCTCGTTATTAAATAACTCGTCATCCCGTGGTGACACTTGGCTGATAATGGACGATGCGTCCATTTAAACATTTGTTGGTCACGATAGAATGTCAGCGCACAAATTCCTCCTCCTCTTCGTCTCGACTCACCATCTGGCCAGTCGTCGCAGATCCCCACAGATCCCCAAAATGGCGTTCGCGGTTACGTTTTGCTTTTCCTTTTTCCCAGAGATGCGTTGTCAGTCGTTTTCTCAACCTTGAGTCTTGGTCTCAGCATTTGTAACACTCCGAGAGAAAGGGAGAGAAGAGCGACAGCGATACCTCCAAACGGTTTCCAGCGTACTCACACAGCCATTATATTATTTGCACCCTTTTTGGGCCTTTTTTGGGCCTCTTTGGCCGATGTTTTCGCGAAATCGTAGATTGGTTTTACCAGAGTCGCGATTCCTGGTGTGGTGGTTTTTCCGTAACACACCCGAAGTGGACACGAGCTCCCCGGACGATACCCGAGGTTTTGATCGGAAAGGTACTCCTCTGGTACGTATGTATGTACTCCTCTGACTGATGTCACGTGACCTGTCATGGCGTCTGTTTAGGGCCAATATATACGAATGCTTTGTGTGCCGTTGTGTAATTAAAAATTCAAGGTTTTAAGCGTTTTAAGTGTTTAAATTCTTTAATAGTTTTTTCTTTTAGTGAAAATGTACAATTTGAAACACAATACCTACAAAAATGAACAAGAATGAAAGTGAGGCACTCAAATTTCAAGTACCTATGTATTTTAAATTTAAAGACTTTTACATTGAAACCTTAGGAATTTTAAACTCTAGCGCGTTTATAACATTGCACAATTTCAAATTTGGTACTTCCCACGAATAAGAAACTGATTAGAAAATTTGAATCGGTCTGAGGTTTTCGTGAATCCGCATTGTTAAATAATAGGAAATGTCCAATTACAAATTTAGCAAAGTAATTTATTTAAAGATTTATTTACTTTGTAAACACACACTCTACTGATTTGTTTTTTATATTCTTGAAATTGAAATTTATGTTGAATTCTGATTTTCCAGTAAAAATTGAAAAATTGAAAGAAAAATTGAAAAGTTAGTGTGAAATATGGCTTATTCTAAAGTAAAAACTACTTTCTACAATCAAAAGACAACTTTTTAAACAGTTTCCAAGTTTTGTTATTGACAATTTAAAAATCAATCCAAAGGGACTTTCAAGAAATAGGTACTAGAACAGATTTCTTCGTAAAAACAGTAATAGATTACAATCCCTTCGGTATTTAATATCATTATAAAATAGACAGATAATTGTACAGAACACTTTGGTAGTTTGTTTTTTGACAAAACAGAAACATCGTTCGCACTCTATTATTGACAATATAAATAGATTTTCATACATTTTTACATATGATCACATTACGCATTGATAATCCCCAGTTTAAAACTTGGATATTTCTTACCATACATTTTTTGACGTTTTACAATCTTTTATACAATCAACAATCCCCAGTTCGCATCCATTCTCGTATTAATAATGAGTAAAAAAAAACTTAAAATTCTAATTCACTCGTCACTAAGAAGATCATTGCAACGAGTCTTTCGCCGATTCAGAGATTGTTTGTTTTCTTTCATCCAGAAAGTTAACTGAAATGACTTTATTATTTGGGTAAAAATCCACCATCACTTGTTCTTCATCATATTTTTCCTTCGAGTAAATCTTCCACAGAATAGACCGCTTACAAATATCGTAAACAAAAAGAATAATGAGACTATCATAAAATATCTTCGAGCAGGTGAACGATTTACTGATTCGTAAAGTTCCTCAATCGAGTTTGGTGCTACCAACTAGAAAAATAAATTTTGCATTATGATATTTTAAAAGGAAAATTGAATATATAGTTAAACAGAAATATTAGCTACCTTTGCAGCATTTCTGAACATTTCAATCCGATCTCGAAGCATTTTGTAACAGTCTGGCTGCAGTTTGTTCTCTTGCAGAACATTCTGAAGGCACATTATATCTGAAAAAAAATATTTTTTCGTAATATAAAATATAATATAATATTCAAACATTGAAATATTAAATTACAAAAAGTAAAACTCACGTCTTCCAGCGCCTTGAGGAACGTCACTACAGTATTTTGAAACATCAACAGCACACGCTGTTAGTAAAAGTGGATCGACGTGTATATCAGCTTTACCTTCCGTTATCAAATCAGCCACTTGCATTCGGCACTCTTCTCTCATTTGTTTATTATCTGCATTAAACTCCTTCTTCAAACATTCCTCAACTGCACCTGGCTCGTTTTCGTCTATTCGACAAATCGTTTCAATCTGGAAATAAGACAAAAAAAAAGTTAGTCGTTAAAAATTTCAAAAATTTGTTTTAATTATATGAAAAATAGTACCTCATGTGCGCATAAGGTAGCCAACAAGGGATTCAGATGATAGTTCAAGGCAGCTTCTCGAAGAATATTAGCCATTTGATGTTCGCATTTTACAGTGAGCTTCGAATCTCTAAATTTGATTTTCAGGCACCTTATAACCTTTCCCTCTAATTCTTTATCCAGTGGTTCATTTCGCAAGACCTGAATACATTTGAATATTCAATTTATAAATTATAATTTTGAAATTGGCAAGCATCATTTTATAAAAATGTTATTAATAATTTTACCTCCTTGCAATGCAAGTCGATATCCGAAGAACAAGAACTCTGCAGTGCATTGTTGAACCGATAATCAGTATTTTGCTCAATCATCCGCTGAATAACGAAATCTTTGCACTTTTCATCGAATGATGGCTCATCTCTATTCCTCTTCAGACAATCTAATGCTTGCGAGTGATCCTTGGGACAAAATTGTGCTACCATCGAATGGCAAATGTTCAACAAAGCAAAGTCGCTGGAACTGTCTTCGAATTCCTGTTTTCGAACCTTGAACAACTGCCTGTGACATTCGTCTGTCAGCTTTGGTTTCTGCATCGCCAAACATTCTAGGATCTGTGAATTTCCAGGAACGACATTGAAGCAAAACTGTTTAATATCTTTTGCACATGCCTTTTGCAAAATGGGGTCAAACTGGATATTTTCTCTCTGCTGATAAAGTTGAGATTTCAGTTGTTGTCTGCAATCTTTAGGAATCCGTGGCTGGCGATCGTTTATTACGTCTTCTTGAATTAGGGAGCTGAGGCAATTAATCACGTCTGCTTTTGTTTTTGATCTAAATTAGAGAAAAAAGTAGTTAACTTTTTCATTCTTCTCTTAAAATATTTTTCAAGATGTTTTGAATTCAGGAAATGATACTTACGTTGGGCACCACCTTCTTGTGTGTAGCTTACAAGCTTCTTTAAACTTGAACGTAAAGTGATAATTCTTGAGCGAAATTAATTGAAAATGCTCGACAGCAGCTTTGCATTTGTAATCTATCCTGTTATCCAAATCGTTTTTATGTTCTATTAAGCATTCCATCAAGTCCCCTTCGTCTCTGCCATGTTTCAATGTATCCTACAAATATTTACCCAAGTTTCAATAAGGGTATTCAATTTGAAAAATTTGTTCTACAGTAAAATATGATTTACCTGAAATAGTATTTACCTTACCTGACAGTAGTGTTCCATTATTCTCCAGCAAGCACTTGTAATAATCGGATTAAGTTCAACTCTTTCCGCCTGTTCCTCAGTTAAATTCCCAACCGCGAGTTTACAATTTTGACTTTTAAGACTGAAAGACAGAACCAATACAATTTAATAAAAAATATTTATCCGTAAGTTGAATTCAAAAATAAGTAAAATTTAATTATACTTCTCTAAATTATCCTGAAGGCACAAAATTTCCTCCCCCTTTGCAGTTTTATCGTAGCATAATAAAGCCAAATCTTGCAGACAAACTTCTTCAATTTCTGGCTGTAGATCAACACTTACGCTTCTCTGCCTCATGACCCTTCGGATTTCCTCCAAGCAAGGCTTTTTTAACTAAAAAATAAATCGTTCATAATTTTATAATAACAAATATAATACATTTACAGACCTATGGTAATTCTGAACATTTTTTATCTTTCGAGCTGGTTGTGAAATAAATATAATAAAATTACTTTTAAAATAACTTACAGTCATATTCTTTTGGGGATGATAAGCGTAGCGATACAGACATGGCAACACCAAAGGACCTCTTTCCGGATCCATTCCGTCGCTCGCCCAAGCTGATTTTGCATGGCAGAAATGAATCGCGTCTGACCGACATGCTCGATATAATCGTGGATCTAATTTGTAATCCCTGGCTATGAAATATTGAATTTGCAAGAGAGCTGTTTCACAAGCCTCTATCATTCTATTCGTTCCCAGGTTTTCCATTAAGCACGATATCACTCTCGCGTCACCTCCTTGAACCTAAAATGAATTTTAAAATATTGATTTTCAAACAATTACTAAATCTGTGCCCAACAAAAATGTGTAATTCTTACATTTCTGCAAGCCAGGTCAACGACAGGCTGACAAGCTTCTCGCAAAACTGGATCGATCCTCCAATCCTCTCCAGCATCCGTTTCTTTAATGAGCGCCTCCAACTGCAATTTAAATTTTGTTCAAGTCATCAGCTCAAACAAAATAGTTTATAATTATTATATAGTTTATTATCATTAATTCAAGTTTTGGTTACCGCTCTCTGGCATTCTGGAGTAATCCTCATCTTCCTCTTTCTAGGACGCGTATGTTCCATTAAACAATGGATGGTCCTTCCGCCAACTTCGAGTCCATCACAAAACTGAGTAATATCTTTTGCACACCCATCCACAATTTCGGGAGAAAGTCGATAGTCGTCCATCAAAATTTTTCGGTGATCAAACATCTCGACCTGGCAATCTTGTGAAATTTTAGTACCATTCCTAACAACCGACTCAAGGCAGAGTAAAATCTGAGCAAGTCTAATTTCTTTGTCATCCGAAACGGATCTTCGACAGTGGTTATTTTTAATATCCTCCTTGCAAGCTCGGACCAATCCTTTGCTTACTTTATAATCCGAAGCCATAAGCTTCTCCCTTCTAGTTAATTGATCCTGACACGATTTGGTCATCGCTCTGTCCATCTTGTGTTGCATTAGGCATTTTTCAACATTTATACCACTTTTTGAACAGAATCGATGTTGATCTTGAGCGCATGCCATAAAGAGTTGTCGATCTAACTGAATATTATCTGCCTGAGCTTCTGAGATGTAGAAAATTCGCTTTTTGCATAACGCTTCCAATTTGTCGATGTGTTGCTGCAAACAAGCAAGCATTTCACCTCGCGCAAAATTCTTGCCGAGTTGTATTCTCCCACATTTAAAGTTTTCGATGTCCCTTTGACAATCTGATATAAAAAGATTGACAATTCTAAAATCGCTGAACGCAACCCACTCCCATCGTTGAATATATTCTGAGCATTGAATTTCTTTTACTTGTTCTCTTTTTTCTATCAGACAAGACAAGAATGATCCCGGGATAGTTGATGTGCATTTTAGATTCTCCAGCTCATCGCCACAGACTTGTTTTGTTAGTCTTTTAATATTCTCGTTGCTGGAAATGTTCATCATATATTTAAAGATTGAATGCTGGCAGTTATCATCGATTGATGATACTTCGTTTGGCTGCAAAATTAATTTTAATTTAGCATTTAATTTAGCATTTTAATTTAGCGTTTGTAAAACTGACAAACTTCATTTAATCTTAATTTCCAAACTATTGTTGAAAGATCAAATTTTAGTCTCTTTATAAAATTATCTTTCTCCCAATCTCTTCAAAGGCTCCGAATTATAAATAATTCTCAACTCGATGTTAAGGTTATGTTACTGAAATGTCACAAACATCTGATTTGAATGTTATAAAAAGATAAAAACTACATTTTATAGTTCACAGATACAAACCTTGAAAGTCTGCACACATTCCAAAAGCAGCAGATCATCATTATAATGTTTATCTCCGCAAAGTCGTCTCAAATCACCCCGGCATAAAGGATCATCAAACGGATTCTGGATTTTTTCCTCGGGTTTATTTACTTCGTAAGGTTGCTTTAGTTGGCGTTTAGATCTTTTCAATGCGGATTTACCATCAAAAATCCAACCAACCTCTGACAACATTTCCACATTGTTGATTTCGGAAACATCGTTCCGGTAAACTGTTGTTGTGCTAACATCGTGTAAAACTAAAAATTGTGTAATAAACGCTAAAAGGACACTAGTTACAGTTTTTGAGCATCTCATTGTGCCCGAGATTGTTTTTCGGATTTAAACACCCTTGTAGATCACTTTTACTACGTTTATAATTTTACTTACATCGACGTCACCGTCAAACCACGTCGAACTCGGAACTTTATCGAAGAAACCGAAGTTCAGAATTTCAGATATGAGCTTGTGTCAATCTAATTTGTGTGTGTGTGCTTACTGAACGTAAGCAATAAGCAAAAACACGGAACTCCTAAATTTTGTACATAATTCTTCCTTTTTCTTTATTGACTTATTATTCGACTGCTATAGCAGTCATATATATACTATATTGCATTTATGCACATGTATGTATCACCCATACCATATCACTTATCACTCCTGTTCTTATACAAGCTTTGTATGTCACTCGAGTCTCTCAAATGTCAACTTTCCAAATCTCAAGTTCTCCCAAATGTCAAGTGTCAAGTCCGTATTTCTCAAATCCCACTTGATAACTACTGCGCACGCTTTGCATTCGGCATCTGATTGGTTGCTATTCGCGCGCAATTTAAAATGCTAAAAAATATTATACTATACGCAATACGCATGCGCAATTGATATGACTATAGAGGATAACGAATTTACCTGGTCATGGTCATGTGTGCAAAGCTTCACAAGCAGGCACTAGCCAATGAAGAAACAAAAGAAGAAGAAGAAGAAGAAGGATAACGAATTTCTTGACACAGATATTTATAGAAATTAAGTAGATTTTATTATATAAATCTGTAAATTAATAGATTTTGAAAATTAGAGACAATTTCTAATTTTAGCTTCACAGAGATAAAATTTGGTTTCATGCAGTTGGTACTACTGTTGCTCCTCAACGTCATGTTTCTCTGTTTTTTAAATGAAGGAAGTTCACATCTATGTTATTTTTTTAGGTCTATGGTCATTTATCGACTGTTACATTTGCCTCAGATTTGCTTTGTCGTTCTTATTGTTACACATAGGTGACTCCGTCTTTCCAAAAAAAATGACATTGAATTATTGATGCTATTCCTGGAATAATGCTAAATAAATGCTATTCCTGGAATACTTGTTGTACATACTTGTTTATGATTTGCAATATTGCAGTGATTGGAGCTATGAATTATGCAAAGTTACGCATTAGAACATTTATAAGTCTATTTCTCCTCCTTATAAAAGTGATTTCTCCCTCCTCTAGTCAATTGGACACGTGCCGTCCGTGCCGTGATTAAAATTTGCATGTTTAGACTTGAATGACTTAAATGGTTTAACTTCTGTGATAATCGCTTCTGAAATGAAGGGCTCCTGTTTCTAGGTGAGTTTATAGTTCAAAAGGAATGCCAAGTATGTATGTATAAAAATAATAATCAACTGGAAATCATATATATCTTGACGGAATTTTTGTTTGACAATGACTAACCTCAAAAAGTATGGAAAAAATATGTAATTCTAGTAGAGTAAAATATTAGGATTGAATTTAGAGTTTTTACTACTCTTAAAATTTTGAACGTGTTTTATGTTATTGATTACCTTGTCTTGTTGACTATCGAGATTTGAAAATATTAAGGCTTTTAAGTTTTAATGATCGGAAAATTTACATTGAATATAAGTAGTTTGAAACTAGAGATTGCGTTACTCAAGTCATTCAAGTTGAGACCTTCATTTTTCCAGACTTCCATTAAGATCCTGCTTTATAGAAGTTTCTACACCATAAAAAATGACGAAATATAAATATGTAAATCTTTAGCTCTTTTCTGAATAGTTGCGGGTGCCTTGAAAGTTGGGGAGAAAATTTTATAGCCTCTAGAAAGCGGGGAATGTATTTGCCCCTGTCAGGTTTCACCAACGGAAAAGATCGGAAGTTATACCCCGTTAAGTCGACTATCTCTCCCCACCCTTTCTTGTTCTCTTTATCTCTTTATAGTTTCAGATCTCTCTCTTGTCCTGGAAATATAATCTAACGACCCTTGACTTGTCTCGTTAGTCTATTCATCCCCTTCGAATATTTTTAGGTAATTTATTTCATGGGTAAAGATAATGTAGAAAAACATTGGTAAACCAAGTTTTAATTTTCAAATAACATAAACTTGTAAATAACCTATTAAAAGTAAATAGGTTGGAGATAATTAGGTACTATCTTTAGGGAGAAAGTTTCTTCTGATTTTTCAAGAAAAATAAAGTAGAATATGTAAATTTATGGTAGAATGTCCGAGATTCGGCGAACGATGATAATTCAAAAGGCCACGAATTCTCCGATAAGGATATCTTCTACTTTGAAGTCTAGCGATGATCTTTCGAGACCTTAAAATCTCCTTATATGTTTCCCTTTGCTGAATTAATTTTAATTTCCATTCTACGCAATTAAATTTGGATATATGTTCAGATTGAAAACTCAATTTGAATTTTTAAATTGCTGAGGGCGCAGGAAGTGCGATGGTAAGGGGAAAAGATTCTGTAATAATACGAGTCGAAAAGGCTACGACCCTGCTCCATTTCCTGCCATTCTCGACCCTCTTCTTTTTTTCAAGTAGTTCCTTTCGTTCACAAAGAATGGACATTGGATGGACATTATTACTCCTCCCTTGCGGTTCGTGTATTCCATATTGTCATGCAATTTCAAAGTGAATCCTTGCGTCCATATCTTAAAGTATAATCAGTGCAGGTGTTCTTCAGTTAACCCTAGAATGTACATCGTACACCCTATAAAATCCGCTTATTAAACATTCCAAATGTTTTTCAAATATTTTAAATCGCTTAAATCCTTCAAAACCTTAAAATCTGATTTGTGGGCTGAATCCGATTTAGACTCTTAAAATTTTTTAAACCTGTTAGAATATAAATAAATTTTTAGTCCTTTCGATTCCTATCCCTGATTCTAATTTCGAATTTCGAATGTAGATCAGCAAAGTCACGACACACGTGCGTATGGGGTTTCTTTGACCTTGCACAGGTGCCTCTCTGTAATATCGGTTCAATTATTCCATTCACTCGACGAGTGACCCAGTTCAAGTACAGTTCAGCTGCAATTATAATTAGTGCTTAAACACCTAATATAAACAAAAATACAGTGTGAGCAATTTTCAATTTGATTCAGTTTTGATATGTACCAGCAGTTTCAAGTGAACGAAATACTTTTTCCCAATTTGAACGTTCGAAACTTTTCAATTTGTTTTGATATCTTTTATTTTTGTAGTTTTTTAAACGTACTTGAAGCATTAGAAGCTCTTGAGCTAAGATGGTTTGAAATTTTTATTTTGAATGTATATCCGCGTTTTGAAGCCACTTGAACAAACATCAATAGATTAAATTAATAAGGCCCTTACTTTCGACCCAGAAGAGTGTTGATAAACGTTTGTATAGGGCTTATTGTCAGCGACTGAATGGGAGTGTTGAAAAAAATAATCTTGGGTTCTTTTGGCTCTTGCTTGCTGCGTGCATATTGCTGTATAGGGTGCCTTATATAGTAATGATACCCAAGGGTGAGATAAATTAATGCCTATAAACTCAATTTATTCATCGTCATGCTGAAATATCCTAAATTGCTCTGACAATTAATTCCACAAAAAAAAAAAATAACAGTATTCAAGAGGCTTCTTTCATTTACTGTAATCTTAAATGTTGAGATTATTTTTCAGTTAATATTCTGCTTCCTTCGAAACTTGAGAGGATTTCGAAACCCTTTCCTTATTAGAGTTTAGGGATCGTTTGTGTCGAGAAAGTCTCGAGTCAAGCGTCAGACATTCTCGAGGATAAAAGTAGGGCCGATAACGGTACTGTACAGGTCCTCTCTGTGGACCTTTACATTTACAAGGTACTGTAGTTCCTATTATAAACGTCCCTCTGATACGACACCATGGCATCGACTATTTACGATACGCCCACGTCGTCTTTTTTTTATTTAGGAGAGGATAGATCCTTGAGCTTATCAAAAATATTCCAGTCGGTGAGGAAAAACCTAGTCTGGAGATTTTTAATTTAACTGCAGAATTTATTTTTTAGTTTAGAATTAATATTTTAATTCAGAATTTATATTTTAGACCTTTGGCGATTTTACGATTTGAAACTAAGGCCTAGAATTTAGAGGCTGTCTTTGACAGTCTGAAATCACACTCAAAGGCATTTTGGGCACTCGAGGATATTCGTAGAATTCCACTTAAATAAGTGAAAGAGCTTTTGGAGACTTTTTCTAAGTGGAATGATTATTTACGATTTATTTGAGAAATAGGATTTTATGATTTAAATAAAAGAAGATTTAAATGTGGTCGTTAAATGCTTTTAAAACAATGCTGCATTGTTTTAAGTCCAAAGTTTTAAGCTTCGATCTTGAGTTTATAAAAGTTTTCAAAGGTACAAGTTTTGAAAGGAATAAGGATTTTAGTCAGCTCTTAATCAGATGTTTCCACCCCAAAACTGGTTTCTGTAAAGAGGCTGAAGCCGACCCTTTTCTTAATAAAGATAGAACTAATTTGATATGTAAACTCAAGTTTCCTTTCCGTAAGTTTTTATTTCCCTCCCTGTCTACTATTAGCGAATTGAAAAACCCCTGAATAAGGTCGAACAAATCGTGATAGATCCAACCACATTTTACTCTGTAACATTAATTTTATATGGGAGGAGAAGAGCGGTAAATGCACTTAGCCCCGGGGTTCTTCGTGTCTTCTCAATCAAGTTTTTACTCCTTAGGATCTGAATTTCAAAGTCCTGTTTATTGTTTTCGAAGACTTTAATCCTTAAATTGATTCTCTTGATATATTTAATAGTATTTCTGACAAAAATAATAGGGGGCTAGTTATATTTTAAAAAATATTTTGCAGACAGTTTGAGTTTAAATAAGTAGAATTAAAGAAGTATCAGAATGAATTTTAAGGAGAGTTTTTTTATCAATTGTATTCATTTCAGGATTTGGTTGTTGCCTCCCTGCTAATTTTAGTAAAGCAGATTTAAAAATATTCAGTGATTTTCAATTTTTCTTTGCCTTAGGGAGCAACTGGGGAAGCAAGAAGAAACGAGTTAAGTATGTACGACGGAGGGTTGCAAGATCCGACACTGACACGAAGTCAAGTTTAGGCCGAGAATGTATCCTTCTCTTTCACAGATACAGGGTTCGTTGACCCCAAAGTTCCCGCTCCCACACCGCATTACGTCACAAGCTCCGAGCCACTCGAATCCTTCTTCCAAGGTTCTAACTTCAAATCTGGAGGAAAATTGGGCTATTCGACCTCCTTCTTTATCTCCTCATATATTCAGATATTCAGGTCTTGAATTTTGTTTAGAATTAGAAGAATTTTAACCTTCGATTATTTGGATTTACGCTTGGCTCCTTTTCCTCATTTCAAAATTCCTATCATTTAAAGGCGCAGTTGAATTGTTTTTAATTTAGAATTCTAAAAGTTTAAATCCTTTCGTTGGCCTTCCAATTTCGACTCTTTCAAATAAGAATCTTGAAAATCACTTTAGGAAATAAATGATCATCTTTGTCAAATATTTCACTTTTGTTTTAGAAAGAACAAAATGTGACTTTTGTTTTCCCAAGGAATCTCGATAGTCTGAGTGAGACGGTATTGCGCAGACGGAAATCTTGTCTCACATGATAATTGATAAGCTTTCAGGTCATTATTTTCTTTACTTTATCATATTACTTTCGACACTAGGAAAAACATTTTTTAAGAAAGAGAAAAATACAGAACGCTGCTCCTATTATAGGGTTCTCTTTGATCACCCCCATTTGGATTCAGTTCCTATTAAATGAAGCTTTAGGAATCTAGAATCTTGTTTAAGGGCAGTAGTTTTCTATTCGAACTGCTCAACCTGTTGCAACCACACCCAGCGGGAGACGTTATGAGTCTTTTAAATTGTTTCGTGTTGAGGGCCTTGAAACTTTGATTCTTTGTTAATGATGATTGTTTAATGATTCTTTGATGATTGTTTTCCAAGATGTAACGGGTCGCTATTAATTTCTATATCCTTTCAGATTAGCAAGCTTTAAAATTCGTTTTTATTATATTTAAAAAGGGGTCGTCCATTTATTACGTAACGTTTTTTTTTATTCTTCAGGCTCTCCTTCCACTCTTGTAACGCTACAGTAACAGTAGACCATGACACCCTCCTTGATTGTTACGTAATTGTTACACACTAAATTCCCAGGTGTAAAATTTTCATCCAAAAGTGAATCAAAGCGTTGCACAATGGAAAAACAATTGAAAAATTAAAACTACATTCACATAAATGTAATGATTGAGATGACGTGGATTTCAATTGTTTTTCCATTGTCCAATGCTTTGATCCAGTTTTAGGTAAAAACAGGTAAAAAATTAAATTTTACAAAATTGTGTAAAATCTCAATTATCTCCAATGATTTCAGCAATTTTAATGGATTTAGAAAAAGATTTTAAAAAATCAGAATATTTTTCATATCGGATTTAAAAATATTTCAAAGAATTTTGATCGATTTTCATGGATTTTCAAAGATTTTAAGGGATTCTAAGTATGTAATTTCACAAGATTTAATGAAGTTTATAGAATTTTCAAGGATATCTAAGATTTTAAGATATTTTTTAAAGGATTTCGACGCCTGAATGTTACGTAACATTTCTCGAAATCCCTCCTCACCGTAAAAGGGTCATAACAGGTTCTCTTGAACCTTTCCTCCTCTCTAAAATCGTTACATATTATATGGACGACACCAAAGAAATACAGTTGCCTACTGTGCCGGAATTTAAGGAAATCCGGAAATTGTCCGGAATTTAAAAAATCTGGGATAATTCGGGAATTTTCCTTGATTTTATTTTTGATGTGGTTAATAGTGGATTTCAGGTTTGAAGAAACTTTCCGAATAATCAATTTAAATATTTTTATTTGACACTTGCTAAATAAAATTTAGATAACTCACTTGACATTCTTTAAAATCAATAAAAATCTTGTAAAGTCTTTTAATATCTTTACAATGTCCTAAAATCCTTTAGATTTGATTAAATCCCTTAAAATTTCTTGAGATATTGTTAACATTCTGAAACTGTTTTGAATTTTTTTTAAATCACTGATAGGTCTAATTGAATTACTGATAGGTCTAACTGAATGTTTTAGAAGTTTTAAACGTACAAATGAACGAAATATTGTTTCCCAATTCTATTTTATTCATAAATATTGCTCCAACAAAAATAACAATAGGCATTACAAGTTTTATTCATACAGAATTATTTTCAATACAAATGAATCAATTTTTTTTAAAACTGTTTCTAGTTTGAAATACAATTAATACAAAAATTCGTTCATTCCAATGTTCAGAACTATTCAGGCATCTGAAATTAGAATCTAGAAACTAGCAAATTAGAATCTCCCTTAGTAGTAGATTTTTCATTTACTATAACGTTCTGTGATCAACTCCCATATAGAAAATCTCTTGTTCCTATCATAGATTATACTCTTCTTTGGATTGATGAATTGCAAAAAAAGATTCATAAAAATATGTCAAATAGGATTTTTCAAGAATGGACGTTTGAGAAGAATCAATATGTAGATACCTTATTATAGTCCTTATCAGAATACTCGTTCCAGGGTTCCGGGTTCCTTTTATGGGACCACGTAATATCCGGATTTTTCAGGCTAGTTCTTGTCGTACAAATAACAGCAGCAGAGCATCCAAAGGACAGAACCAAATAGAGGGGAATAAGCTGTAAATTTATTTTACGTTATCTTTAAAGACAATGTTTATTATCATGAAAAATATTTTTCCTATTTTATTTTTAAAATTCTTTTAATACTGTGAAACATGACCGTATTTGAATTTGAATTAGTATATAAAAACTTACTAATTCAGATTTAGAGAGGATAATACATATATTATTATTGGGTGTGGTTGCAACGATTTGTCCTTTTGTTATTTACGTGTTATCTGCACGATAAAAAAAACTGATAAGGAAAACTCTGCATCGACCAAATAGGTTTACAATTAAAAAACAAGCTGCATTTTAAAATCGTAAAGATTGAATAATAATCTGATATTCAACAATAAGAAAAGGTGTCAAGCTCTATTTAATTGTCACTTACGGATGGATGTTTTTTTATCCCCTTGAAATCCAGACCTTGCATAGCCGGTGGTATTTTTATTTAATTTGGCTGTTTTAAATTGAATACCTATAGTGTTTTAAGAACACAATTTGTCGATAATTTGTAAACGATTTAAAAAAAATAGCTTTTGAACTTTCTTCTTTGAGACAAAGTGACGTGAGTGCAATGCAGGAAAAGATTTATTAATTTTGATCCTCGATCTTGACTTCGATGGAGGGGAAAGAATATTTGCGCACTGTTTTGCGCAGAGGTACTAATCATGACCTAGCTTAACTCCACTCTTCAGTTGCAATCGTTAGATAATATTTCTGATCGATAAAGCTTCGATCGCAAATTATCAACTCAAAAACAAAATAATTTTTTTGAAAAAATTTGGTCTGTTTATTTTTAAACGAAAATCTAATTTATAAATTCGAAGCAGTCACCATTTAGTGAAATTTCAGTGGAAGCAGAAATTTAAAATGATCGAGAAAAAGATACATTGAAAAAACAGTTTGGCAGGGACAACAAAATGTTTGGTTGTTGTATCAGCCAATACAATTTTTTACAAGTTTTGGTTGAAACAAGCATTATTTGGTTGGCTGTACAGCAATCAAACATTTTGTTGTTCCTTATACCAAACAGTTTTTTGAGAGTACCTTTTTAAATTTCTGCTTCCTGCTTCCAACTGTATTAAACCAGGAAAAGATAATTTTGGCTTTAGAATTTAGTTGTGTCATGAAAAAGCCCCTTTGTGAGTCTACTTTACACTTGTGTAAAGTCCATATGAGTCCATACATACCTATGCATACAATATACATTTCTACACGCTTAGCTTATATACTTGAGGTCGAGCCATCGAGTGTTTTTATGTAGATTCTTTATCCTGTCAGGCCTAAAATATGTCTCGATAATATTTAATTTAATTATGTGCCCATTTCTGGCCTGCAAGCTTTGAATATAGTCGCGTGGTCGGCGTTATTGCATCAACCCGTTACTTTTTTCTAGTAAGGATTTTATATTGAGAAAAAATGTAAATTACTTTTTCTGGTTTTTTTTTTCCTGACGAATTTCAAAATTTCAAGTTTTCGTTTCTACTATTTACCCTCTCACGTTATCTATCCTAGCATCTTTCCCACATTAATAACACCTCAATTTCTAGGAAACCCAGAGGTGTTACAGCCAGATTGAGTTTTGAGTACATACGTGGGAAATCAGAGAGAACGACCCTTTCCGTTTTCGTCCGATAAGAGGGTTTACATTAGGTACATTTGGGGGAAACCGGGATTTTATTAAGAGAGGTTCACACTTCCAGGGCACATTTTAATATTTATATGAAAACACCGAGTTTTTCAAAGGTGAAACGATTCCGCTGACAGATAAAAGAAATCTACTTAATTTCAAATGATGCATTTTGAAAAGAATGTAATTTCACTATCAATAGAATTTTTTTTAGAGTGCATTCTTTTTAACTCAACTGCGCTACTTTTTTCTTACTTAAAACTGAAATTCTTAAAAATTATTTAAAAATTACAAAAAATAGTTTAAATATAAATTATAATATTGCAATGGAGCAAATTACCCATGTCACAACCCACTATGAATTTTATAATGATATTCTATCGTAAGAGGGACCTTATATTAATAAGCGGGAAAAATGCGGGAATTGTCTGGAATTCGAATTTCGTGGGCAAACTTTAGTAGTCATCCTGGCTATTTAAAGGTAGAAAATAGTATACATAATGTCAAGTACAGGATTTAGCATTTACATCATTGCCCCGATGGTTAAATTTACCCCAGTCTACCCTACACATATTTACAGTTCC
>CAJFCO010000088.1:1110547-1218091 GCA_904066015.1 Synergus gifuensis
GTATGTATGTAATTGCTAATGTTTGATATTATATAATATGTGTAGGCTAGAATATTAATTCTAGCCTACACCTTTAAAGCTTTAATTTTTTGCTATTCTGACTGTACATATTTTACTAACCCAGATAGTAATTCGATGCGCATGGTCTCTGCGCATCATTTTACTAAACAGTTTACAAATACTGTAATAGTTTTAGTTCTTATTCTAAAATACTTTATAATTCTGTAAGGAGCTACGAGTTACTATTGAGGTTAGTAAATATTATTAAAATTTGCTTTTTACCCCTCATTGTGAAGTTTAGATAGTAAAATCTAGTGTGCTTTTTAACAATAAATACAAACGCGGGTTTCTCAGTGTGTATATAGAATATATGTTTTCTATTGATTTTCGTCTTTCAGAGAACGCAAGTATTTTAATGTAAGGCAAGTGCTTAGTAATCGATACAACGATATTTCTACCCTTCTGAGGCTAAGCATGAACTGGCTTCACAGAAAAAAAATCAGATATTGGAAAATTGTTTTGCTAGTGCTTCACTCGAGTACTGAATTTGATTTTTATCCTATTTATTAAATAACCAGCAATGGAGTATTTTATTTTGCAAGCTGTTTAAAAGGACGATATTTTGGAATGTTTAATTTATTCGAATTGCTTGTTTACATTCAGGAAATGATACAAAATAAATATTTACATTTTCTTATTTTCATTTTGCTCACTCCGTTGACGGCGTTGACTCATTGTGAATATTTTAAAACAGGGACTCCGGCCACGAAGTAGTTATAAGGAGACCAATCTCCGTGTATTGAAAGTGACCTCACTTTAGGGGGTCGGAGAAGCAGATTTTCAATAATCCACCGATGCCAGCGTTTATGTGGAAAATCCGGGAATTACTATATCACGTGATCAGAACGTCATCAAAACATTTCCCGCTTTGAAAACATAAAATATCCATAAAATTGATTATGGATGCACCACTTCGTGGTGTTCGTGATCATATCATATGTCGGTTTTAGGTTATGTTTTCAAAGCGGGAAATGTTTTGATGACGTTCTGATCACGTGATATAGTAATTCTCGAATTTTCCGCATAAACGCTGGTATCGATGGATTATTGAAAATCTGCTTCTCGGACCCCCTAAAGTGAGGCCACTTTGTGTAAAAACTACCATAGGAGATTGGTCTCCTGCTTATAGTACTTCGTGACTCCGGCTTTCACTATTTCCTTATCAATTTTCCTTTTACTGCCTTTATGCAGTATCTATTGTTGTACAAGATCGATTACTAGGACATGCATTTTCAATGAACATGTGGTTCTTATGGTACTTGATCGGTCGATTTTCCGCTTGTGTGAGCTCTGTATCTTCAGTACTTGAACGCTGTTAGAAAAATCTTTAGATTTATTATAGGAAGCATTTATCTCATGGTGTAGATAGTATGTATATAGATATTATTGGAAATTTCTCGTAGACCCTTGAAGTTTCTTCAAAATATTTTCCACCTCTCATCAGCATACAAACATTTATGGTTACTCGTAGTCCTTTTCTCTAATATTATAAGGGTCCTAAAGTAAGGGTCCTAAGCTGAGGATTCTAAGCTGGGGGTCGAAACTCTAAAAGGTATAGTTCTATATGTCCCCTTACAGAATAGTCTGAAAATATCGGTGATTTATGCGGCTTCTGAATTGTTCTCAAACTGCCCAACCCCCAGTATCTAAATTCCTTTCCTAATAGCTCACGACTACCTCAACTTCTACCCTCGTATCCCGAAAGGTGAAAAGGTTTCTACGGAAAACAGTGAAAGCTTTCTGCCACCCTCGATGGGGAGGAAGGCCAGCGCATTACAATAAGGACGTTACTTATAGTTGCTTACAGTCAGTAAAGCTCTCATATTTCTCAATACTGACTAATAGTTTGAAAACATCTTCTCTGTATTAGTGCTGCAGAAATATTTTAAGTAAAAAGCCGTGAGTAATTTACTTGTAATTTTTTAAGGACAAGTGGAAATTTAGTTTCGCAAACTTTGCAGTCGAAATAGTATTTTTTTATATCGTACATAAGAATATATATATAAAACTGGTTCATTTACCTTTGTTTCATACAGACGAAGGTGAATGGTTTTGTTTTAGCGAAAAAATTCCCGAAATTGAGCCACTGGATTCTATAAGGGCATATAAAATTCACGCATGGCCGTTCCGTTTGGCCTCTGTTGTCTTTAAAATCGATTTTGAAAATTAAATTTTTGAAATATATAACTGAAATTTCCTACAAAGCCATATATTTCAAAAATTTAATTTTCAAAATCGATTTTAAAGACAACAGAGGCTAAACGGAACGGCCATGTGAATTTTATATGCCCTTATAGAATCCAGCCGCTCAATTATAAAATTCCCGAAATTGAAAATTCTCAAAACCGAAATTTATCCGTATTTTGTCCATCCCTGCTTGATCATGAGAAGGAGCACTGTTGAAAGTTGTAAATTAATTTAGGAGAAAACAACAAGCTACATAGCTGTAGTCTTCATTGGTTGCTTAGAAAATTGAAACCCCAGGACCCCGGGTAGTTATTTTTCAGTGCTTGGTAGTTACGCCACTGGTCGGCTCGGTGGGAGAGGGTTGGCGCAAGGGTGGGGGTGTTAGTGAGTGAGAGGGGGTGCGGGAGCGAGCGACGTCGGCTTGGTGGTGGTGGTGGTGGTGGTAGGGTTTGGTTGGTCCGAAGTGGTGAACGGGTGGCGTAGCAGAAGTCGACTTGCTGACATGGCGTTGTTGTCGTGAGTTCGCCCCCATCGTCGAACGGAGCATCCTGATGATGCCAAGGTAAGTGAAGTGCTCGAGGACATTAATCAGGTGTTACATAGTGCGGACGAGTGTATTTCGGGTGTCAACGCGAAAAACCGGGCGCTGTCGGTACACTTCGAACGAAAATACGAGTCGAGAGGCAGGGTCGTTGCCATCGGCCTGCTACCCTGCGTTACAAATCGATATTTCCCAGCGGGGGAATGAAAAGGAGTAGGAAAAGAGCGAGAAGCACATTCGTGTCAGTGCCTGCGCCTTATTCTAGTCACTTTGGCTCATTTTCTTGTGTTCGGTGCGCGAGTGTCTCCAAGTCTCCACCAAGTGTGGGTGTGTTCGTGTGTTGGAAGGGTTATTCTGGGGTGGGGAAGCCAGTACGTTTTTCTCCTTCGCTAAAAGGTTAGTCACCAGAGAAAAGTAATCCTGCCACGTCAAAAGTCTAAATTAAATAATCTCGATCTAAAGTCATTGTCAATTCTCCACGTGAAACGAAAAAATTGTCCTGAGGCGGCACAGTTTTTTTCTTATCGTTGCTGCCATCAGCGCGTGCTTCTACGTGGATTTTCGTTCCGAGAGGGTTGCGTAAATCTTTCTGTCTCTCTCGCACCCTCTCTCTTTATGCCTCTCTTTCTCCCTCTGACCTCTCTCTCTCACTCACTCACTCACTCACTCACTCACTCACTCACTCACTGTTGGTGAGCTACAGAGCTCGATCTCGAATCTCTCGACTTGCTGCTTTGCTCAACTTGTTCGTTCGTCCGTCCTCCGACCATCCTCCCCCGTCCCACGTCCATTCACCACAATCCCTAGTCGTTTCTTTCCCTCGTCGTGAGCGTCAAGCTTCATTGTTGTCATTGTAAAATGGTTCTTTTATTTCCATCGAACGACAAGTGTCGGACACCGTAACCTGTCGTATAACAGGTGAGTTGAGTAGTTCCGTGCCGCTCCTCTTCCTACTTTCGGGCCGATGATTCCCCGAGCACGTGTGTATCAGTTTTAACCGAGTTTTACCCGTTTTAGCTACATCGTCAGCTTTCTTTCTCACGCTGGCTTCACTTACTAACGCGCAAAGTGTACAAATTATCCTCGATTTTAAACTCGTGATTAAATTACTGTGAAATTAATGACAAAGTCTTTGGAGTCCGCCTGACGACACGGCACTTCATTTTCTATATTATTTTTTTTCGAATTTTCGTATTATTTATCAATTTGTGTTGTGCAGTTTTCACACTTGAGATTTTTATCGTATTTTGTTCAACAAGTAGACCTTGTACAAAAAACATCCTGTATAGTGCCGTAATTGCGTTACGATTGTGACGTAACGTTGGACTCTGAGGATACGAAAGGAATGTTAGTCATGCACCTACACGTTTCCAGCATAAAATACCCACGTAGTGAGCGCCTCTATCAACTTCAACATTAATTTTTGATAATACTGAGCTTGCCAGTTGCTTTAACGTTTTGTTAGTGGTATTTGTGATACATCCTTGAAAATTAGTGAGATTTAACTACTTTATTCAAGGATTACCCAATTCATATTATATTTTACTTTTTAAAAAAAGAAGTGACTAGAATTCATGAAAAACGAGACTCGGTTGCTGATTATTTTTTTCCAAGCATAAAAGCCCGAGGACATAGTCGACCCTGGGCGCGTATCGAGGTGAAGTAAAGTCCCCGAAAACATGAGAAACATTTCATTGATTAACTTCCTCGTCGGAGGCGTGGTATTTGACTCTGGTTGAATTCCAGTCTGTAAACTTTCGAAAACGGGATATCGTGAACAGGGCGTGCAAGGGAGGGGGCTTAACCCCGTTAAACCATGGCATGAGCACATTGAACAGCTAAGAAGCTCTCTCTCGGTAAAATCATCAGCTCCTCGTGAGGTCGATCGGGTAAATTTCCTGAATGTCATCTGCTAGATTCGCCACGTGTTTCTCAGCAGTGTTTACACGTCTGTATACATATAATTGCAGATTCAAATAGTCGGTCAGTTTCGAAACTGTTCGGCTGAAGCTCGGCTTGGACTCTTCAGTAACAAGTGTTCCGAGGTGAATTTACATGTGGCTTCCTGCGGGCTCCGTCGATTAAAATAGCGTGACGATTTTATCGTGGTACCGCCAGGGGTTGAAGCGTCCATTATGGTGGCGCGACGGATGATGGGTGGGCGGGGTGGAGAGGGGAAAGAGAGACCCCGCTGCTGCAGTCTACAGATACGAAAATAGTAAAATACTCGTATTCGAGATACCGAGGGAGAACCTCTTTTACCACTGGAGGCTCCGAAATTTCGACGGGCGGATATTGAGTGAAGTTTATTTTCTTATCTAGTCTTTCGAAATCGTTACGGGAAAACGTGTCATCAGGGAAATTTTGTTGTCGGTTGTTAGGTGACGCGATGATTGAAAATAGGGTGTTTCCTGAAGCGAAAACGGTGTTTCCGTGTGAACTCTCGATGGTGAATTAGTAATATTCTTTATATTCCTGAAAGCGCTGGCTCTGAACTTTACACACGAATGGATACAGTTTTCAGTGCACCTACTGTAAAAAAACAAGGGATGTGATTTTAGAAGGTATCTGATTGTAAGCTTCCACTTTATTTGATTTGTTTTTAAACTACCAGGAAGTCAAAATAATTGGTGACAATTGGTCTATATGATACAAGAACAAATTTATTATTGAAGTTTACATAATTTTCGTATAATTCCTTTCTGCATGATTTTTCTTTTTTTTTTTTCAATGCAATCTATTGTTTATTGTGTAGTATGAAAAATATGGAACATGCGGGTATATTATAATGAAACTGGTCACTGCACCGTGCACATTGAAAGTTTTTCATACCGTTAATTTGTAGTTATGTATCTTGAACTCTCCGTATGAATCATTCTTAAACGTGCAATAATTGACTCTGACCTGAGCAGGCTTTTAATCTCGATAGTTATCAATGAGGTCCAAGACTCGTTACATTTCTGATTTTCCTCATTTGATGATTCCTATCTTCTGGAAAATTTTAATGAATAGTAATTTGCTCCTAATTCTCTTTTTATCTTTCTTGAAATATTTAGTTAAGTAATACAGAAACGATTTTTATTTTGTCGTTTTGTGTATTAGATAAGTAAACAAGAAATCTTGTGTTGTTGCGGCAGGAACAGAAATTTGTTAAAAACGTAGGCAAGTTTTGTGTGTCGGTGACAAAAAAAAAAGTATCGTGAGCTTGAGTCGTTGTAACGGTGATGACTGTGCAACAAGCCGACCCCCTTCCCTCTCACTCCCCAACGTTTCTTTTATTACGCTTATAGATTACGGCGGTTCTGTGTCGCAGGATGTATCCGTTACTGCAAGACTGTCACTCTGTAATGATCACATGAATTTTTGTCCTGGGGTATAAGAAGAATTTCACGATTTCATAAAAATGACTTAGCTTCTTACTTACTGCTTTTACACGCCTTATGTATGAAGTCGAGCCAACGATTCCGCCTGGGCACTGCCGATATAAACCGTTCCAAGGGTTAAGAATTTTAACCTAATAGACCACGTGCGTTGCGCAAGGACATATACTTGTTTTTGTAATATTTTACGTTCACATTTTCTTTTTCTTTCTTTTTTTTTTTTTTCTAAATCGCGCATTGAACCTTCAAAGTTTCTATTTTGAAGACGGTCCTCTATTTTTGAAAAATTTCCTCTATTTTTAGTCAAATACTTAAATTTAAAAAAATATAATTTTAATTTAGTGGTATTTTCCACTTAGGTAATTTTAAACTACCGAAAATAAGAAAAAAAAATTTCTGGGAAGTATTTCAGATTTCACATATTAAATTCTTTTTTTTTTTTGTATGCAAATAAACACATTCCAGAATGGTAATCTTAAGGCATTTTGCTTTGAATTAGTTTCTTTTAAAATTATTTGCATTGTTCTTTTCCTGTCGCCCAACCGCGAGAAATATGGCGACGTAACTCCTCGGTTAGTTTAATGGTGGTTCGCCGTTAGTTTTCATGGTTTAGACCGTAAAGTAACACGTCTCGTGATAATAAACAGGTGGGTAGATAGGCAGTTAAAGCTCCTCCTCTCTCCACTGTTAAGTCATTGACAAAGAAGAACGTCCTACTCCATTTTGAAAAACACCTATTTTAGTTATGCTTTTCAATTTGTAGATCAGTTTGCCTTTACAATAGAGTCCTTATTACTTTAGTCATCGCCTACACATAGAAACAATCGCAGTATGAACATGTGCGCACGTGAAAATCTATCCTGCATGATTACAAGTGGTCGGTCACGCCTAATCGGTGAAATATAGTATATAACTCGATTGGGTATGACAACTACGTCGTATTTCGTATTGAACTCGAACCTGTATTTTCTATATCTCATTCCACGACCCATAAAAAAATCTCAGGTTGATAATGACTCTTGAACTAACGTCATTTACAATTTCTATGGATTCTTTCTCTTTTTTTAAATCGTCAGGTTATTTGTAAACACTTTCGGAAATCTCGACATCCTTGTAAATTGTATAATGTGCTTTACAATTTGTTAATGTGCTACTTAAGAACATAATTCTCCGGCTGATTTCAATTTTACAGATCATTGTCTGAACTGTCATTTGATTAGCCTCCGAAACGACTGGTAATTAACAGTCGACCTTCAATTGCCGGCTGCAAGAAAAGTGCAGTTGTAGAAAGTTGAGTTTGATTATTTAGATCAGGAGATCTCGAAACGTATTACTTCATCTCTGATCAGTTGTTCTCCATCGATTCCTCTTCTCTTTTTCTTCTTTTTGAAAACCGATTCAACTCGTTAACAGTAGAAACTGCCGATAAAAATTGCGGCTCGTGCGGGTTGTTTTTTAAGCCTGGACCTAGATGTTGTACAATTCGAGGTTACCACAGTCGTGAGCTCCAGTTTATGAGGAAATGGCACGTACACCTGAATGTACAAAACGTGCACGCACGTCGTGTACATTCAGGTCTTTATAATACAGAGCATAATTATTTTCTCCGATTTATTATGTGTTCCGAATTAAAATTGATTAACGTATTACTTTACATTAAAATATGTCTGATGTTGAGGAAATCTAGCTTTCACTTGGATTTGTTTTGAACTAATTGGGGACAAACACTGGTGCAATCAGTAAACAGTCTAACGACATTGATCTTTACCAGGAGGTTGAAAGTGTTTATTATCAAGTAACGACAATGAATTTAGTGACGAGTGTTTTAGGCGAACGCTGTCACTGGCCTCTGGATAATTTATTATCGTTATAGCATGTTCCGTATTATCTCACTGTAATCGCCTTGATACTCGTACGTTCGAGTTAATGGTAGTTGTGACCAGATGATTGCACTTTCTTTCGTGTGAGTTACATTACACTCACTTCGGTCAGACACAATTTTTAGTTTTTTTCTCCTACGCCAATAAAAGTTCGGTAAACACCTGTTGAAGCGCAATTAGTATTACTCACGTGCTAAAGAGTCTAAATTATCCAAGATACAGGTTTTTAGTAACAGAAGTATACTTCAAGAGCAGTTGTTAATAAAACTAGAGTTTTATTAACAATTGCACCTGAATTTAGGTTTAAGAATCTTATTTGTTAATAATTGAAAAGATTAAAAGGAGTTCAAGCCTGAAAATTCTAAGTATTGAAAGGCGAGCTGAATTTACCTGCTCAACTGTCTGCAGTATCGTAAAAATGAGGTGTCGGGCTTCGCGTCCCAGTTAACTCGGCGTCAGCTTCGTTCAGCTATGACGTATAAAGCCCAGGATTCAGTGTATGTATAGTGAGAAATCGTGAAAATGTTTTCCAGTTAGAAGGCAGGTTCTATAGACAGGAAGTTGAGATTTTCGTTCGAACCGTGTTGTTTGGCATTGTGGGGAGCGGTTCTCGAGCATGAAATTAGATCCCAATTAAGCAGCAAACTCCAATAGGTATTAGCGAAATTAGAAATTCAGTCTTAACTTGAAATTAAAAAGCTTTATTTTATTTCGCATTCTGTCTCTGATTTTGACATTTTTAATGTTGGACATTTGACTTTCGACAGTTAGAAAAAAGGTAAAAGTGTCCATAGGCGTTGCGTAAATTGCTGCATAAAGGTCGTTTAGGCTTCTTACTTTGGAATCTTTGGATCATATTTCAGTATTGCACAATCTCAAATTATTAGCATTCAAATCGCGGAAGGTGCAATCATGATTGAAATGGCAGTGGTGGCAATTTTTTTATTCAACTTTATGTAGTGTAGTGAAAAATATTGATAACGAAATATTTAATTAGAAGTTTTGAACTTTCAAATGAACGAAATATTTTGTTCTTAATTCTACTTTATTCAGAAATATTCAGTTTCGCTGTTTCGCCTAATATAATTTTAAACGTGCAAACTTCATTTCCCAATAGTTGTATACCTTTAAATTGTTAAGTTTTGTATTATTATTGCTTTTCACATGTTTTTGTGCAAACATTAGTCACTTTTTGTCACTATTTTGCTCAAAATTAGTCACTTTTTTGAAGTACATTATTATGTGTCAACCCTGTTCATACAGAATTATTTTCAAATCAAATAACTGACTATTTTTAAATGTTTCCAGTTTAAAATACAATCAATACAAAAATTCGTTTATTCGAACGTTCAGAACTCTTTCAGGCATAATATTTACTACTCGGGGTGGTCATCCCTGAAGAAAATTTCAGATTGAAATTTACCCTGATCATATCCGAAATTTTCCGAATCATTCCGGAATTTGTATCCGAACCAAATAGTTTCATTCCAATCTAATCCGAAGGAAGTTTTCAATCCGAATTAATCCGAGGCCCATTCATAATCAATTCAATCTTGTAATCCAAATGAATCCCATCAATCAGAATCAATCCGAACTTTTAGTCCGAATAAATCCGGTCAATCCAAATGAATCTGAATTTTTTGGAATCAATTGGATAAAATCGGATTCATTCGAATTAAAAGTTCGGATAGATTTTGAATGGGTCTCGGATTAATTTGGACTAAAAAATTGCTTCGGATTAGATCGAAATGAAACTGTACGATTCGAATACAAATTTCCGACTGATTCGAAAAATTTCCGATTGGTTCGAAATGCTTCAATCCGAAACTTTCGCCAGGGCTGGCTACACGGGATATTTAGCTATCAAATTCACTGCTTTGGGACCTTTTTTTTTTTTTAAATAACTTGTGTAGGTACAAGGACATTTTCGGTCAGGTTTCATATTTCTTTAATTTTGTTCTCATCCCTATTTAGACTGCGGCACAATCAGTCGGGTCAAACGCGGGGTCGAAGGTCGTCGAGACTATTGGATGTCTGGGGCGTAGGGTGAATCGAATTTCGTTGTGCGAAAACGAAAGTCGTGGATGTAAAAAAGAATGCTCGAAGGGGACGTACGGGGGGGTGGTGGACGACGCCAATGTGTGTGCTCGAGGCCGAGCGCAATCGTCGTTGCGAGGGGCGGCGATGGCTGCAGGGGGAGGGTGTTGGTATCCGTGTGAGCGTGGGGGGCGGAAAAAGGGGAGGATGAAAAGGAGAGGCACATAAAAGAGAAAGACAGTGAGGACGTGAGGGAGCGAGTTGCGGGAGGAAAGGGTGCGGGGCATAGTGGCGGGGTGCAGCCAGCCAAAGGAAAGATGGCCACCGTCTCGTTCGCGAGTGAACATGAGCGAGTGAGTGAGTGCGTGGACGTGCCTTTATGTGTTCTGCATAGGTGAGCTGAGTCGAGCAGCCCAAGCGGGAAAGAGAGCGATGCAAAAGGCACAGATAACGCTTCGACTACCAAGTTCCTGCGCCAAATCACGACTCCCCTTCTGCCTCGGCGGGTGGTGATGGCCGCTTTCGAGTTTCAAGAAACGCAAAAATCCAGATCCAAAGGCTTCGTTGCTCGATAATTCCACAGGCGCAAAGCTCACGGGAGTCTAGGGTCTCATGTTTCAAGAAGGGTTCGTTAATCAGCGTCTGTGGTTTTCCCCCTATTTTCCATTTCACCGAGTCGAAATTTACATTAGCGCCATTCGAAAAATTGCAATATTATAATCTCAATTCTCTTGAGTATTAGGAATTGTTAAAAAATATACTTTTATGATGTTGAATTTTGTAATCATAGTGTTGTGGTATTCAGGTACTCATCATCGACTAAGATGGAGCTTGATATTTTTTTTTACGACTCTTGAGGTCTTGAGCTTATCGCCTACTTGATAAAAGAGATTATTTTTTATGTCGGAGATATATTTGAGGTCTATATCTTCTTGTCAACCGAGCGATAGTTTCCCTTAGTTTCACCTACATACCACGGTTACGACAATTCACAATCTGAGATAATAATCATCTAGAAAGGACAATTTTCGTAGAAACTTGATCCCAGATGTTTGAAAAACAGATTTCCCCAGATACTTATTGATTTGGCAAGATGCAAGATGAATTTAAAATTGATGGAATTTTCGGATATGTGTTTGGACAAGGTTCGATATATGTTTGAACAAGTTTTGAGATGTTTGAAGAAGTGGTGTTGGGTTGCAGCAGACTTGCAGCACAGTTGTGGTGAATCTTTCGAGTTTAGCTTGTGCCTTGTGCTCGATCTCTGGGGGGTTTTGAGCGTCAAGGAAGATCCTCGAACTTGGTACACAAGCGCAGTATTCCACGAATAACAAACGAATCAGGAATGAGCGCTTCACCACGAAGGTTCGAAAATGTGGGACACGCTCATCCACGCACATCCACGGCAGCCAATTCCCTCCGCGTCCCACCACCCCTCCTTTGACGTGAAATCCTCCGTTAACTCTGTACCTGGTGCTTCTACACAGCTAACGGAAAGCCATACCTGTAGCCACGCATACGCTCATTTCAACTCGCACACAGACATGGGGCGCAAAGGCACGTGACGTGGACTCTGAACGCGTTCATCGTTCCAAGCACATCCTGGCACTCCCCCAGTGGGGGGAGGTGCGACGAGGGACAGATATCCGAGCATACTCGCCACTCGACGAAACTCTTGCTACACGACGTTATATCATACCACATAGAGACACAAGGCATTCTCTCTACTTGGTTCGGTAGAGGGTGGCCATTTTCCTTCAACAATCTAAAGCAAACAAAAAAAAAAAAAAAAAAAAAAAGATAAAGAAAAAAGCTAAAAGGGGAGATTTGGTGGCTCAGCTCTCAAGATACAAGTTGAAGTATGTTGAAAGTGACCAAGCGGGGTTTCTCGCATGCGCCACTCCTTCCAACAAACAGAAAGAAACGTCTGTCCTCGAGACTTTATTTCAACTTTTATATTATCGTACATATAGTTACAGACAGCTTATTCAGCACCATCTAGATATTTGAATTGGATATTATTTCATTTGCTTCCTCAACACAGGTTAATTTATTTCACGAAAACAATTATTCTTTTTAGGAAATAACTGCGGCGATTACGCCACTGTTGGTGACGTGTGGAAACTCGCGCTCACATTTTGTTTGTATGAAAATATGTACGTCGAACATAAGACGATGTACGCATGATAGGGCGGTTTTTCGTGATCCGCCGATAAAACATTATTACGATAAGGAAAAACGAACACACAAATGAGCGTGATCTTTTATTATACTTTTCTTTCAACAAACATATCGGGTGACTGAATATATTCACTCTGTTATTCATATACATGTCATATCTTGTTTTCACCTGTGGAGAATTAAAAAATTAATATACTTTGATTAATAGACTTTCGGGGTGTCTAGCGGAACGGGAAAAACCCGGGAATTTTATTTGACCGGGGAAATACCGGGAATTTCATTTAGGAGCGAGGATCTTTTGTAATTTTATCGAAAATTCTTCAGATTTTAATAGCTTTAGAAAAAAAGAAAGTGACTGAATTTACCGTTTAAAATAGTCAACTTGTCCTCTGAACACATTTTTCCTGGAATTTAGTAAGTTTTACTACTTAAAATGCTAATTTTTGCTAAGAAAATAGTAAACCGTGCTATTTTCGGTCAAAAGTTACAATTTGAAATAGTAAACCTTATTAAATTCTAAGAAAAAACCGGGAATTTCATTTAGGACAGGGAATTTTTTATATTTTATTGTAAAATCGACTTTTTTCTACTAATTCTTCTTTTTATTCTCTTCCTATTTTATCAAATTTTTATTTAATTTTTTTTTTAAATCACAAAAAGTCGGAGGAAAAAAAATTGACTGGGAAAAACCCGGAAATATCAAATTGCCTGTTCACTAGACACCCTGACTTTTATCCGAGTTTGTCTGACTTATCCACGTATGCTTATTTGGATATCTATAATTCGATGGTTCTGACCTCGTTCAAGACGAGGTCGAAATTCGGTCGATTGGTGGAGTAATCCCCGTTCTAGGACGACTCGTATCTTCGAATGTTGCATTTCGATTTCACCGGTTCGAATCGCTATCTCAGGTGGGCGTTTCTACGCCTTGAAATTCCTCTAGGGTTGTGTAGGAATATTGGTAAAAACGTTCCAAGTCTGCGCTGTTTGGTTTGTGTCTAACCTTTACCGCCCGTAACTACTGTGGCAGGGATATGCCACACCTTTTACAGTTCACAGTCTGTTACTTGACTGCCTCTTTTGTACCACTTCATATATTCACCCCAGTTTGATTATATGCAAAGCTGGCGTTAAGAATCAGGAGATATTAGAATATAAGCTCGAATTAATTAAAATACAAGCTCTAATTAAAATATAGGCTCCTATTAAAATATAAGCTCCTAATTAAAATATATAACAATCCAGAAAATTAATTTCCCCTTTAAGTGGTGTTTAAGCAGATAAAATGAGAACATGGAAACTCGTTTAATTACTAAATAAGGAGAGAAGTGGTACACAATGGGTGAACTTTACTATGGGTTGAAAATCCTCATGAAATTATCACAATCTTCTTCTCCATCAGGGTAGCTAACCAAATCCTCGAGTTCCCGCATCCAGTTCTATTTATATACCCGGACCCTTCTCTCCCAACACTTCCCCCAACAGCAATCGCATCAGCCTCCGCCCTGAAACAAAAAAACAGACGCCCTCATAGGGGTAGCAGTAGATTAAAGACAAACGGCACCCCAAGTCTCGCAGTGCAACCTCTTACATTAAATTTCCCTCAATTTACAGAATATTTCAGAGTCCACGAGATTTTTATTACCGGTTCGGCTCCCCTCGTTTAAACCCTTCAATAAACCGCCCCTGGTGAAGTGAAAGCCGCGACATTAGGCTTCATCCGTCTTTGCTGGCAGTGCTCTATCGCCTCTTTTTTTTCTTTTTGTTAGTCGCGCCACGATAATCGTCCTTCTACGGTTTTCCAGTTTGAATTACCCGCGTAAGCGTGGTTACAACCCGTATCCTCCGATCGCGGAAGCGGTTGTCGGCGTTGTTGGTCGTAGAGTTTTTGGGAGGGGATGGGGATAGCGATTGTGGGTAAAGGGGGTGGGTGTGGGGTGAGGGAAGTGCCTCCGTTGTTGGTATCGGGGTTAGGGTCGAGGGGGGAAGAATCAGCGCGACTCGAAACGCACAGCGGTATTTGCCGCGTTTTGTCGTTCGTTTTGTACCCCGGCGTGACTTCGATGTGCGGCGCAGTGCTGATTACGCAATGCGTGGCCGTGAGAGGAGACGAGTCAACTTTGTATGTGAGCACCACGAAGGAATAGTAGTGAGCACTGCTGAACAAGTGTGTACTTTTGTATACACACATGCGTCTGTTCGTTTGTCATGTGGCACTTTGAATGTATGTGTGTGTGTGTGTGTGCAATACGTGTATCGTTCGTTACACAATGTGATGGAGCAAAGGAGGTAGGAGGAGAGTGAGGGGGTGGGGACAGCCTCGAGATGTAAAACTTGAGAACTTACGAGACAATCGGAGTCATGGGCGAGCTTAGATACTCTCGTAGTGCGCACACAACCGAGAGGGGAGAGACACATTTCCGCGGAAAAAATTAGCAGTAAATCTCGGAAGATTACCTTTTTTATTGTAGATGCTGATGCAGACCGATCGACTAACGCCTTATGAACGAGGACGCGACTTTTAGAGAAGTTTCTGCATGATTTTTATGAGGAAATTGTACCTTGGGTAGAGTGAGGGTTAATTATGAGGTATTTTGGTCATATGGTGATCAGATGGCTTGATAGGAAAAGAAGGACCCTCCACTCCTCACCACCTCTCATCATCACCAATGAGGCAACTCCAAGTGATTTCCCCCCGACCATTAGCATGAAAATCTTAAAAAAGGACATGTTCTTCCCAAAAAGGACATGTCCTTCCAAAGAAGGACCCTAATTTTGGAAAAGTATCATGAAAATGGACACGAGTTGGGTTTCAAAACTCTAATGTTAGATGTCATTTATACATATTTTTCTGATTGTGGATGTTGAGTTTTCGTAGACTTGAAATGTCTGTTAGAGTAGACTGTTCAGTAAAAAAGAGGGAGATTGAGAGACAAGTGTGTCGATTGTGCATGTACTTGGAAATAATATTGTATTGGTGATGATGACCAAGTAGTCCCTAAGCGGATTGTAGTGGTGGGATGGAGTGGCGATGTAACGGGGAGAAACAGAACCTCGTCCTCGTCCGCGACTAGAATCGACTTGAAAAGCGTGACTATTACTGGCCTAGAGTCGAGAACTCTATAGGAGGAACTCAAGATCTCGAGAAGCAAGCCTGGAGCTGAAAGTTCTTTCAGCTTAGAGCGAGGAGATTGAGCGGCCACCTGAGCGATTCGATTCCAGTTTGTAAAAGCACCACTAGAGTCCGCCGACACCCGTTATTTAAATGGCGTGATTAACTTAGAATACTGGATGAATTGCCCCCGGCTGAATGACGCCTGGTTTCGTAAAAAAAAAAACAATATTGTGCGACATCCAAATATTGTCACAATTGTTTCCGTTACAAATGTTTTGGGACACTTGTGTACAGCCTGAAAGTCTCGGTAAATGTTGAATTTGTGAGAGAATACGAAGTTGTCCTCATTTTCAAGTAATCCCACTTTGTTGAAAGGAAAATGGACAAAGAGGTTTATCGGAAAGTCTTACATTATCATAAGTTATGCAGGAAACTATGTACAGATGTTTTTTAGATGGTTGACACGTAAAGTCGTCAGTTTATTGCGACAGAGACAGCGGATGTTTAAAACCGTAAATATATATATCGTCCTTTCAGAGTCGCATACATACGTGCCTGTTCGAGGTTGTCAAGTTGCAGTGCAACGTTTTACGTGCCTTATCTCGTTTTCTAAAATCCGAACAACGTTGCGGCAACGATTCGTCACAAACCTAGTGAACACTGAACACTGGAGAACTGACGACTCCACCGCAGATTGAATACCACACCACAAGTAGAAACAGTCGCTTTCAAGTCAAAGCGATGGTTCACTGCTCTCCAGGGAGGGAAAAGAGAAGCAGTGGCACACGATTAAGAGATTCGCTGAAAGCTTTCATTTGAATTGCACACCTCCAAGTATCAACAAATCGACCACTTTCAGGATATTGATTCTGAAAAATATTGATTGAAAGTTCGTTACAAGATTGCTTAATATAATTAGCATTGCATTTTTAACGGACGTGAAAAGAGCACGATCTTGACATTGACCGTGAAACATCGGTTTATTGCCATGTATCTGCAAGGTCGCACAAGGTCAGGCTCCTTCCACTTCTGGATCACATATCCGTTCGGTGGCATTCGATGTTTTATATCGTACAGGTATACGTATATCGTGATTTGCGCGCGAAACCCACCAAACCCACTATCGATCTGAATGCGTAGAAAATACTATTGATTCGGTCTGCTGCCGAACCGAGACCCGAAAACCTCATCATCTCTTCCTTCTCGTGCAGCTGAACCATCGTTTTGCTACAGAAGGTCCTGGAGGCGGAACCGGAGCCCTCCTATCCAACTACCATTCACTATACATATTATATCCTTCTCTTGTATCTTATCCCATCGAAGGGAGTATCTTGGGAAAGATGATATAACTTCTGACTCCTCTGGAATCATTTTATTTCTTTAGATAAGGGAATTCTTCATAATATTCTATCTTAATATTTTATCGTAATAGTTTATCGTAATATTCTATTAATAAATTCGTGTTTACTCTGAAGATGGGGAGTGATGTAGACGATTGGGCATTTTTTGATGGAAGCATGGCTCGTTAATTAAATGAACGGGCGAAGGGAATTAAATTGAAGCGTTCGCTTCTCGGTTCGTAAGGAGCGAGGTGAAATTTTCCTTAAAGGTTGAAGGCGTTACGAAACGGAAATAAACTGTTTGAGCAAGTTAGTGAGAAGTGCTGTCATCGTCTTTTCTTCATAGCTCGAATCGTTCAAGGACAGTGATTTTACCACGTTCAGCTTTAGCCCGAAGGAGGCTTCAATTGCATTTCTCAAATTAACTGCAGGCAGGATATTGAGTATCAATTTCATTGACGCCTGATGCAAAATAAATAACAAACTACGTGTCTTGTGTGACGTGCACACCGCGCGTTTCCACTCTTGGCCGAGGGAGACATGGTGAACAAGGGGCTGAGGGGAAAATTACATAAAAGGCATCGCGCTGCTATGCACCTATGTCCTCCAGGGTCGTACACCCACGCTCGTGTGATTATGTATTATGTATTATGCATGCAGGCGGTGCGTACATTGGGCGTTAGAGAAGTTGCGCTTCACTGCCCGAGGGACGCGATTTTCAAAAGAATAATTCACGAGGTTAAAAATCGACGAGGCGATCTTATTTCGACGTGGATCAATTGCTCGGATTGAGTGCGTCGTAAAAGTAACCAGAATAAGGGTCTAGAGTCTCATAGAGAGGAATCAGCGCTTGCCCAGAATCTCCAGTCTTAACTCTTTGGTCGTTTCATTGCAGCTGTGACTCAAGATTAACGCTAGCTTACTCTCAAAACGAGTTTCCAAGTCCAAATTTTATGTTTACAATTCTGATGGCCAGCTTCATTTAAGCCTGGATCAGCAGCCTTGACTCGAGGGCCTTAGTCGTGGGGAAGGGAAATTCAGAGTCGATAAGATGTAAATTTCATTATTTTTGTGGACTGGATGAACTCTTCTTTTTTTATTTATTTTTTTTTTTTCAATTATATAAAAACTGCGTTTGTAGGCTGATACATAAGTAGGAATGTGTGATGCAATATGGAGATAATTAATCCATGCTTTGACGTGATTGCAAGATTGAAACGAAAGAGGAATACGTAATGACGCTTCATGTGCTGAAGAGGTTCTTAATATTTAAACTTTGCTTGAAATCAGAAGTTTGTCTAGACTTGTAGATTTGATTGATCATATTTTTGTGATAAACTTATGGAGTCAAGTCTTCTTCTGAAGTCTTTGGAAATGAATGTATTACTTATAAGAAACTAGTTTCTGGTACTGGAGAGGAGAGATTTGAATTTTGTTTTTTCTTTATTTGCTTAGATCAAGAGGAAGAAAGACGTGATATCATAGCTGATGACGAAGAGTACACAAGTAAATAATAGTAGAACGAGAAGGATAAACAACAAGGTGGCTACGACTCTGGCAAAAAGGTCCACCAGTAGGTCTGATGTTAGCGGATATTAACGGGAACCTGGCAGATCTGAGAAGCGAAGCGATGTCGTCGCAGAGGTTTTGTTTGCGCTGGAATAACCATCAAAGCAATCTGCTTTCTGTTTTCGATCAATTGCTTCATGACGAAGCTTTTGTCGATGTTACACTGGCTGTTGAGGGTCAGCTCCTCAGGGCACACAAGATGGTTTTGTCTGCGTGTAGTCCCTATTTTCGGGTAACTAGATTTTTAAGAATATAAAAAATATATTAATATAATACTTATATTCGTATTGAAAAGAAGCTACAAGAAATCCAGCTTCAATCTTCTGAAATTTATTCTTAAAGATATTGTTGATGATTCCAGGATTTGTTTGTTGGGCATCCCGACAGGCATCCAATAGTCATTCTGAAGGATGTCCCATATGTGGACATGAGAAGCCTCCTGGACTTTATGTACCGAGGGGAGGTGAGTGTGGACCAGGACAGACTCACGGCCTTTTTGAGGGTCGCCGAGTCTCTTAGAATAAAGGGCCTCACCGAGGTGAATGAGGACAAGTGCGATCTGCCAAGCATCACGTCCTCGTTGCTCAGCAATCAAAACACAGTACCTCCACCTCCACCGACTCTACACAGAATAAACCAAATCGGGCCTCACCACCATGTCACACAGAAGAGGTTCCATCATATATCGAGTCACCCACTTTTGGGCTCGGCTTTGACAGCACCAAAGAGGAAGAGAGGCAGGCCGAGGAAACTCAGCGGTTCTTCAGACACTCCCCTCGACTCCATGGGTCAAGATCATCACTCCAGTGCTGATTTAGTCCAGGGATCGCCGGAGATGGTGGAGGTCAAGATGGGCATTGACTTTCAGAGCGATGTCGCTGCCAGTGGAGGCGGTAGCAACGGAAGTAGCAACAGCGGAGCGGGCTCAACACCGGCCAATGCCAACCTCTCCGCCTTGTCGAGACAAGACGAACCCACCGAAAACGGAACTGACATTTCAGATACGGGTACAAAGAGGGTCAAACGAGAACCTGAACCGACTCCCAGCACCTCTGCGCAGGGTTAGTTTCACTTTCTCCAATTATGATTGATTAATTGATGCATTTTCTCAAATATTTTATTCTAGTCGTTAATCTCGTTTTTCTTTTTTCTAGCAACGGAAGATACTTTTGCGCGGCCGCACAGTAGACAAGGAAGTGAAGGGTTCAAGCAAGGTAAGAAATCACTATATTTTTCTCACCTAACGAAATGCGACCTAGCGACCTCCTTTTATAACCAATAACAATTTTTCAGTGCATTGCTAATCCATAAATTGACGATTTTTGTCTTGAAGACAGTTTTTTTTTGTTCCATGTGATTAACTAAAATTACATAGAGCAATTCCGTTTTAGACAAACTCTTAGTACTATTATAATTTTCATGGATAGCTGTTTGTATTAATGATGAATTAATTTGTCTTGAGGAGTTTAAAAATTCTATTAATTATAGGCGAAGCAGATTCAACGATGTCAAATTTCGAGAGTCTCGCGCGACCGAATTTGCACTTTGGTCTCGAAATTTATTGTCGTCGAGAATGCAACGATCGTGCATTGTTGCTTCTTCTTAATCTTGTTTTCCACTGCATGTCCAAGGAATGTCGGATGCTCACGAAAAACCAATCCGATTTATTGACTATTTCGACAGAAATATTCCCTTGATCACGCGACGCGACACTTTGACGTCATTTTCCATAGAATGCTCGTAGTACATAAAACAATCAACTAATAAAAACTGGCAAAAGTGTCTGCAAAAGTCCGACGGTTTCTTATTAGAGAACTTTCGCCGTGACGTGATTCGCGACAATTTTAATACATTGCCTGTGCCTTTCTTGGAAAAACATGTCTGGAAGTGTTTCAGCTGTAGAGCCACAAAATTAAAAGTCTATTGTTTTTCGCTTTTTTTTAATAGTAATTTTTTCCTAAAAGAAAACTTGAAAATTTTTCATTTACGAAATCTATATTCTACCTAAACTTTGGTTTTAAAAATATCAATTTTGCTTTTCAAATTGCTATGATATTAATTGATATTACACAAAGTAATTTTTATTCCTAGTTGGTTTTATATTTTAATTAAATTTGGTGCTTCTTCGCTGTCGACGGCAAAACTAAATATTTTTCGGGAATATTGCTGCAGAGCCAACCCCCTGCATGGTGTGTGAAGTATGGCCCCTTTAGCTGAACTAAGATTGCTCGATGACCAAGTCGCGTGGTTCGATTTCTCACGTCGTCTGCCCTTTTCTCTTTTTTACATTCGCAACTGCTCATTCTTTTCGCCGTTCTCTCGCTCTCCACGTTCAACTTGTATTTTATTTCCACTTCAGACTTCAGATCGTAAATCGAAAACTCGAAATCACCAGTTAAATTGATCAGATGTGCTGAAATTTGATTGGGCAATCTTGTTTTTCTCACAGTTTTCCATCTACGACCGTGAGTCTCGAGTTCTGAAAATTTCCAAGGGAAATGCTAGATTGAAGAGTTTCTGTTTTAGTCTCTGACGAAGATTATCTTCAACCAAGAAATCTTATTTTGTAAACGAATCATTAGACGAATAATTGGCAAGATAATTACATCATGTCATCGCAAGAAGCTCATAACTCATTTTCTTCTGAACATCAGTTTCTGTTTCAAGGACCACACTTCTGATATTCACAAGAAATAGGTTTTAGAGCTCTAGCCTTCTTTTCAACTCAGCAATCTTGAAAAAAGGGATTAAATTTTGAAGAAGATTTTTAAAAATAATTTATTTCAAATATTGTATTTTCTGTTTTTGTTTTTGAGAAACGTGGATAGAAAGAGAGCAAAGAAAGAAAAGATGTCGATGGAAGAAAGAGAGAAGGTCGGATGACTGGAGATAGTGAACTACAACTACGTCTCCCTGAATGCTGTAGCCTCCAGAAATTTAACCCACCACCCGTATTTTACACCGGTTCTCGATACAACACCCATGTCTTACTTGCTCGGCCAATGCGCAGTACTCCCGTTTGTTTCGAACCTTTATTTTGACCCCCGCATATGATTTGAAAATGCGTCTCGCTGCCATTGGCCACTGGTAAAAGGAGGGGGTGGAGCCAGCTAGCGGTGATTAACTTTTTAAACGCTGGTTAATTTTCTTCCGTTCCGTTCGTTCATTTGCAAAAGAGGGAGTATATATTGAACGCGAGAGAAATTTCACCAAAGAAGGTTTTTAAAAAAACAGACTGAGATGATGATATGATGACGATGAAAAAGAAATACAGAAAAAAAAGAGAATTATCAGAACGGTGTGATTAATGAAGGAAGGGGAGAAAAAGGTCGTTGCAACGTGCCTTCGTCGATCGTCGCTTCTGTTACCTAACTTTGCGTTGTTACCTAGTCAAACAAATTCACGAGAATCGATTAAAAGTGTTTCTTCTTCTTTTTCTTGCATAGATTCTTACAGTACAGAAAGTTATTGCTTTTTTTTTTAAAAAAAGAGAAAAAAAACGTGAAAGTGCTCAAAGATCGAAGAATCGGTCGATAGTGACACGTGTTACTTTGTTCTATTGCGCAGGTGAGTTGAGAATTGAATCACCTTTGTTCATTAAAGTAACCTTTGCGCAGGGAAGCGAAGGATTAGGGAGGCCAGCCGTTTAACAAATGATTCGATATGATAAATATCTTTTGTATACCAGTAAATTATCGATAAAGGAAAAATTCTTTTCCTCGGGCATCCTCCATCTCGATACCTCGCCCTGCTCAGTCAAATTTTACCTAGAGGGTGAAATTTTATTCAATTTTTGATGAGGGCAGAGAGTGTTGGAAAATTGTGTTGGTGTGTGTGTGTTTGCTTGTGTAGAGTGGAAAAAGTTACTTTATTCCAGAGATTCAATTCTAAATTGGAAGATTCAAGCTAAATGATAGGGAGTTAGAAAAGTTGATAATTAAAGTTCAAGTTTTTTTTTTTTTTTTTTTTTTTCTCTCTATTTTTTTCAAGTAAAAATGATTAATTACAGTCTTCAAGTTTTAAGTAGACCCGAATAATTTGCGAATGATTGAGGAATTCGAAATCTCGCCAACAGGCTGTTTCTTTCGATTTGCAGCCTGTGAATTAAGTTCGGGAAACGGATCTTGTTGGCAGAGGGTACGAAATTCGGGGTGAAAGAAAAAAAATATGAGAAAGAACTAAAGAATAAACGAGGGTTCAGTCGAGGGTCGCAGGAACAGAAAGAATGCCTGCGGGGGCGTGTGAACAAGAGGTTGAGACAGATAAGAATATTTCGAGAATCGTATTTGAATAAGAAGGGACGGACGTCGTGAAAAAAGTAGCCTAGTTCAGAGACAGAATCGCGCAAATGAACGATCCTGTGTGATTGATTGGTTGATTTTCATATCAGGAAAAATGTATTTATACATTCGGATAAAGGCAGGTCTTTTCGGCAAAGAAAGAAAGTAAATTTTATTTTTCAAAAAAAAAAAAAAAAAAGAAAAAAGAAAAACAAATAAATTGATGAATAGAAATTTTAAAGAAGAAATCAGATGAGAGGATGTGTGAACGACTGAGAGAGGTGGAGGAGAAGGGTTATTGAAATCGAGGCGGGGACGAATTCGTGCACTTGTAGACAGACACACACGCACACATACGGTCTGAATATAAATAATAATGATAATCGCGGTGACTCTTTATGCTGGCTCTACCCTTCCTCTTGCTTCCCCCTACAAAGCAAATCAATTACTATTTATCTTTATACATACTATTATTCTAGTATAATTTCCTTTCGAGCAGGATCAGGCTAAAGAGAATCGAGTATTTTCCTTTTCAGACGGCGAGGAGACGTCGAGCAGTGATCACATACGCATTAATTTCGAAAGATGCTTTCGCAAAGAGTATACTGCCACGAGTCTCCAGGGGAAGGCGTCCGAGGATCATCAGCCATCCGACTCTGAGCCTGAACAAAAAGACCTGAGTAGTGCCATATTCAATCTGGTCAGCACCGAGTCGGAGGTCAGCCAGAGTGACTTTGACGGCTCTTTTAAGGCTGAGAGCGAGAGGACTGAAGGTTCGGTACGAGACTTCTGCGTGAAAGATGGCGAGATCTACCGATGCACCGTGTGCCATCGTACCTATACTCACATCAGCAATTTCTGCCGGCATTACGTTACCTCCCATAAACCCAACGTCAAGTACTACCCCTGTCCAGTTTGCTTCAAGGAGTTTACCAGAAAAGACAACATGGTTGCCCACGTTAAGATCATTCACAGCCTAAAGCCGAACATGAGTCTCAATAGCAGCAACAGCTCCACAATGCGGTAGAACGCTACCAAAAAAACTCCGGCTCGATCACCCTCTTCTACTCTCTCTATTCGCTCCACAAACTCTGATACTTCTTCTGATACCTCATTTTTTCAGCTTTTTACTGCCTAGGCTCTACAGTTTTAGACAATCAGGTTATCGACTTGAACATTTCGTTTGGAAATTTCGCTTCAAATTGGAGCTTGAATGTTTTGGACTCTAGGATTTAAGTTGTTGCGTCATAAAGATTTATCTGGTTTTTTAAAATATCATTCAAGTTCCCAAGTCGCTGGCCTGAAACACACTCGTGTTTGTAGCGTTTTCAAGATTCAGACTACTTCCAAATATTTAGATTGTTGACTTTTGAAACTGTTAAAGGCCTGAGCCCAGTTGTTGAAAATAAAGTTTGAGAAGGAAAAGGAGAAGATGGTTTAGAGAGCGAGTAGAAAGAGATTGGATTGTAGAAGCTCAAACACGGAAGTTCGTGTAAAAGTCTATTAAATAAAAAGTCGATTGTTGTGCATTGTACGAGAGAAAATATGTAGGTAGATAGTTAGGTAGAGGCTGTAGATAGATAGGTGGATGGGCGGGTAGATAGTTAGGATGTGAAGAGAATCAGAAATCGAGCAAACCTTGTAAGTAGCTAGGTAGGAAAATCGGTGAATCTGTTTTTTTTATCGGCGATAAAGGTGCGTATCACGTTATATGTTTCACGTACGTACCTGAAGATCGACCCACAAAAAGAGGACAAATACCCACCCGCGAATATGAATATTATATTAAAAATGAAGCCAGTCCGACTCCCCACCTGTGTGACCGGTGAGTCTCGTTTTTCTTCATACTGCAATATTTCTAATTCGATAAACATGTTAGATAAAATTTTATACGAAAGTCATCTTTGTAAAAGATTGCTCGTTATTTATATTGTTTAAAACGTCTTTATAAATAGAAAATCCGAGTTATGATCCTCTTGATTTATTCAAGAGTCGAGGGGGAAACTGTCTGTTGAGAAATATTTCAGAAATTCATGCTCACATTGCATTCAAATTTTGAATCGAGTTCTGGTAATATATAAACAAAAATTGCTCATAAATCGACATGTTAATTACGATAATGTTAGGGTTCAATTAAGAAATAAATTATCAGTTAGAAATATCGCAGCAGGTTTTCCTTTCAGGTTGAAATTCTCCCGCTCGTTTGTTTCAAGGGTGAGAGGATTTCGAGTCAGGAAAAGCTTAGTTGAAAAGAGTCGATCTCCGTATGTTACACGCAACGGGCATTAAATTACATACAAAAGAACGAGCTTTACCGCATTCGCGGATTTATTCAATAAAATGTATATTACATACAAGCATACAAAGAATTTATATATACACGATATCTAAGTAACCGTCGAACGTTAAAGTTAAACGGAACGTAGTTGGTTGTAAAAAAAAAGGGGGACAGAGTTTTAGAGAGAAAGAAATTCAAAAGCAAATATATTTACTATCGAGACTATTATATTGCCAAGAATCAAATGTTATGTAGTACTCGTACCAGATACGTTCATACAAGTATAAACAAGTCGATGACAAGTGAAGATTTACGTTTAAATAAGGAAACACGTAGACTGAGTAAATGCAATACATATACTACATATATGACAACCGTTCGCCATGTTGTTGAGCCGTTGAGCTGTTGTCGAGGTGTCGAGCCTGAAATAATAATTCGCGGATAGCGTTAAGAGGCTGCGGTAGGTCCGCGTTTAAAGCAAACGAAACAAAATAGAATACACGGAACGGGATATGCAATTTTTGAAAGACTGTCGAGGGACGATTTAAACGACACCAAATACAAGATAGAACTGACATTGGATAGACTGAAGGCACCTTAGAAGTAACTTAACGCCTGAGCCGAGTTTCGCTGAGCCCCATTACAAAAAAAAAAAGTTTCAATTTCCACGATCGTCGATCGCTTTAAAGTCGCCTCTTTTTCAGAATTCACATGATTATTAATATTACAAATAATGGTACGATAATAAATAAGAGGCTAGTGCGATATTTCCGTCGATAAAAAAAACACACACACAGGGTAATACGTGTCAATAATTTAAATTAAAGAGACTTTTGAAACTTTAAATGAAAATCTATTCTGGCTTCTATTGATGCCAAATATCGTTAGTGAAGATAGTCTTCTAAGTCTTTCTACTTAGAGTTGTTTTTTAATCCTGTACATATATAGATGAGAAAAAGAATGGTTGTATAAGGGGTATATTTCTAAAAGCTAATTATTTTCTAGATTAGAAAGAGGTGATCGACGATTGAGGGTGGAAAGTGATTAAAGCGGAAAACAATAATGAAAAACGGCGATGGCTAAAGCTGCGGTCACGGCGGTCTAGGCTTAGTTACAAGACAGCATCATAGCTTATTACACCTTACACTCTGTCTTTCCTTTTCCGAGGCTCATGGGTCAGGAAAAGGGAACGAAGCGATTTATATACAAATTTTTCACTAGTTTGCATAGACAGTAGACGAGGAGGCTATATTATTTATTAATTAATTAATTAATTAATTAATTAATCATTTAATTACTATTATTATTAATATAATTATTGAGCTATTGTTACTTTGAAGCATCGCGTTCTTGTGCGTATATTATATAAAAATATATATTATTAGGGAACTAAAGAGGAGGCTAGAGAGCCACTCTGAACCGACCAGTGTTGTTCGTTCGTTGTTTAAGAAAAATCTAGTGTCGCGACGCTATTAAGCTAAGATTACCAGTTGGTAGTTCGTGGGATGGTAATCGACTTGATTAGAAATGCGAATGTGGTTTAATGATGAAAGACATAACTTTTTCAAAGGCGTGTTTCATTCTGTTGGAAAGTATTGAAGAGGCTAAAAAATATTGTTAGATTTTGAGTTTTTCTTGATTTCGTAATCGAAATCAAAATAAAATACTTTAAAACATTTGGCTATAAAGAAGTCCCAAAAACTTATGTAAACGATCTTAAATTTAATTCTAGCTTTCGGAATTGAATTTTATAATCTAAATTCTTTCTCGAATTGACAATAAAATCAATAAACACTTGGAGAAGCGCCAAACATATTTAAAGAAACTCACGCCTTTGAAAAACGATTGACATACCGGAAAAGTTTTTTCACGAAGGACAAAGAACCGTTAGAAATCACGACACGTTAATGAATCAAAAACGTAAGTCGCGATAGTAATTCCACGGGTTTCTTCTAGTGTCAAAACAAAATGTTTGAAAAATGGCATCTACACTATACAAAAAGCAGAGTGGCAGCGCTTACTGATAGCAAACAAAAAAAATAAGTAAAGCAAACAAATTTGATAATCACTGAGAGGCTAAGACTAACTCTTTTATTTTCTTCTTAGGGAGAACTCTCGCGATTAATCGAGAGTATAAATGTGTTGAGAGTTTTTATAGCGGTCACGATTCATTCGTTGCGTGGGGTAATCCACGAAAAGTCGCACGAGGGATACAACAAAAGAGTACGTGCCTTCTTTTACTGCGACTTGCGTTCAAAAGCTAATATCTATTGTAAATAGGTGTTCGACGGTTTCATTATTGTTCGTTAGCGTTATACTCTCGTAAGCAGGCCAAAAATTGTTCTTACACGATCTTAGCGTTACACATCGTCTGAATTCATTCATAGAGTACCTACGTACGCACGTGTGATAAAAAGGACCTTTTTGTTACCTGATTCGCCAAGAAAACATATTTTCAAATTATTTAGAGTTTTGAGAAAATCTAATTATTGAGTACATAACTATAATTTGTGTTACAACAGAGAAGATATAAATATATAGAGTATATATTTATTATTGTTGCAGTGTCGTGTCAATAAATCTCTTTTTTTTTCTTTTTTTTTTTTTTTTCATAAGTATATCTTGTCCCTTTCAAAAAGGGAACACAGTCAATAACGTACACTACTGAGATCGCACGAACACTGTGGCGTTTTTAGCAAAGCAGCGAGGCTTAATATAAATAAATATTATATATTATATATTAAATAATACATTCTCTGATGAGAATGTAAAAAGGATATAAGCGCGTCTAAAAGTTACGCGTGCGTACAGAAGTACATATATCTAAATATATATGAATATTATATATTATTACAATTATTACGATTTATTATTATCATTATTATTATTATTATTATTATTATTATATTATATATTATATATATATATATACACAAAAGTTATATAGAATATATTTTAGAGCTAGTTGGTAACGATATACCACTTAAAGTCGTTGCAGTTTCGAGACGATGCGTCAGAAAACGAAAGGGGTTGAGTTTTAATTTTTATATAATGTGATGAGCACGTTAAAAATTAACGTATTGTTCAGTGGGATCCAATAATGTAGTAGCAATCCCCGGTTCGGTGCCTTTTTAATGAAAAAATTGTTATGAAAATGCGATCCAGCGCAAGATCGCAACCCTAGTGCCAAATAAGCGATACCTTGAACGTAATCATGATGAAAAAAAAAAGAAAGAGATTTTATAGGCAACTTTTTAGAGACCAAGTCAAGTCTTTTCTGACGCTAGGTAGACTTAGTATATTTTATATGCACTGATTGTTTGATTATTACTATCAATAATAAAAGAACGGTGTTCAATAGATTGTAACTGAAAGATTCTTGCGAGTCGCTCTTTAATCACTTAGAATTCCTTTTTTTTTTGTAATTTTTTTTTTTTTTTTTTTAATTTATTTTCATTCATCAAGTTTGTGCGAAAGTTTGGTGACTAACGCGGGACTAAACCTTGTCCACAACATCGCAAGACTAACATGCTTTTTACATGAGGGGACTGTGAAATAAGCGAGGGAAAGGTAATTACTGAAACTAACAATAGCCCTGTCTTGTTTTGATTTTGTTGGTAGTTTTGATTCATCACTGAGAGGACTCATGTCCTGAGTCAAGAAGCACCGTAACTCTTAGCCAAAAATTATTTTTATTTAGTTGTTGTATTAGAAATGCGCGCCCACGTCTTGTGGATCCAAGCAGTGTAAATATTGGATTGTAGAAATTGTAATTTTCGTACAAACATGCAAGGATCGACGAGATTTAAGCAATATATGTTAAGCTCTCCAAATTCGAGTTTCTACAATTGAACCAAGGTTTTTTTTTTTTTTTTATAAAGTTATAGTAAAAAAAAATCTGAAATGGGAAGATTATCTTTAAAGTTGTCCATAAATTCTTTGAGAATTTCGAGTTTGGAGGCACTTAGATGTATTTTTTATTATATATCGACTTCTTTTTGTTTTGCATGTTGCATATAATTGTTGATTTATATTATTTTAACATAGAAACGAGGAAGATTTATCGATGAGAAAAGAAAACGAGAAAATATATTTAGTACATCCTAAGATTTGATATGGTTTGTCCGTTGCATTTAATTTAATGATTCTTTGTGTTATACATATAGCCAATTTGCACGAATATTATTGTTTTTTTTTTTTTTTTTTTTTTTTTTTTTTTTTTTTTTTTTTTTTTTTGTTTTTTTCTTTAACTGAAGGTGCACTGAATTTGAAAGATAGTCCAGAAATAGTAACTTGCGATATTTTTAGTGATTCTTTCTAAGCCCATCTATTATCTTGAGTGTATTAATTGTCACTCGAATTTTCACTAAAAATTAGTACAAAAGATGATAATCGCATATAATTGACGTTGTGGCCAGTACAAGCTTCTTGAAAAAATCTTGAATTTTCAGTGCATTTTCTCTTGTTTTACAGTTTCACGTCATCTGCTGCACACTCGGCGAAAAGTGATTTCAGATTGCGATTCATTTGATTTTGAACAAGTTTTGCTTCGCTGTCGCATTTGAAAATGATGAGGGATACTTTAAAGGAAAAAAATTAAAAACTATTAAGGGGATTAATTATTAATTTATTCGATTAAATAAAAAATTTTTGAAAATCATTTTTTTTCTTGGTTGTAAGTTTTTATTTGAAAATTAACATTAAGTTCCTGAGTGATAAGTAAGCGTAAAAAACAAAACACAAATCTAAATAATTAATTACAAGATTAAAGAAATTTGGTAAAAATCGCAATTGAATTCAGGGAGATCGTAACGAGTGGAGTGAGTAATGCGATAAGTTTTATTTTTAGATTATTACGGTTACATCTTTTTATGTTGATAGGATATTGTGCTATGATTTTATTATTAAGCACATGAAAGAAATGCTATATATGCTATATTATATACATATAAGTAAACACCATCTCATATATATATACACTCATACAATGACACACGCACACGTTGTCGCGCAATGATTAAAGAATGGTTTAATTTTATCCACTTTCGTTTATGTATGATTATTTTTTTCCATTTTCCCTTTTCCGTTTATCCCGTATCAAGCGTTAGAAAAACTAACTTAAACAATTTCTGCATATTTTTAAAATCTTTTTACCATTTCCAGTTGCATTTTTTACTTGCTTATAGATACAGAGTTTTAAGAAAAACCTACTCTGATAGTTTTGTATATAAAAAAAATAACTGACAGTTATTAAAGAAATCATTAGCATAACCCCATAGAATTGAAGTCCACCTTTTTCTTAGACTATTTATAAGTTCTTAAAAATTTATTTTCATAGCATGTTTAATGTCATCAGTTGCTGTAAATATCTGTCTCGCACTTAAAGTATTTGTCTCCACCACTGCAGAAAAGATCCGAAAATTGAATAATAATTTGACCCTCTTTCCGCAGACTTCACATCGTCGCAGAGCAGCAACCAGGGCACTCCACCTTCGAGCCAATCGTCTCCAGAGTCGGCCAAGTCCCCAATTACGACATCGACGCCTGTAGCAAATAGCAATACACCGTCCACGTCTTGCTCGACGAGTACCACCAACACCTCGTCAACGAGAACTTCTTCATCGCCTGCCACTGGTAGGGCGAATACCCCAAACAGTCCCGCACAAAATGCGGGCACAATGTCGGCACCCCAGGGTCGTCAAGTACCCAAAAGACGTATGAGACGTCGTGCCACCTCTCAGTCCCAGGATCCTGCCGAACATCTCACTGAGATGTCTGTTCGAGGTCTCAATCTCTTCCGATATGCGTCCATTTCCGAGGGCGTTTATCAGTGCACGGAATGTGCCAAACTTGATATTCAGAAGACCTTCAAAAACAAGTATAGCTTCCAGAGACATGCGTTCTTGTATCATGAGGGCCATCAGCGGAAAGTCTTCCCCTGTCCCATTTGTGGAAAGGAATTCTCCAGACCTGATAAAATGAAGAATCATATGAAGACAGTACATGATTGTTACATGCCCAAGGAGTTGGGTATGCCCTTTGGAATGTATATCCCTTAGCACCTTAGTAGGTGGCTCGAGAACAACGGGGGTTCGCGATCAGTCATGCGCACAGAGCCGAGAAAATTCCAAGAGTTAACACTGGAACGACTGGAGAGAAAATTGCGAAATACAATAAAACTAAGGTTGCTAGATACAAGGGTAGAACGCTAAACACGTTAAGGTAGATTCGTAAATTTAAAGATTTGGTTGCAAAACTAAGATTCCATTCTTGACTTCAAAGAATCTGGTGGATTTTTTTAATCTGTAGGATTTCCAATTCAAAACTTCCAGATTAGGGAACTGTGAAGTTTTAGAATTTTTTTTCAAAATATTAAGCATTGCAAAATTGAAGCGTTGATCGCTGAATGATAGAATCTCTGAAGTCAAAATCGGTGTTTGGTAAAATTCTCATACTTTTCTGTAGTTAATAATACGCAATTCATTGACTATCCATCTAGTCACACCACTGCTTTTATGCGATAATTATTAACGAAAGCATTTTAAACATGTGTTACTCGCATGTTTAAAATGTGCAAAAAATATTAATACGAAAATTAATCTTAAAATTCTAACAAAAAAAAAAGAATATTTTCGTACAACTGCAGTGGACGCGTTAATATTTGTGAACGTATTATATCACACCATCTTGAAAAAAATGCTACTGTGATCAGGTGATTATCTAATTCACTCTGTGCCTTAAAAAGCTCTCATCTTTTTTCTATAAAAACTGAACGATGGAAATTCGATTTTTGATAATTAGTTAAACGCACAAAGTTTTACACTGACAAGGATTAGAGATTGACTTTTTAAATCGAAGAGCAAAGTATGTGCTTCCAGTATTAATACAGACCGAACATTTGCTGTGTAGAAACGCGTGTCACATCTTCTTCCGTCTATATTTTGCTCTTTTCTCATTTTTAAATCTAAATTAGAGAATAAATCTTGAAAAATTCGAGCTCCGCAAGAAAAATCTTATTTCGAAGACGACAGCATTTCTCGAAAAGAAAGTGACCAGGAACTGTGTTTTTATTAACATTGCATTCATTTACGAAAGTTCCGATAGATGTACAAAGATATTTTACACTTGTGAATTATTTTGAGCAAGTGACAAGGAATTATGGAATGAATTTTGCAAAGAAGATAGTCGCGTTTCGCGAGGCTTTTTGATAACTCGGATTTCTACATTACGTGGTGTAACGTTAGTAATTCAGAATTTATATCGCAGAATTTATAACGATATCCTAAAATAAGAGATGCTTAGGGATCGCGTAGTTAAAAAAAAGTAAATATGAACAGATATACAAAGTTTACTGACTAGCAGCGTCAGCTTATGTGTACAGCAATTCGAAATGTGTATTATAGAAATAATCATTCTAATTATTATATTATATTATATTATTATTATATTTACTTATTGTCTTATGAGCATCATTACTGGAACATTATTATTATTATTTTTATTCCTGTTACTGCAATTACATTTACATTAATTATGATAATAATATTATCATTACTAATCATTTCCTAAGCACACTACATATTTTTGACTTCTAGCTATGTACCAGCAACGATGCGCATTATTACTTAATATTAATGCACAAATGCACACACACGTTAGAACGAAAAGGTTTTACGAAAAGAGATAGAGTTTATATTCTATTCATAAGCCAGATGTTGGTTATTATTATTTTTTTTTTTTATTATTATTATTATTATTATTATTTTTTTTTTTTTCATAATACGAATAATTTTTTTCATTCTTTTAGACAAATTTTAAAGTCTATTACATGACACGTTATTGTTGAGAGACCTTTTTTCGGTGTTGGGAAGCACGTTAGGGAAAAGTTATAATTTAATAGCCGATCGATATCTAGAAATTAAGGATATTATGTGGAATGATATGTGTGATTGCGTTGGCAAATATGAAAAGACTTTTGTAAGAGTTAAATAACTCTTAGAGTTATGTAGAGTTTTAATTTGATTCAGAATGTTGCGCATTCATATTTTGGTGATTGAAAATGATCTGATGACTTGGAAAAACTAATGAAAATTTCTCTTTCGATTACGGTTTGAAACTTTTTACTTCCTTTTTGATATTTCTGCTTACAAAACTTTCGACAAGTAATTTTTTTTGCATCTGTTACGTGCTTTCGTACGTAAAATGAAACCGAAAGCAGTATTGGTCTTCCACATCGGCTTTACTTAAGGGAGGAATTGTGTGAATCTGTGTGCCTTGAGTGAGTTTATAATTCAGATATTTAAGAGAACACAGATTTTTATTTGTTTGTACGGGAATGTATGTAAGTGGGCATGTTTGTTGTTCAAAGTAGCTTGATTAAATGAGGTCTGCCGTTCTTTATTTCTTCGTTACTAATGCACTAAAAACTGTTTAATATTAAAACAGCTTTTTTAATTCTAATTTTTGACATCTTCGATTAAAAGAAATTTCCATTAAGATACTGCGAACCAGAAACAAATGTTTTTTTCTGTTTTCTCAGCGACGTTTTATATACATATAAATATGTATATCACTATGATTCTGATGATGATGATGGTGATGATGATGATGATGATTATTATTATTATTATTATTATTATGATTATTATTATTATTATTATAATGTCTATTATAGTAGATGCATAACTATTGTCGTCGTCGAATAATGTTTATTATATTTCTAATTTTAATTGTAACATCGGGTACTAGTTAGAAGAGCGAGCAGTAGTTTATTATCTTTATAAATATATATTCACGATGCAAATATTTTATTTAAAAAGTTAACGACGTAGAGTAGATTTAAAATAGAGGGCGTATTCTTTTCCTTTGCTCGACGAATAAATTTTATCTTGGTTTGGGAAATTTAGAACGTGAATTTTATATTGATTGGAATACTCGTTGAAAAATAATTAGTATTACTTGTTAGCGCGAACGAAACTCGAATACGATTTGTGGTAGATCGTTTTCGGTAAAAAAAAAAAGAAAAGAAAAAATACAGACGTTATGATAATGTTAGCCTGAAAGAAGAGGGAGAAGGAAAAGAAGGCGCAAAAGTGATTATTGTACGACAAAGACAGATTATTAATTATTTGCGTTTGAAATTAAGAAATTAGCAAAGAAAAAATAAACAATCAACGCACTGTCGGTAAGAAAGAAAAATTGCTCGTAGAAGGAAGAGAGTATTGAGGACAATTGGAGGAAAAGTGAAAAGTTTAAACGATTAAAGAGTTGCAAGAGAAAATATATTATATATTATTATATATTAAATGTATATTATATATTGTGTTATACTGTACGTCCACCCTGCTGGTGTGGATGCACCTTTGAGAAAAAAAAAAAACTTTAACAATATTTTTGACACAGAAAAAGTAAAGATGCACTTGCCGGCACAAAACACACATACACTGTAGTCGTCGGTCAATGTACCTTGTCTATACCTTGGTGCCTGGTGGGCGATACGGTTTACAAGAAAATTATTATTATTATAACTATAATTATTTTTATTTGTTTTTATCTAATTGTAGTTTCTTTGTAACTCTTTGTGATATACATTGCAATAGTCTACCAGACGTTTCTTGTATCGACGACCACATCCTTCATTAAAAAAAAAAATATATATATATATATGTATGAATTTAATTGCATTTCAGCTAGAAAATCCCGATACCTGTTCCTTTTATTGTTTAAGCAAACTTTACCTATGAAAGGACATCGTTGGCGAAACAAAATTCAGAAGGATCACTAGAAAAGTCGGGAATTTCGAAAATTAAGTTTTACGGACATTCTGCTTTTAAACATATAATTTGAGACTTTTTGTTCATGTTATTTTTCTTAGAAACTGTAGCCTCGATCGTTGACTCAATCAATAAATTATTCAAAGGTAATTTTTAATCAGACATCATATCAAAATTGACACTCGATCTTAATTTTTCTGCGCTTTGTATAATTTTTCTAGAGGATCAGCTGCATTTGCCGAGCGACATAACATTTGAGATCTGCACTTCGCCAACCAGTAGGGACGAACAATTCTCGGATTCAAGTGGGCCCTTCATCAAGACTGAAGGAATGCACTTCCTGACCGAGGACGAGGATCCATGCGATCAAGTTGATCAGAGCGATCAGGGGTATCAAGGTGATCTGCAGAAACCCGAAGACGGAGAGGTCAGGAAGCAGGTTGGTTGGTCTACTGTTCTTGCAGTTTCTACAGGGAGTACGCCACATCCAAATATCCGGAAGAAGAAATTTCGCTCGTTTGCCTCCAAGTTGGGACGTTCAAAGCCACGAAAACTGCGTCCTCGAATATGAGTTATAGAAAAATCCACAAGGAGACAGAAAAAGCGAGAGAAATCAAAAAGAAATGACAGAAAAATAAGAGAGAAATAATCAAATTTTAAAGAATAGGAAAAAAAAAATAAATCCGTGTTTCCCATCAAATAATATACGAATCAAATGAAAATGTAAAAAGGTCCTGGCGTATTCCCTGGTATGGCCTCATCCCATCATCGCGACGGGGATTGTACCAGAAATTTATCTTCCTTCTGAGATTTCCTTCTGATTAGGAAATATCTACAGTAGATTTGGTTTTATTTTAGACTGATAATTAGTACAAAGATATATCGTCAGAGAAACGCTCATATTCGTGAGTGACCCCTTAGACGAGAAATTTAAAAAGGTCTTTCAATATAATCCTAGTGCTTTCCAATGTGGATTGATTTTCAAAGTTAAGTTTAATAAAATTCATCTAAATTAAAATCTTTGAATTCAAAGGCGGTCCAAACCGCCCCGATTTGCATTTTGATTTGAGATAATAATTAATCCTTACGACCTCGGGAATTTCTCGAGATTTAAAATTATCATGATTCATCTTAACTTTTATCAAATATGCCAAAGTTTTTCAATCTCACTTATCATACATTCCATTCTTCTACTTCTAAAATTGTTATTTTAGTTTATTTCAATTTAATTTCTGCTTTATGTAATTAATGAATTAATTAATGTATAGAAAATTAATATATGAAAATCTTTTTCATGAGACAGTTTATAGCTAGCTGAATTGATTGATAAACATTCTCCTTCTAGAAGATTAGATGTAGTGCAATAATTTTTAAATGTCTCATGAATTGGAAAAAAAATAGTTTATGCTAAATGATAGTAGACAAAATTATTACAAGCATTTGAGAGTAATTCTTCCTTAATCAAAGTAATATATAAAGGTAATAATAATTTATTAAATTATTATTTAAGTGCTTTTTTTAAATATAGGAATTAAAATGTGTCACGTCTTGTTTCTTTGAATTTTCTTTTAAAAAATTTCGCGACTGTGAATTTACAGGAGAATTGTTACATTTGTTAAATTAACACATCTTGAAAATATTCGAAGTAAAGCTCATCGTTTCTAGAAACTTTTTTCTAAATTAAGTATACTTATCTTTATTATTTACCAGTTTTGTGAGCTATGTACTTAATGTCTGCAATAAATGTTTTTATTACAAAAATTAAATTTGGAATTGTACTTTTTCTCGAAAAGATAAAAAACAAACTTTTGGAAGAAGTATTTGAAAAACGAAAAAGAAAAAATCGAATAACATTGTTTTACAAGCTGCTTGAGTACATGATTCAAAATGATGGAACGGTCGTTTGCAAGTGGTGCGGGGAGGTCCTTCCATCGAGAACCCGTTGGTACAGGTAAATTTTAATACTTAAAAAAGTTTCAGATACCAAATTGGAAATTTTGATTTAAAATTTTCAATTTTGAACGCTTCAATTTCAAAAAGTCCAATTTGAAATTTAAAATTAATACACATTTAATACATACTCTTTGTTAATTTGAAATAGGCACAAGTACAAAAAGCATGTGTCAACACAAGTAAGTCAGCCTGCACCTCTTTTTAAATGCAACAGTTGCAATACCTACTTCAAGTCCAGAAAAGGCTACATTGGTCATTTGAGCTCGAGGCATTCAGACAACGAAAATGACGAAAACAGAGAGGATCTTGGCTATAAAAAAACCAGGACAAGAAATCTAGACGTAGGTTCTCCTTTAAATAAAAATTATACTTAAGACCCAATTGTTAAGCTTAAAATACCGTTTTCCATTTCACTCAACGAAAATTATAGATAAATATTTTTTCGCTCTGTAGCACTAATCATTTTTCAATAAATATAAGACTACGTACAGAGCGAAAAAATATTTAGTTTCGATACTTTTTGCATGAAACGAAGAATTCAAAATCAGATTTCAAAATTCAATATTTTCATTTTACTAAAAAAATATTTGAATTAGATATTTCCTTGCTCTGTGCGCATAGTTCTAGATAAACATTTAAAAAACATTTAATAAACATTTAAAACATATAAAAAACCGATTTATATAAGTTACTCAAAATTGCACAATATTTGGCTTCACGTTTAAATAAAGTATCAAGAAATAAAAAGCCATTTAAAATTGACGGGTACCTATTGTTAAATATTAATAGTCAGCGAATTGATAAATCCATAAATAGTTATGGAATTTTGAAAATGTTTTGCAGTCGCCCTAATAATTGATTTACTTCATTTCAGATTGCGAGAGGTCCAGACTGGGAACATCAGCGAGAAAAAGAAGAAAAACTAGTAGCTGATATTATCAATAGGGTGAAACGCGAATGTGAAGCTCAGGGTGAAACAGTTTCAAGACGAGGATATTCGAGACGAACTACTGTGATGAGCAGTCAACCCTGAAACCAGGAATCCGCATCATCCTCGTCGTCACGACGAATGAACCTAATTCCAAAAACAACGCAAAAGTTAAAAAAGAAATACATATTCCAACACTCCTACGGGTCATGCTCGCAAGAAAAAATTATTTTAAATGGACTCAGTATTATTAGTCTTTCATTCAAAAAACTTGTTAATAATTTTCAAGATCTTTATTTTATTTGATGTCACTTGACAGCTTCAATGAAATTGAAAGTTTACATAAATTAGTTAAACTTTTTATTTTTAAGTTAAAATTCTATTGACTGAAAAATTCAGTTAAAAAAAATAAGATGCTGTAAAGTAAGTTTTAAAGAATTTTTCGTTGAACTCAGTGAGATTAGAAAATATATTTTAAATACGAAACAAGGCTGTTTTGCGAAAAGTAGAATATTTCGAAAATTGAAATAAAACTCTCTTCCTCAGAATAGGTTCAAATGTAAATAAATGGCAGAAGTCATGGATGTTAGATCAGAAAAACTGATCGATTGAGCAAAAATTCCAATTCTTCCTTAGTCTTTAAGGGTTCTCCTATAAAACCAGTGCCAAATGTAAATCTTCCAAGCGTATGACATTTCATCGAAACGTTTGCATATAACATGGAAAACTTAAGTTCAAGTTGTCAAACAAAAATTTTTATTCAACCAGATTGAAGTCTTTTCAAAAGAAGCTTTCCTTTTGGTCAACTTGAACTTGATTTTTTTTATAAAGCGTAGAGCGGTCGTTTGCTCAAAACAGACGTAATTCTTCCTATTTTTTCACACTCACACGCCAAGAGCCATTTCCAATAAAAAGAAAAGACTCTTAATAAATAACAATTCTTATATTTAATTATAAACTTTTTCATTTGAAATATGAAATTTTGAAAAATTTCTGTTATTCTATTTCTTTATCTATTTTTAATTTCCGACATTGTGATATTCTCTGGTCGAAGAATTTGAATATTTTTTACTTGTCTATAACAGTTATAATTAAAATTATTTTTTATCAATTATAGAAGAGTAACTTTTTCTGATTTTAAAATACTTAAAAAAGTTTGTGATCGAAGAAAGTAATGTAAGATAAGAAGATTCGAGTAGTTCGACATTGTTAAATTAGATTTGTTACTGGCTGACTGGCATTAAAATAATAATTTTCATTCGGCACGCTCTCAAAGTTAGAAATTCAAATAGATACAATTCCGTGTATAGACTATAAGTATAGAGGTATAGTTAGATAGGGATTCAATAATATAAATAAAAGTACGGATTTGATTCTCGTACAAAAAGAATTACGTACATAGACATTTAAATATATCTTGTAAAGAGAATTCTGTCCATTTTTTCCTACTGTTTTCAAAGATTCTTACCCCCCCCCCCCCCCTCTCTCTCTTGGAATCATAATATTGACCAGTGAAACATTAGAAATCATTAAGTTTTTCAATCACACAAATAATTTTTAAATTGAACAAAATTTAAAGAAAGCCTTCAGATTAATAAGGAACAAAAAGAATTATTTATTATGAGACCTAAAACTTTCTTTTTCTCTTCTGTTCAACGACATTTCTAATTCCTGTCCACGAAATATATCAATGAAAATATATCTTTCTTTTATTAATTTAATAAAGAAGAAAATTATCGAATTTATGCATCAAAGTATTAGTATTTGAATTTTTGAAAATAGATATTTTTGTAGTCTAGGATACAAAATTCGTGAGCTGCATTTATCCTCATATTAAGCAGTAATTGTGTTTTAAATTTCTCTATGTATAATAAGGCAGTCTGTAAATTTAAGATTTTTATTTATTTTTATTGATTTTTCAATTTGTCAGCGCGTTACTAAAGCAACGTAGCAACAGCTGAATACCAAAGAATAGAATTTTGAAATCGTAAAATGCGTTTGCATACGATTCTTCCATTATAAAATATCGTTAATGCTATTTATAAATATATATAAGTACGTACTTAATTTAAGTTCATATATATATATAAGTATACGTACAAAGATAAATTACCTTTTTATCTACCTCCTAGAATCGAACTAGCCATCTCTTCCTTATGTCGCATACCTGTAATCATTCAAAAAATGGTTTTTTTAAACCTTTTTCATTCCCATATACCTTATTTTACTTAATACTATTTATTATTAAATATTTCTCCATATAAACAAGTTATCATTTTTACACTTATTAATGGCGTTGGACCCAAGTGTTAAGCTCAAAATTCCATTCTCCATTTTACTCAACGAAAATTATAGATAAATATTTTTTTGCTCTGTAGCGCTAATCTTTTTTTAAATATAAGACTGCATACAGAGCGAAAAAGTATTTAATTTCGATACATTTTGCATAAAACGAAGAATTAAAAATCTAACTTTCAAATTGAATATTTTCATTTTGCTCAAAAAAATATTTGAATTAGATATTTTCTCGCTCTGTACGCATAATTCTAGTTAAAAATTGATTAATTCTACAGAGGGAAAAAATTCCAAATTTAATATTTGTTGAGTAGAACGAAGAAATCGAATTTTTAGATTAGAACTTGGCTCCAACACCCTTAATTATCAGTTAGTTTATTAAAAAAATTTAGTTTTCTTTAGTTTAGAATCTGTGATACAGAGAAATCTAATTGAAAGATCATTTTATATAAACTACGTTAAAATTCCACTTTTGTACGTTTTTTATAGTGAGAATATATTGTACAAAAAAAAGAGAGGGGTGAAGAGTGGCTGGGTCGATATTACTTAATTCTTCTTTAAATTAAGTGTTATTAACCGTAATGACTTAAGGCTGAAATAAATTATTTACTTGTTTACCATGTATGAGAATCTTTGAGTAAGTCTCAGTTCTCATTATTGCAAAATTATCAATTAAAAAAAAATAATCTTCATTAACTATACCCTGGCGAAAATTTCAGATTGAAATTTATTCCGAATAAATCTGTAATATTCCTAATCATTCCGGAATTTGTATCCGAACCAAACAGTTTCATTCCGATCTAATCCGATGGAAGCTTTCAAACCGAATTAATCCAAGGTCGATTCAAAATCAATCCGAATGAATCTGAATTAATCTGAACTTTCTATCCGAAGGCTTAAGGGTGTTGGAGCCAAATTCTAATCTAAAAATTAAATTTCTTCATTTTACTCAACAAATATTAAATTTGGAAGTTTTTCCCTCTGTAGAATTAATTAATTTTTATATAAAATTATGCGTACAGAGTGAGAAAATATCAAATTTAAATATTTTTTAATTAAAATGAAAATATTCAATTTTGAAGTTAGATTTTTAATTCATCGTTTTATGGAACATGTATCGAAATTAAATATTTTTTCGCTCTGTATGCAGTCTCATATTTGAAAAAAGATTAGAGCTACAGAGCGAAAAAATATTTATGTATAATTTTCGTTGAGTAAAATGGAGAATGGAATTTTGAGCTTTACACTTGGGTCGGAAAGAAACTGTTTGGTTCCGATACTTTCTGAATGAATTTCAATCCGAAACTTTCGGCAGGGTATTTCATTAAAATTTAGAGAAATATAGAAAATTAATGTTAATAAATAGGATTGTTAGTAATCAATAACTGATACAAAATAAAATTGTTCCTAAAAGTGATTCTTAATTTCGCAATAATGATTATTGATTAAATTATATTGTAAATATCGAATAAAAGTGTGATGACCCTGTGCGAGTGGACGACTTCCATCTAAAAATACATAAGTTCACATAGGGTGTTTCGATTTTTGAAATCTATTACATTTACGAATTGCCAGAATAAGTTAATTCGGAAAAATCAAAATTGTTTTTAGACAGAGAGAATTAAACTTACGCAGACAAATCCTTTCCTGGAATCATACGATGAACACTGAATTGAAATTGCTGTACAATATAAGGAATTGATCTTCTACTATTGTAGCATATTCTAATCTACCTTATATAAAAATTCCAGATTAATAAAATTTTGAAACACCTGATAGAACTATATATATAAAAAATCTAAATCAAGAAAATGTAGTGCAAGTATATATATATATATATATATATATATGCAATCATACAGAATGGAGAAAAAGATTTGTAAAAAAATACAAACTGTGAGATCGATTGTGCATTACAAGTCGGGAATAAAATCAAAATCAAATAGTGAATAGTATATTCTTCATTTTTCGTTATTCTTTTATGCCTATTTATAATATTCATTATTATTAAATTAAAAAATGTACGTATTGCACATAAAATAATATTTTTATGCGTTTTAAATTGCGCGCGAATAGCAACCAATTAGATTCCGAGCGCGCAACTCATGCGCAGTGCATCCAGTGATATTTAAGGTAACTGCAGGTTGATAATGAGAAAGAAATGCGGTTGATATTGGGAGATTGTTGATATTGGGAAGGTTGATATTGGGAGATTCGAGTGTATTCAATTTTCTGTGAAACTTATACACTCGAGTCTCTCAAATGTCAACTTCCCAAATCTCAAGTTCTCCCAAATGTCAAGTCATGTTTCTCTCAAATGTCAAGTCCGTTTTTCTCAAATCCCACTTGTAACCACTGCGCACGCGTTGCGTTCGGCATCTGATTGGTTGCTATTCGCGCGTAATTTAAAACGCTAAAAAATATATTATACACAATACGCATGCGCAATTGATGTGACTATGGAGATAAAGAATTTCTTGACATTTGGGAGAACCTTTGGCAAAAATTTCTTGACATTTGGGAGACTCGAATGTAATCCAGAAATGCAAACTTCCGATTGGTTGTAAAAATCCTGCATTGAGTGTTGGTAATATTGGTCACATCATTCATTGTGGTAAAATTACGATAATATTTTTTACAGTGTACTTACTACAGAAATATTTTTTATTTTTCATTTAGAGGGGGAACAATTCCCTTGGTGCCCCCCTTGGCTACGGTCATGGATTATCGACGGCCCTGAGATTGCTCACTGACTTTCTGTTGGAGAAATTCTGCCGTTGGCTGAAATTTGAATCGCGCGCCAAATTTGATCAATGGCAGCACACATTGACAATCGGCTAAAGAAATACTGTCATTGGTCAAAATTTGGCGCGCGATTCAAATTTCAGCCAACGGCAGAATTTCTCCAACGGAAAGTCAATGAGCAGTCTCAGGGCCGTCGATAATCCATGATCGTAGCTAGGCGATGGCACCAAGGGTAGGATTTTCCCCCCTAGAAATGAAAAATAAAAAATGATAAAAAATGATAAAAAATGATAAAAAATGATAAAAATAAAAAAAAATAAATTCTCATAAATTCTCGAAAATTGTAAGGTACACTCGGCCTTCACAATAACAACCTTCGCAATATCAACCTGTTCGCAATAACAACCCAATTCCATTCACAATAGCAACCTTCATGGTTCTAAAATCTGACCTAATACCACTTCGCATGCGTTGCGCAAAACAAAACGCACTATGCTACACACATTGAAATTATAATTTAGGTGAAAATTAGTAGAATTGCAAATTAAATTCATTTACTCACAGAGTTTTCTTTATTTTGTTTATCCATTTTTTAAAACAGGAATCTTATTCTTTGAAAAATGATACACTTTAATACTTACATACATTTAACCTGTACAATACGCTTTTGACATTTCATATTTTTCCGCTATATGACGCAATACACACATGCGCAATAGATGTGACATTTGAGAAAAGGAATTTGGTTGTATTGCGAAAGCCTCTTGCTTGGATTTGGTTGCTATTGTGAAGTTAGAGTGTAATTTATTTAACGTTACCTTCTCGGTAACGTTACCGAGAACGGGAATATTACATGGGTAATATTACTCACTAAGAACTCTACTAATTCCTCCATCTATAACAATTTTATTTCATGTCCTGTTTCATCTGTTTACAGTGGTTTGCAAAGTGCATTTCCTAAATCATCCCCCTTACTCCATTTTTTTTTCTTCAATCAAGGGTGCGCGTTTCCATATTCGTCGAGAATATAATGTCGCGAATCCGTATTTGTTGGTGATGTGCGAATTCGTATTTCATGTGCGGATATATCCGGGTTGGATACCCCACGAAAATAAAAGAAACAAGCAAAGATGATAAACTTGGCGTTTCTTTTTGCAGTCCTCTGTTGTCTCGCGATTCGAGGGACGAACGCGTTGCATTCTGAGGAAATCCAGATAAAAGAAGATTTCTCGGATCCTTACAAACCCCACGAAAAATGCGAACCTCTCACCATAAATCTTTGCCTCGACTTTCCTTACAATTATACCATCATGCCAAACCTATTGGGTCAACACAAACAGGAGGATGCAGGACAGGAAGTCCATCAGTTTTCTCCCCTCGTGAAAATGAAATGTAGTCCTCATATGAATTTTTTCCTTTGCTCGTTGTACGCACCACCTTGTACAATTCTGGGCAGAGCACTTCCGCCCTGCAGGTCACTTTGTGAAAATGCGAAAAAAGGCTGCGAGCACTTGATGAACTCCTTCGGGTTCAACTGGCCCGAAAGTTTTGCTTGCTCCGGGTTCCCGGTCTATGGAGGTGCTGAATTGTGTGTCGGACAGGATGAGGATACACCCTCTGAGCCGACGATCATGGATACACCTCTTAAAGTGCCGACTGCAGAGTTTCAGCCTCCGTCATCCTGGTCCAATGGAGTCAAGTCCTTCGAGCAGAGTTACGGACCAATACAGGGTGGAAAATTACATGGATTCGTTTGTCCGGCGCAATTCAAAATCCCGCATGGACTAGGATATTCTTTGAAGGTCGGGGAGAAGGTAGAATACAACTGTGGAGCCCCTTGTGAAGGGATGTTTTTTACGGAGAGGGAACGAAAATTTGCAAGAGTTTGGATTGGTACGTGGGCAGCATTTTGTGCAGTTTCATGCTTTTTCACTTTTCTGACGTTCTTGATCGACACAGAGAGGTTTAGGTGAGTGAGATTTTGTTGTTACCAGCCCTTTTGAAGAGAAAATATAAAATCTCAAATCTAGAAAATAATTGGTAACTTTGTCTTTATCACAGGTATCCGGAGAGACCAATCATATTTCTATCAGTGTGCTACTTGATGGTAGCTCTGGCATACGTAATCGGTTGGGCTGCTGGAAACGCGATATCATGCCGAGAACCTTTTCCACCTCCATTGGACATGAAAGTTCGCATGATATCTCCTATAACTCAGGGCACAAAACACGAACTCTGCACTCTTTTATTCATGGTTCTCTACTTCTTTGGAATGGCTTCCAGCATTTGGTGGGTCATCCTGACTTTAACCTGGTTCCTAGCTGCTGGACTTAAATGGGGACACGAAGCAATAGAGGCTAATTCACAATATTTTCATTTAGCTGCTTGGGGAGCACCAGCTATTAAAACTGTTACAATCCTCGCTATGGGGAAAGTAGAAGGTAAATTTAAAATACAGAAAATTAACTTACATTCACTATTCACTACTCATTCTCAAAAGCAAACTAAAATAATCTTATTATTTTTGCAGGAGACACTCTGTCTGGAGTTTGTTATGTTGGTCTCTGGAACGTCGAAGCACTTCGTGGATTTGTTTTGGCTCCTCTTTGCGTCTACCTCGTACTTGGTACAGCCTTTCTTCTCGCTGGATTTGTTTCTCTTTTCAGGATTCGCACAGTCATGAAGCACGACGGTACTAAGACTGACAAATTGGAAAAGCTCATGATACGAATTGGAACTTTCTCTGTGCTCTACACAGTGCCGGCTTTGATTGTCATCGCCTGTCTTTTTTATGAACAGGCCTATTTTGATCACTGGATGCTGACTTGGAACAGAGATATGTGCAATCTCAATTCCTACGCGATACCCTGTCCTCTGGGCGAGGTCTCCAGTCGTCCGGAATTCGAGGTTTTCATGATAAAGTATCTGATGGCTATGATCGTAGGTATCACCAGTAGTTTTTGGGTGTGGTCGAGTAAAACTCTTATCACCTGGCGATTTTTTTTCAATCACTTACGAGGACGACGTGGCACAGCATACGTGTAGATCTCAGAATTTTATGCACGCAGTATCTACAATCATTTCTAAAATTTTCAAAATCATATTTGAAAATAGAGGTTGAAATTACTCTTATCAACATATACATTATTTTTTAATACGACTCGTAACTTTTACGACAAATGAAATCACGTCAATTTCAACATCATGTCCCAATAACATCATCTCTTTTTAATAACATAATTCATATTGCAATCATATTGGAGTGAAATACTTATATACGCTTATTTTGAAGCGTATAAAAAAATACAATGAATTTGAAAAATTCAGAAATGACTATTTAAAAGATGCCGCTCTCTTTTACCAGAGGAAACTAAAATTCAAACTCTACACTGATAGGACAGAATATTTTTTTTTTTTTTTTTGTATTTTTAAGAGACTGACAATTAATGAATTTTGTAATTGATTAGAATGTTTATTAAGATTCGTTTTTTAAAAATTAAACTTACCTCATAAAGTAAGATGTTTAATCTTGATCTTAAAACTTTATTCACAAACTATATTTAAGAATTGCATAATGTTTTAATCAAATGGGAAAATGAGATTTTACAAAATCAAAACTGAGAAACGCGAGAGCTTCTGAGTAATTTTTTCAAGAATTATACTTGATACACTGCCAAAATTGTTCAACTCAGGCAGATCTTACTTTTTGTGTTCCTAAAAGATCACTCCTGAGTAGAAATAGAGAACAATTTAACAATAAGTATCTTTTTTGAAATTGTGCCAATGCCAAGAATCATGTTTGTTTGCATTTTTTGTGTTACAAGTATATTTTATGTATCGCGAAAATTAGTTTGTCGCGTTGATTTTTAGATTTTATATACTATAAGGATGGAAATCCATTTTGGTTAATTCAGAATATTGCGACTGAAATGATTTTCGACACTCTGCTCAAATCAATCATTAAATTAAAGTGTCGAAGCTAGTTTCTTTTTTCTGTCTCGTTGAAAGACTACTGACTTTTCTTTAAGCTTAAGTAACTCGAATAAGTTCAATTTTGATACCACTTACAAAGCATACAATCGCATAGTAATACTCACATAAGACTTGTACACCTGTTAAGAGAATCATTTTTATATCTAATTTTTTACTAAGTCTATTTTGTCAAGTTTGTCGATATATTATACGTATACGTATAATTATCAACCATCACAAGAGATTAAAGCTGAAGGATTCTCACTAGTAGTAAAGAATTCAATTGAGGATCCGGATGTAGTAAAGGGGTATAACTTATATTATATATTATATTAATACGGTTCGCGAAGTTGGCCCCTGACGTCTTGAAAATCAGTTTGTGAATTTAAATTTTTGAAACGTTTATTCCAATAGTCTACTAGAATATATGTTTCAATAATTAAAATTCATAAATTTGTTTTCAAGAGTTCAACCTTGCGAAGCATATTAAAAGTTATATTCCTTTGTTGTATTCGAGCCTTCAATTAGATTATTGTAAGAAGCGGATAAGGCTAGCTAATCATGTACATAAACGCAGTTTTAGTTCTTACTATGAATTGTGTATGATAAAATATTTTTAAATAATCGTGTACATAAATGTCTGAATCGTTGTGTTTTAACGCTTGCTTAAAAAATTGAGAACAGGACTCGACAATCGCGGGTCAATCAATAACGATCTTTTCAATATTGACTACTTTGTTATATTTAAATTTAATAAATTCGTCCATTGAAACATGTCGAGCTTTTGTAAATGTCGGGCAAGAATTTTTCGGCGCTTGAAAGGATTATTCTAGATATATTAAAGTGTGGGTATGTTGTTGCATACGCGAAGCGAAAATATCCTACGTGTGTACACGTAATGTTGTGTAAAATTACGATCGGCATTATATTCTTTATATAATAAATGAAATATTCAAAGAAAAAAATTTTCCTATAATATTTTCATTTAAAGAAATTTTAATTCTCTGCAAATTGGAATTTAATTAATGAATGGAGTCCGTTTGAGAATAGGAAAAAAAAGAAATATAAGAATCACACATTGGTTCTAAATTCGCTTATGAAAATTTTATTTAGAAAATGCATTTTCCTTGCCCCGTCTAGCACGAACAGTTTTTAATTAACCAGTTCCACTGGCTTTAAGCTTCGCTTCTTTTATTTTCTTAGCGATATCTGGATGTTTCAGAATTCCTTTTCTTCTTAAAAATCTGACAAGGAAAGGCACTACTGTCATTGTAGTAGCCAGTCTTATAGGAGCCATCAGTTTGTGGATACTATAAGCCACAGCAAATGTCGATGAGTTAACCATGATTTTTTGTAATATTTCATTATTGTTTTTAGTCATCATTTTTATCACCTTTGTCATATCGACGCCACTGTAATTCATAAAAGAATTTGCATTAGACAACTTTTAATTAAATTACATATTTATTATTAATACAAAATTTAAAAACAATTAACCTTGAGACAGCCGTGTAACATATTCCAAGTGATATTAGAGAAATTGTAATATGAAAAATGGTGAGAGTCTTTCCATAATCTTTCACCAAGATTTTGAACCTCTCCTTTTTAGTTAATATAATCTTTGGCTTTTCAGTTTTAGAAGCATCAGTTTCAGAGACTTTTGTCTTACTTGAACTCATGCTATCCGTAGAATAATTCCTTACATTGGTATAGAATAAAGCATTCACAAAAACAGGATCACTGACCAGACCTAAACGATAAAAGAGAATTCTACAGCTTATTGATAATAAACTAAATAGAGTAAAGCGAGAAAAAGATGTATTCTATATAAAGTTTTTTCTTTCTACTAATATATTTCATTTAGTTTTCAGATGAAAAGACTACTCATACGAAGGCCTTCTCGACTTATTTTCATAATTTTTATTATTTAAAGTTATATTGAAATTATTTGGAGAAACCTAGACTCTTTTATTTAGGAAAACAATAGAAGTAATTTGAATTCCTTTATTAAGGTCAAGTATAAAAATACAATATTTGTTTATTTAAAATTAATTTGAAATACCTTAAATATAGAATTATCAACTATATTTTATATATCTGTATATATTCAAAATCTTATTGTTTCTAAGAAAAGTTTTTTAATGATAAAATGGACGGACACATATTTTTTTTATTATCAAAACAGATCATATTAAAACAAACCATTTTTGTTATATCGTTTTAGAAGCTGTGATTCAGCAATATATTTTCCATCTCTAAACCACTGGCCACCAGGCATGTTCAAGTAATGACATTTTCCAGTGGAATTAAAAGGTTTTGGTACATTGGTCTGCATCGAACTATTTAAACTCAAAGGTCCAAAACAATCGTAAGACTCCACATGTAAATCTTGTTGACTTAAAGTCGTCCAATTCGAACTATTGATATCAAAGGAAGGTCCCAATCCTTTTGACCCTGCTGATAATTGTTTGTGATTGCTGGAACTGTAAAGCAAGATTGGAGTGGTAATGTCACGAATTCTCTCTGGTGTAAAACGACTTATTTCGTTGTCGAAAATTTTGGATATATTAGTAGGCAAGGGCAAAGCTGGAGCTTCTGGGTAACGAAAAACTCTGGAAACGTGGAAATTCTTGATACGGTTTTGATTTGTGTGGTGGATCTTGCCAAGAGATGATGATGCTGAAACGTGTAATTAATCATTTCAGAATAAAAAATGTCTGTATTATTTTATATAAGTTTTTTAGTAACAAATTTCTTGCTATAACATATACTAAATAGCTGATTCAAGAGAAAATTTCTTATACTTATGCAAGCATTGTACATAAGATCATGAAATGTCAAAAATGCTAAACGATCCAACTACCTCTATGAAATCATAAAATAGACTTTCACGTACCTTCGTGTTTAAGACGAGAGAGTATAGATACATTTTGAGACTTGCCGATTCTTGATAAAGCCATGGTGAATATGATACAATTTGTAGGCTAGCCAATATATTTCAATGATTACCTTCGCTTTCAACGTAACAGATAATCAAAACCTCAGGAATATGTATTTTAATAAAACCTGTTTGACTTGTAGCCGTGATCTCAGCCTCGACCAGGGGGTGGACGGTTAATGCTTTAGAAATGGCCGAAGATAAATGGCAGAAGATACGGAAATGGCAGAAGATATTTGGGAGACTCGAGTGTATATGATTGCCCGGAGTCATGGGGCTGGCAAGAATACGCTGGCACGCTAACGCGTGCTGCGCGCGCAGGCTGCCTCGTTTTGGAATTGGAAGGGGAAAACCAGGGTTGTGCACGTAATATACCTTAGGTAAATTACATAAGGTTTTTTACGTCATTACGTACGTATATTACATCCTGAGTTTTTTACAAAACGTAATATACGTTTTCAAAATGGCACCAGAGCATCTGATTGGTTGCTATTAGCGCGCAATATTCAAAAAGCGAGGTTATGTTTTTTCTTTCCATTTTTTCTTATGTCCGCCATCTTTTTTTACATTTATGACGTTTTTTACATATATTACATTTTTTACGTATAATACGTCAAAAACCTCGAGTGACGCGTCACAAGCCATCCCTGGGGAAAACTGATAAGTCTGATTGAATCGCAAGCCTTGCAAATTGCGTTATTTTAGTGTAATTGCGTTGGTGACGTTGGTGTGGTTGCGTTGCGGGAGTCGAGCGTATATGTCATTATCGTGTGATAGAGATTAATTTCTGATTATAAGCCTAAAAAATGGCACAAAGTACCAGAATGCTCGCATTTACAACCTCCGGGGGCCTTTTTAAAAACGCCGGCAATGGTATTTCTCTTATGTCTTCGCAGAAAGTGAGGTACAAATTTCAATTGTTGATTATGCACTTGTCGTTTTTTAATCCCGTAATTCATCATGTGTTTTACTCGCTACTCAATTTATAATTTTAGCAGAGTATGCTTAATTTATAATCTCTAGGTATTTCCACTTAAAAGTTATCCTTCAATTACTTTAATTGTATATTTGCTTCTGTAGGATGTAATTTTATCATATGATCTAAATTTAGTAACAAAATTGTTATTCAGTTGATAAGAGTATCTTCCCTGTGTTAATTTTATTACGTCAGGGATGAAGCAATCATTAGAGTCTCTCACGAAAATAAATAAATTTTATAATTCTTCTATATATAATATATTTAAGTATTTACTTCTTTTTTACAGCTCATGGTGGGGTAACGTGGAAATGGGTCCACCGGATGCGATTCTTGGTGTAACCGAAGCATTTAAAAAAGATCAAAATCCTAAGAAAATTAATTTAGGAGTTGGCGCCTATAGAGACGATAATGGCAAGCCCTTCGTTTTACCTAGTGTTCTAAAAGTAAGCAAAAGCTAAATTCTGTACATTTAAAAAAATATTATTAGAGTTTAAAATATCTGATTGACCTGTGAATTTAATTTTCTATTTTTAGGCTGAAGAAAAAATGAAGTCCAAAAGTTTAGATAAGGAATATTCTCCGATTTCTGGAAATCCAGAATTTTGCAAGCATAGTATAAATTTAGCTCTTGGAGATGGAAGCGAAATCGTTTCTAATGGCTTAGTACGAAGAATAATTCTACTAACAATAATAATTCTAATTTGCATTTAAAGAATTAATGTCTATACTAATTTGAAAACTTTAAATCGTTTTGTAGAATTCAACTGTACAAAGTATATCTGGTACTGGAGCACTTTGGGTAGGCATGAAATTTCTAGAACACTTTTTCCCATCTAGCAGAGACGTATACATTCCAACACCTTCCTGGGGAAACCACGGTCAAATAATTAAATTAGCTAAGCTTACTCCCAAGTCTTATAGATACTATAATCCGAAAACTTGCGGATTAGACTTTCAAGGTGCCCTAGATGATATAAATGTAAGTGACAATTTTATACTTTAAACTCATGAGGTCATTTTGCACGTAAAATGTGAAAAGCTCCGTAAAATAAATGAAAAGTCATTGTTCTTACAAACCTGACTATTATTTCAGAAAATTCCAGAAAAATCTGCCATTTTATTGCATGCTTGTGCTCACAATCCTACTGGAGTTGATCCAAAACCAGAGCAGTGGGCAGAATTATCCCATTTGACTAAGACAAAGAATCTCTTTGTCTTCTTCGACATGGCGTATCAAGGATTTGCTTCTGGTAAAGCAACACTTGAATAAAAAAATGATAAGCTATTCAAAATTAAGTTTTAGTCTAAAATGATTAAATTATGTGTTTATTTCTGTAGGAGACGTAAACAGAGATGCTCAGGCAGTGAGACTCTTCGTAAAAGATGGCCATAAGATTGCCCTTGCCCAATCATATGCAAAGAATATGGGCTTGTACGGTGAGTTCCATTTTCATAATTATATATTCAATATTTTAGTAATACGAATAATAAGACACATTCTTTTCCAGGCGAACGTGTGGGTGCATTTTCGTTGATTTGTTCCGATAAAGAAGAAGCTGCTCGAACACTCTCGCAGCTTAAAATTTTGATTAGGCCGATGTACTCCAACCCTCCTATTCACGGAGCTAGAATTGTTTCGGAAATTTTAGGTAACCCAGAATTGAAGAAGGAGTGGCTTAGTGATGTTAAAGGAATGGCTGACAGAATTATTTCAGTGAGATCAAAATTACGAGAAAACTTGAAGAAGTGCGGAAGCACACGAGATTGGTCTCACATTACTGACCAAATAGGAATGTTTTGCTTTACTGGCCTTAAAGCTCCAGAGGTAATGATTTTAAAAATTCCAAATTAAATTTATGTTTATCTTTTTCTACTTGTAATTTAATTTGATACATTTTTTTTGTTCTTAATTACTTTAGGTGGAGAATCTAACCAAAAACTTCAACGTGTATCTGACAAAAGACGGTCGAATATCAATGGCTGGAGTTACAACCAAAAACGTCGAGTATCTTGCTTCCGCAATTTACGAAGTTACGAAATAAACTTGATTATTTAACTATAATAAGTCTTCGTCCCACGAAAACTTTACGAAATCTCCAAGAGAGATTCTTGCCTCATTTATAAAAAATACTATATGCTTTTAAACCATATTTACATTTTCTTGCTCCTAAATCTTGAAAATATTTACGATAATTTGGAACAATTTACAATCTAATTTTTATTAACAAATGTACAGTTTTAGCGCTTACTAATTGTTTATTGTATAATTAGCAGTGATAACAATTATTTACATTCCGCAGTGTACGATAAAGATTAAACACACACACACACACACATATATATATATATAATATATATATATATATATATATATATATATATATATAATGTATCCTATTATAAAAAGATGATCCTAAAAAAGATCGAGTCCTGATCCCTTTTCCGTAATCCTCATTCGGTCTTTGGTATAGGGTTGTGAGTCAATGAAACGTTTCATGGAAACATTGAAACTTTCATGGGTTTCATGCACGAAGGAACAATAAGGAGACCCAACTGCCAGTGGAAAGCCTTTCGAAACTGGAAACCTGGAAACAAAAACTAGATCCACGGTCGTTCGTATAAACAGGACCAGAATCTCCGGTGATGGTGGTGACTCGCGTTTTGTCCACGATTAGAGCTTCTCAACTACCCTGGCGGAAGGTTCGGATTGAAATTCATTGCGAACCAATCCGAAAGCTTCCGAATCATTCCGGAATTTGTGTCCGAACCAAACAGTTTCATTCCGATCTAATCCGAAGGAATTTTTCAATTCGAATTAACCCGAAGCCCATTCAAAACCTATCCGAAGATTTATTCCGACTGAATCCGAATCAATCCGACTTAATCCGAACTTTCAATCCGATCTATCCGAACCAATCCGCATGAATAATAAAATTTAGAAGATACAGTTCTTTGTACTATCTATTGTGAGTAAAATTTCCCATTAAGGGAGCTCTTTTCTTGTGACATATTTCTCAGTTTTTATACTATAAGGGGAAAAATTTAAAGACACCAAAAGAATTAAATATAGGAAATGCGTTGATGAAACTCTTGCACAGGATTTTTTGAACTCTTCAATCCCTTCTAAATTTCTGAAATTAATGTATGTAATTTAATTTGTAATCATCGTACGTATTAATACGACAAAATAATACTATGCTGATATTAGTATCTTCTATGAGTTGGAACTGTATATACAACAATAAATATTTTGAGTTCAAACCAAATATTTTTGAGCAATAATAGTATCTTTAAGTAGCATTAGGCTGAGAAATGGAGTTGGGAGTATTATTCCATCGTAGTATTCCATGAATACTACTATGACAAGACAAACACAACACGCGAAGATGCTTTGAATTACTCTATAGAGATAAATAATTAATAAATGCATCGTGTGAACAGGGTGTCGTGAAACGCGGAAACGTTTCGACACTTGGACGAGCGTGTATTTTCGCCTATTTTGGCCTACAATCCTACTGATTGGTTTCTATATTTGCGCGCAGTTTAAAATGAAAAATATTATTTTATGTGCAATACGCGTGCGCAATTGATGTGACATTTGAGAAAATAAATTTGGTTGATATTGGGAACGCCTCCGGCTTGGATTTCGTAGATATTTGGAACGTCGAATGTATTATATGGAAATGTTAAAGGGGAATTCCAAAGAGAATTGGTAAAGGGATATGATACAGGGAAATGGCAAAGAGAAATGATAAAGAGATATGATAAAGGGAAATGGCAAAGGGAAATGGTAAAAAGATATGGCAAAGGGAAATGGTAAAGAGTAATGGAACGGGAAATGGCAAAGGGAAATGATAACGGGATATGGTAAAGGGAAATGGCAAAGGGAATATTAAAGGGAAATTTTATAGGGAATGGTAAAGGAAAATGGCAAAGGGAATGGTAAAGGGGAACAGCGTGAGTAGGTAACAAACTGAAACCAATGGAGATATTGAAAATTTCACCATGAAAATAAAAGCACAAATTTTAATTATCATATTCGTAATCAATCAGGGTGTTAAAATACATAAGTATACGGAGCCGGAAAAAAATCTGAGGTGCACCCTTTCCGAAAGTTTAACCTTATTATTTAAAATCAAAAATAATTGTAGTATGTTTAATATGTTTATTTAGATTATACAATTAGGAAATTTTTTTTATAAATATATATTATTCTTTGAAAGTTGTTTAAGTTTTTAAAATACATAAAAATTTTAATTATAAATGTTAGAAAAGAATAAATAAAATATTATAAATTATAACATTTAGAGACAAGTAAGTGCGCGCGCGCGGAGCGCGCGGTCGAGCTAGTGTAATAAACACATGAAAGATGATATTTAAGGTAATTGTTTTTTACGTTTTTTAGGGCAAATTGGGGCAAATCTGTCAAAAGCTTCAAAAGGTTATTGCGTTTTTATGATATCAAAATGATTTCTCCTAGTGAGGTGGAGCGCAGGGATGTTTTTAATTTAAATCACCCTCTGGCATCCTCGTATTTTATTGATGCGAGCCGAGAATCGACTTTTTCGTTAAGTTACCATGGAGCTCGGTAGAAACGATGTGACCCTTCTGTTTATCACCGTTCCAGTAATCATTAGACTACTTATATCTAATTTAATTGATAAAATGATTAACTTTAGATAAAAAGAATTAACTAAAAATGACTGGAACGATCGAGGAAGTTTTGGCCGAACTTGGATGGGATGATGGCTTCCGGATTCCAATCGCTAATGAAGAGAACAAGAGGCTTGAAGAAGAGGTCAGAAAATGAATAGTACTAGAAATACGTATTTATTTAATTAATGAATTTATATTATTGAAAATATACTGTACTCTATTTGGTGTAGGTGGAGAGAAAAAGAAAGTTGAAAGTTACTTTATCATCAAAATTAGAAACTAAAGAAGAACTTATTCAAACAATAAAGAAGAATGTCGTCAATCTTGAGTCTCAAAGAGACCACAATCAAAATCTTATTACGGCTCATTCAGCCCAGATTGAAGCTGAAAATAATCTTTATAGAACATCTCAATCTACATTATCCAGTCTCAATCAAGAAATACACAAATTCGAGAAAGAAAAAAAGGAAGCAATGGAAAGAATTTCTAAAATGGAAAAGGACTTGGCAAAAATTAATGACAAATTAAAATCAAAGCAATCTACTATAAAATTAGATCAAACTCGCCTGCTTCACTGGGAGAAAACTTTACAACGTGAGGGAAAAGATAATGAATTGATTCAACAATTTATCAAGTCCGACGCAAAAAAATTCAAGGCAAGTTGAGTAAACGAAAAAATTAGAGTTAAAATTACCTATATAATTTCTTAATTTTATGTTTATTTAGGAATACGAGTTAAAGCGTCAGAAACTTGGAGAAGAATTAGAAATTTACAGAGCAGGAATTGTGAAGGCTGTTGATAAAGTCAGTGAGTTGGAGATCGTTTTGGATCAAACTGCAAAAATGTACGTTCTAGCTTTGAAAGAAAGACGTCAATTAATTAATCAATGGACCCAGAGTGTTCTTGTTTTGAGACAAAGGGACAACGCTATTCAAGAATCTCGCAGGGTAAAGCATTTTTCATTATTTTTTTTTTAATTTCAGTTTTCTAAAAATTGAGATAAAACGTTATTAAAATCCCTGTCTATTTTTTATTTATAGGAAATTGAAACATTGCGAGAGATTGCAAAAGAAAAGATGGAACTACTTCAAGAAACTGAACAATTTATAAATAATCAAGTTAGAAATAATAAAGAATTGGAAGACAACATTCAGTATTTGGAGAAAAAAGTTGCAATGGCTAGAGGAGAGCAACGTAAACTTTCAGAAAGGATTGACACTTACGAAACGGAAGTAAAATTAATTCAAATTATAGAATATTACTGGAAAATCAAATAATCAAAATTAAGTAATGAATTTTTAATACTTATATTGGCATTGTTTTTCAGATTCACATACAGAAAAAGAATTTAGAAGAGTACGCTCAGCAGACACAGAATAAACGAGCTTGTATAAAAAGGAAAAAAATTGAAATTGAAAATAAGCGAGTGAAAATGAACGAATGTCGAAAGCAGATTGAAGATTTAAATGCTACTTTGAAAGAGATTAGTAATCAAAAAATGAACGTTGAAGAAAGAACGAGGCAGCTGGAAAAAATGATTGAGGTGAAATTAATTCATCAAAAATATTTTAAGAATACAAAAAAAATGACAAGTTTTAAATTTGATTTTATATTAATTTAATTTAATACCAGAAAGAAGATAAGCGTAAATCGCATATTACAAAAGAAATGAACCGATTTCAAGCTTTAATTCTGCGCTCAGCCAATCAGATTGGCGAAATGGAAAATGAGAAAAAAGTAATCTCTTTGAGATGTCAGAATGAGAAGAAAAAAATCGAAACCTTAAAAACATTTCGAGTGAAAGTAGAAAAATTACAAAAAGTAAAAAAAACGGATCTTTATAATGTCGAGCTGGAAGCTCAGAAGTGTGAAATACGACTTCAACGTTTGACAGATGTTGAAAAGGACAGAGATCAATTAGTCAAGAAGCAAAAAGTTCTCGAAGATTTGCAGAAGGTCTATAATGAGAAGATGGAAGTTTCTAAATTATTGCAGACTCAATTAGATCAGTTGGAAGTAAGTTAATCACAAAAAAAAAGTTACAGTAATTATGAATAATTAAGTGTAATTGTATTAATATTTTTTATATTTTCCACAGCACGACTTGAGAGAAATGACACAGGCTTTAGCGAATAACAAAGAATTAGAACGTCTAAGAAACAAAAAACAAGAACTATCTTTATTAATAGAAGGTGGAGAAAAGCAACTTAAATTAGTTCAAGCGTCAAATGAAGAAAAACAAGTAGAAGAAAATTTATTGAGACTCAAAGTTAATCAAGCAGAGAAATTAATGTCTAGTATTGATGGAAAAGTCTACAGTCTAGAGAAGTACAGACTTCAGATAGAAGCTGTGAGTAAAGAAATTAAATGGCAAATAAGAAAATTAAATAATAAAATTAATCAAATATAAAAATTGATAAATTCGGAATAAATTTTTAGGGAATGCAAGAAAGGATGGTGGAAATCAAAGCTCAAAAAGAAGCTTTATCAATTCAACAGCGAGTAGCTTTGAGTGAATGTTCTGAACTTCGAAACATGATTTTTGAAAGGAAGACTCGAATTCAGCAATTAAAATTCAGATACGATAATAATAATGCCCTTATTGGGGTAAACCCAGTAGACGGAACGCCTTTAAATACAACGTATTTGAAAATACAAAACGCTCAAGAAAAGTATTTACTCCAAGAACAGGGTGATGAACTGGATAGAACAATTAGAAAAGCTGAACAGGAGATAGAAAGCATGGAAAATACTCTGAGGATCGTAAATGTTTGCAATGATAAATATAAATCGAGTTTAGCTCCTGTCGATGAAAATGGACCAGAAAAAGCTGAACAAAAGAAATTAGATGAAGAGATGTATAATGTGCTAGAAAAAAAGAGGCAGAGGAAAGTTCAACTTGAAAAACAGCAGGAAGAATTAAAGGTAACAATTTTAATCTAGAAATAATAAATTGAATTTTTACTTCATAATAATATGTTACAGAAAATGGAAGATAATTATCAAATACTTGTAAAAGATATCGGAAGGGCGAAAGAAGAGAGACAAAATAAGGAAAGCTTCTTGGCAAATCTGAAGAAGCAAATTACAGAACAGAAGGAAAAACTTCTAAGAGCTGAGAAGAGTCTTCGAAAAGCTTTTAAAGATATTCAAAACATGTGCGTTTGTACTGACGACGAAACAATTTTGTGGCAAGAGGTAAACCATTGAGAATTTATATTTACAAAATTTGTCAATTTTTGAATAAAAATAACAAATGGGTTCTTTTTGCAGAAAGATATTGAAGCTAGGGAACTTCAAGAGTTAAACAATTTGGCTCTCCAACAAATAGCAGAATTTACCATTCGTCATGTGGAAGCAGAGGCATATGTTAAAAAATGTCTAGCTTCTCGAAGTATAGAATTGCCTGGTAAATATTATATGAAACCATCGCCTAGTTCCAGTAGATACGAAAGTCTTGCTGGTTCAATGGATATTAGATTTCGTTGTGGAAGTCGTGTCAGCGCAAGAACGACGTCTTCATCTCGGGAAAGCATCAGTTGCATTGTGAATTTTGAACCTCAATTCTCTGACGATGGTATGTTTAATTTAATTGTACTAAATTAGTTTTAAAAAAATTCAAAAATTATCATTTTCCTTTTCAGCCCTAAGTAGAAGCAAGACTTCCAAAACAAGTGCAATACACTGCCCAAAAAGGTCAAGCTCAAAAAACAGAGACAAAAGAAAAGTGCAACAAGTTAACAAAAGTAACTAAAATATTCGATAAGGATTTGATAATGCAATACAGACTTTAAAGAAGTGGTTTTTATTTACTATTATTAATAATTTATTAATGGTTATTTATACCTACAATTTTCAAATAAAATATGCTATAATAAAAATATTTTGCAATCTAATATTATAATAATAATAAGATAATTTAATACCTAAACTTTACTTTAACATTTCAGGGTGGCTACATGTCAGGGAAGTCATGGAAATGTTAGGTAAATGCCAGTAGCTGTCAGTGAAAAATAGAAATTCATATTTATGTTAATTATGCTACTTTTTCTGTATTACCTAATATACTTGTTACACTTTATTTAATAGAATTTAAAAGCCTTCTAAGGATTTCAAAAGATTTTCAATAATTTTAAGGGATTTTAAGAGATTTTTATAATATTTAAAAGATTTCGTGGAATTTTAAAGGATTCCATGTAATTTTAAGAGATTTTAAAGAAAGTTTTAGTAATTTAAATGATTTTAAGGTTTTTTAAAGTTTCTTGTGGAACTGTAAAAGATTTTAGAAAGTTTGTAAGAATATTAAAGCAACTTTTTTTTTTTTGAAATTTTAAGGAATTTTGAAAGATTTTGAAGTTTTTCGTGGAACATTAAAACGTTTCTAAGAATTTCAAGGAATTTTACGAGATTTCTAAGGTCAGGGAATTTGAAAAATTGGATTTTTTGTGGCCACCCTGTATTTTTAATTTAAAATTAATATTCCTTACCGAAAACTGTCCATATCTAAAAAAATGTTGCCTAATTGTTTAACATAGCTTTTACAGTTTTTTAATTTTCAACATGCATTTTCAAATCCATAAAAAAATGAAGATACATAACCTCAATTTTTAAAAAAATTCTTATTTCATCAGTTGCTAAGACGAAAATATTGATATTCCAACAAAATTATGTATATGTAATGGCATAGTGACGGGATAGTTTATCTTATTGAAGCTTCTGAATTTCGAAACACGATAAAAACGGCAATACATATCACGATTTATCTCGCCAAAGATCCAATGTTACAAAAGCTTATTGAAGCCGTATTACATCCTGTCACTCGTGTGCGTGTGTCAACCGGTATAATAAAAAAATTAAAATTTTCAATAGAAAAAGCAAACTTTACCGTGATTCAAATTCGTAAGGTAAATAAAGATAAGATTCTTAATAAGAGAAATGCAAGTACTACTTAAAAAAAACTCATTTTTTAACTACTAGACGCAAAAATACTTTATCAGAGGTGGATAACCTCACTATATATATTCTTAGATATCATTTGACCTTGTTCACAAATTATCGTTTCCCAAACCGGTCACAGTTCATTTATGCACGTCAAATTCTCATTTTGTCACGTTTTCTCCAAGTCTGAAAAGTCTTTCATTTTCAATAATGTTTTTTGACGATTTCCAGATGACTGAGATTACTTTAGTAAGCAACAATAAGTGCTTTGGAGGATGGCAAAAGATCTATTCTCACGAGAGGTATCTATTTACTATAATTATCATTATAATTATATCTTTCTTGTAGTATATTTAAGGTTATTATTGATTTACACCAAACGTTATTTTTAATAATAAAATTTGACTATTTCATTATACATCTTTAAATTTTGATTACTTTTCGTGTAATTTATTTTCTTAAAAAAATAGATTCTATAATCGTTGGAAGAACTGTACGCTTTTGAGAATCCAAAAATGTAAGTAGAAGCACATTTTCTCATGAAGATAAAAATGATTTTAGCACCGAATTAAAATGCAAGATGAACTTTGGTGTATACATACCACCACAAGCCGAAAGTGGTCCGGTACCAGTAATCTATTGGCTCTCAGGATTGACATGCACAGAAGCAAATTTTGTACAAAAAGCTGGGGCTCAAAAATATGCAGCTGAGCATGGAGTTATCATCGTTGCACCCGATACAAGTCCTCGAGGTCTTAACATTCCTGGTGAAGAAACTTCTTGGGACTTTGGTACCGGTGCTGGATTTTACGTGGATGCAACTGAAGAGCCATGGAAAAACAATTACAGAATGTACAGTTACATAACAAAAGAACTACCGGCTCTGATAAACGAAAAATTTCCAACTATCCCCGAAAAGCAGTCAATAATGGGACATAGGTAAATTTTTATCAAACACGTTTCTTTTTGAGAAGATATAATTTAAAAAACTAAGTTATTAAATTAAATATTTTCAGTATGGGAGGCCACGGTGCTTTAATTTGCTGTTTAAAAAATCCTGGACAATACAAGACGGTGTCAGCATTCGCTCCAATCTGCAATCCAATGAACAGTCCGTGGGGACAAAAAGCCTTCTCGGGTTATTTGGGCGAAGATCTAGGCCAATGGAAAGAGTGGGACTCTTCTGAACTTGTAAAAAGTTACAACGGACCACCCTTAAACATTCTGATCGATCAGGTAGCGTTCATTCTATTAATCAAAAGGAACGTAAATTTCTGTTTAAATTATTTTTTTTTTAAATTAAACTCGGATTCATTTCTATTTACAGGGTAAAGAAGACAACTTCTACCAGAAAGAACTATTGTCTGAAACTATTGTAGAAGCAGCACATATCGCCAAAATGGCTTTGGTGCTCAGGATGCAAGAAGGCTACGACCATAGTTACTATTTTATATCTACCTTCATCGAAGACCACATCAAACACCATGCAAATTATCTCAAGAGTTAAGAAGTCTTTTCAAACGAGTACTCAAGACCACAAAAAAATGATACACTTTTAAAATGTTTAAACCTTTCTTTAATCAGTTTCTTTTTTCTTTAAAGTTAAGTTTCTGTTTATCTTTGTAATTGGTCTAAACATTGAGAAAATATGTAATGATAAAATAATGATTTAGTTACTGTGATTCACCTAATCGAACATTTACACACACACCTTTTCTTAAGATTGGTGAAAGTTATTGATAATTCTTACTCTCGTCGTGTTCCTGAACGTTCCCGAAATTTGTGCCAGGACACTAACAAAGGTGTTCGCTTTTCCCAGATATTTTTGTTACCCCATTTCTCCCACAATCTACAATATCAATTTTTGATTATTCATAACGCATAACGTATTTGATTCTTAAATAATATATTTGATTTTTTATGTATACTTACGCGCCAATGAAAGCCCCTCCGAGATGCGCAACGTGATCAAATATCCTCCATCGCAAAACGGCACCTGTTAGATCCAACGCAACTATTGCTTTAAACACCTAAAAACAATTGAGGAATGAATTAGAAAAATAATGGATTCCATAATTCAAAATAAAACACTAAAAATAAAAACAGCACCTGTGCTGCTGAGAATGTAAACATGGGAAGGAAGACTATACAAAGCTCTACTGTTGGAAATTGGGTACACGTGTATCCGAGGACTCCCATTATAGAGCCAGACTGTGAAATAAATTTGTTTAATTTGTATTTCAGTTCTCTAGGCAGATTTTACACTAATCAACACTTACGGCTCCGAGTGACTGTCCTGGACGATTTACAAATACTTTGTACAAATGACTGGCAAAATTCCCAAACACACCACTAATCAAATACATCGCTACGAATTGTTCGGGTCCCAGTTTCTGAACAGCCGGTGCACAAATATTGTATAAACAATACATATTTGTAGCGATGTGCCAAAATGAATAATGTGAAAATGTCGACAGTAGCATTGGCAGTCCCACCACACCTTCGATCAATTAAAAATACTTGAATATACAGTATGATAAATTATTTTCAGTGTCTAGGTACACCGAAAATATTTGCACTACGCTTACCGAATTTCAGTGCACCCTAAACACGGCCAATTATTTTCAGTATTCCTAACAATCTGCATCATCAGTAGTTTCTCTAGATTTAACTTTGATATAATACATAACTTTTTCCAATTGCATACTATCTTCTAACGATGGCACAGCTTATCAGAAAATACCTGTATCGTTTAATAGAGCAATCAAGAAACTGCTTTATTTTCGAAGGGCACTTACGAGCAGCTGGATTCGATGTGAAATACAGATTCATAGCCTTATTAAAAGCCGGTATCCTCCACGCAACGAATACGAGAACATTTAGAAAGCATATAGGTGCGAATACCTTAGCTTCAGGACTTAAACTTCTCCACCAATTATGGGCTTCAGCTCTGAAACCTCTTTTCTAAACAAAAACCACTTTTTTGAAATTTGTTGTATAATTAGTTTCTAAGATACTTAAAATATAGTTTTCTTTAAAAAAATTATATTTTAATCTACTCACTGGGACTTGACCATGCCTAAGCGTATGTATGAAATTGTTAGCCCTCGATCTAATCTTCTCATATTCCCAAAATGCTGCACCTACTATGGAAGCTCCACTTATCTAAAACCCATTATTCAAGTTCTTATTTATACTAAAAATAATTTCAATACAATGAAATAAAATAAAATTTACTTATCAGTCTAAATCAAACGAAATGTCCACAACAAGGACAATTTAAGTATAAAGAAGGTGTTAAATAATAAAATCAATACAATAAATTAATAATAACAAAAATGAACATACCGTTACAGTGAAACCAAATGTTTTCCAGAACCTGAGACGCATGGGTCCGGTTTCATTTGTAAATATCGACACTGCCGGTTTCTCATTGTCCACGATTCTATCCCTTTTGAAAGTTCTGACAACTCTGAATGAATTCGGAAACTGCAGATTCTTCCTGTGACTTTGAAAATTTGCAAGAAAGCTGTAAGTATATGAACAATAACCGGGAATTAACAAAAAAATATTGCAGTTTGCGGCATAACCTCCAAATATAAAAACATTACCATTTGTTCGTTGCATCGTTGAGACGCAACAGAGCTCTTGTCGCCATAGAAAATCTAAATTTTTACTAAATTGACACTGCAAATAATTGTTAATATAAATAATTACATAATTTAAATCTCCTTTAGTCTATTTATGGGGAACTATTAAAAATTTCACTTGTCACAAATTTCCAAAACCTCCTAAACTCATATATGTATATGCTCATATAGAATCATATACATACGTAGAATACGAATTGGAAGAACGCGAATGCGTTGGCATAAGAAGGATACGACCATGAAGGAATAGTGGATACGACATAAATTTATCAGCTGATTGTCAGTTCAACGAACCCGATTGGATAAATTCTTACGTTTACGTCTAGTTTACGTTTTAAGGAAAGAAACTCAGGCAGACAGACAGCAAGATGACAGATGACAGGCAGCAGGGAGGAGTTTTCTGAATGCGCATGTGTTTTTGTACCAAACATTGTTTATACTGTGCAATTTCACTAAAATGAGCATTATTAGATATAATTATTAATCATTCTTGAGTTCAATAAGCAAAAAAAAAATGGTTATCTGTTGATTTTTCAGAAAATGTGACTTCAAGCAACTTCTCCAATTTGACTTTTGAATTTGGCGCCTTGATATTAGCCCGACAACGCAAGCGCACTCCAAATTCATTGTTTACTTTCACTTGGACCATAAATAACAGTTTTATTTGTTTATACCACAAAAGATAATATCGTTTTTTTTCGGTGAGTTCATTAAACCTGTTCTCGCGTATGAAAATAGGTTAAAAATCTGAAAACATTAAGGAGAAACTTTTTAACCTACTTTCAAAACTCCGTTACTCCGTTTGCGAAAATGCCAAGATGGCGTCAGGGGTGGTTTGGTAGCAGAATTTCGTCGGGTTTTCATCACATTTTCTAGCTTCCTATTTCAGAAGAAGCTGTCAAATATAGATAAATGGTTAGTTCCTCTACATCTCCGACTTGCGAGTGAATTTCGTTAACCCGCGAGTGCTGATTGTGTGAAATACGACATGACGTCAGTTCGTTGAGGTTATACGTCGCATCGATATGTCGCTCACTCTTCCCTAAAATGATCCAAATATTCGTCCAGTGGAGTGTCATATTTATTCGGTGAGTGATGTGTGTCTAAAAAAGAGCACATGGATCTAAGAAAATCGGTCAGTGTGAAAATATGGGGATAGAGATTCATCATAAAGTGTTTATTAAGATCGCGAAATTGTCCTGATTCATCATATTACGATGATGGGCATTTTGTATGAAAAGAGGCCCTTAAAAAGGCCGAGGCTGGGCCCCCCTGACGTTTATCCCCAGGAGCCGAGACAAAAAGAGGACGAACTGACATCCATTAACGTCAAGCATGGATTTGCCACAATGCCCCAATTATCCGATGAATTTGGAACTGCTAGGAACTGCAGTATCACTGCTGCAAAGGTCGGAGCTTATTTCAACGGCATCCTCGCCAGGAAGGAAGAATTAGCTACGATGCCCGATACTGGCAGGAAAAAGCAGCAGATTAATCTCAAGGATAATTTCTGGCCTGTGACTGCCAGGACCAAAAATGGGATAGAGGCTTGGTTCAAAGACCTTTCTGGCTCCAAATCTCTCATGACACTTGCAAAGAAAGCACCCAATTTCAACAAGAAGGAGGAAATATTCATGATGCTGTGCGAGTACCAAGTTCCCATGCTTCGAGCTGCTTGGTTCATCAAACTCAGCTCTGCTTACGCTGTCGCAGTTTCAGAGGCGAAGATTAAAAAAAGACAGATACCCGATCCTACTACGGGTAAGATTTGTTTATTTCTTGTTCTGTTTCTTTCCATTTGATCGGAATTTTTTAGCATATATTCAGTTTATTAATTAGGTTTTATTGTTCATTTCTTAATTATCAACACACATGTCATTCCTTTAATCTTTTTAGAATGGACTGGAACTTTAATCAAATTTCTAAAAGATCAATTATCCAAACTCCAAGAATGGTATCATCTGGGTAACCCGACCTCCAGTACCCCAAGTAGCAATGGAACTCTGAACGGAACTTCCTGCAACAACAGCACTTTAAATTGTACCACACCCTCTACAACCACTTCGAACGGCATAGTAAACAATCAGCCCTCTACTCCAAATTCTAACTCGCAATCAACCTCAAGTACAGCGGGCATGAACGAGGAACATAAATTAGCTCTCAGGCAGTGGCATTACTGTATAATGCTTGCAAAATACATGTTCGCAGAAGGACTCCTCGATAGGCAAGAACTTCTACAGTGGATCCTAGATTTGCTCGATAAGATGAAATCCGTCCCTTGCGACGATGGAATTTTAAAACTACTACTGCCGCTCGCTTTAAAATATTTGGAAGAGTTTGTTCAATCGGAATTGCTGGCTAGAAAGCTTGCTTACTTATGCTGTAAGAAAATAGCTCACATGTGCAGCAATGTCGATACAAGTTTTAATCCTCAGAGTCCTTCTGTTGCGCTTCCGGTAAAACCTGAAATTAATGGAAAAGATACCGCACCGCCGCCGCCAGTTGTAATTAATCCCTTGACTGTAGCATTTAACGATTATCTTTCCTGCCCACATCACAGAGATATTATTTTACAACTTTCGGCTATAATACAGGTAAAAGAAGACACCTCATTTTCTCAAGATTGTCTCAGTTGTTCTTCTATGATCGATTCACATATATTCATTTATTTATTTTTCAGGCCATTACTCTCGAATGTCCTACCGCCCTCGTATGGAACAGTGTTGGCGAAGGAAAATCACATCCTGTATGGAGCGGTACGCCCCTCGACCACCTTCCCTGTCCTCCTGCAGCTTTGCCTTGCCCTCCAGCAACTGCTACCGACCCTACCATGATGAAATTAAAAGCTGCGCAAGAAAGCATCCAAGCTCGTTCCCAGGCTGCCCAAAGTCGCTGGTCCTGCGACAAATGGCAGCAGAGTAGCGCCGGCATGACTACGACAAAAGTCCTCGCCGCTCTGGATGCTCTCGATCGCCACAGTTTCGACCGCATGGATCAAAATAACTCCCTAGATACTCTCTATGTGAAGATATTTACCCCCACACAAAAAGAAGCTACGAATGAACGAGATGCTAAGACTGAATATAACCCGCAGCAAGACTCTGCGATAATAGAGATCCTCTGCGAGTGGGCTGTAAGTGCCGAAAGATGGGGTGAACACAGAGCCATGGCTGTAGCAAAGCTATTAGAGAAGCGGCAAAGCGAAGCTTCTGGAGAAAGTAGCGACAATGACGACAAAGATAGCGTTTGCAGTAATGGAACGCCACCCACTCTTCCTATTTTTCAACCACTGCTTATGAAGTTCCTTGATGTTGATGCACCGGTTTTGGATAATAGCTCACCGCAATCCAAGGCACAATTTACGAATCTAGTGCATTTGTTTTCAGAGTTAATAAGACACGATGTTTTTTCACATGATGCTTATATGTGTACCCTGATTTCGAGAGGGGATTTGATACAAGGTAATTTGAATAATCTATATTTATTCTTCCTTACTATAATGTATATGCGAGTAATTGAATAATTATTTTTTAGGACCTGCAGCTAGTAAACCCAGTACTCCAAGTAATCGAGAGAACATGGATGAGGACAGTCTTTTTCCAGGATTAGAATTAAAGTCAACTAAATTAGAAGTGCCTGATCATGGAAGGACGATGGATTATGACGACAGCAAAATCGATGACGATCTTGATAAACTTTTACAGCACATTAAGGAAGATCAACAAAACAGTATGGATGCACCTGATAGTCCTAAGGAAGACGCTTTAGGCGGACATGCACACGAAAACCTCGAGTCTAAAACTCCTTCCAGCCCCAGTCGACATTTACTCTATACTACCCATTTTCCTCTTCCGCAGGTAAATTATACTGATATTTTCTTAATATACTCTTATAGTTCTGAATATTTATGACATGAAATTTCAATTCATTACATTTTTATTAATTTTTTTAAGGATGAAAATAGTAGTCAGCATGACTGCAATCAACGTCACGTTCTTTTATACGGCGTAGGACGCGTCCGCGACGATGCTAGACATGTAGTAAAGAAGATGACGAAGGAGGTTTGTAAATTATTTGGAAAAAAGTTCAGCATCGATGTTGCGGAAGGTGGCAAAGTTAAAAAACATTCGCGAAATGAATTCAACTTTGAGTCAATCACTCAAAAGTTTCAAAACCTCAGCTACTTTGATCAACACGTTGTGACTTGGCAGTGTGCAACACAGGTTGTTGAAATGCTAAACACTTTTGCGCTCTCTGGTTCTTCCTACTTACCCGTTCAGGAGCACGTGGCCTTTCTCTTCGATTTGATGGAGCTTTCACTCAATATTTATGGACTGATAGATGTTTGTATTCAGATTTTGAAAGAACTGCCGGAGGTCGAGGCTCAATTATTAGCGAGGAATAGCACACTAGTCAGAAGTTATACCACAAGTTTGAGTCTCTACGTCGTTGGAGTTTTGAGGCGATACCATTGCTGTTTACTACGTAAGCGATTATTCATTTTCTCATTATTATTTTTATTTATGAAACATACATATGTTATAAATTATTAATTCTTTTTTCAGTGTCTCCTGAACAAACGATAGCTGTTTTCGATCTACTCTGCAAAGTTGTGAAACACATCTCGATTCCAAGCGAGTGTAGTTCAGCAGAACGTTGTGTTCTTGCTCACCTCTATGACTTGTATTCAAGTTGTTCTTTGTTGAAAACGAAGCCGCATGGAGTGGAGGCTTTCAATAACGCCCATCCGAAAATTCGTATGGCTCTTTACAGTTCTTTGCAGCCGACTCCTTCGAACCATGTCTACAATTCACAGTTTATGGTTGACGTATTTAATAGCCCTAGACGAGGGGGTAAAATAGAATCCCAGTGGGCGAAACAGTTAAACGAAACTCCAGCAAATCGTTATAGTTTTGTATGCAATGCTATCGTTGCAGTTTGCGGTGAAACGGACAATGATAAATTGAATGATATCGCGATTACTTGTGCAGAGTTGACTGCCTGTTGTAATGCCCTCAGTGCCGAATGGTTGGGTGTTCTCACGGCTCTCTGCCGAGAAAATTCAGCTTTCTACATCGACGTCTTGAATCAAGTGGACGTTCAGGATCTAAGCATTCATAATTCCCTTGCTGTGTTCACCTCTATTTTGATAGGTAAGAATTTTTTCTTATACATATAAAACTTGATTTACAATTTGCAAAACTAATTATTCCAATTTAATTTTCCAGCGAGACACTGTTTCTCTCTCGAAGACTTCCTGGTGCATGTAGCTCTACCATCTCTGGTCAAAACATGTAACGAAGGTCGAGGCGATGCAGACACCGAAGCAGAAGCAGGAGCACGCTTAACATGCCATTTACTTTTGAGATTGTTTAAAACAAGCGAATGTCCTCAACCATCTTTATATTCAGTCAGCACGAGTCCTCATCCTCTTCCGAGTGGAAATCCCAGAGGATACAGCATAAAGTTAAGCTGCGATCGACATTTGCTAGCCGCTGCGCACAACAATATTAAAGTAGCTCCAATTTTAGCAGTACTCAAGGCTATTTTGGTCGTTGGCGATGCTACTGCAGGAAAACAACCCCCAAAGAAACCTGACATCCCCTTGACTCATTCTGGAAAGGCAGGAGGTCCGGGCAGTGTAGGAGTTAGTGGAAGCGGACCTGGTGAACTCTCAATAAGTCACATCCTCGGGACAAGCGACATTCTTGGAGGAGGTGATGATCTTGGTCTCGATCTAGCAATGTCTTCCTCCAGTAGTAGCGCGGGGATGACCGCAGAGAGTGTAAAAGGTCTTTCTGATTTTGCACAGCACGTTCTAAGACAGATCTGTAGTCAAGAGTGGGTTTTGGAACGGTGTCTTCAGAACCCTGAGGAACTCTGCGACTCTGAAATGCTTCTTGATGATGTTTTGACTCCTCGTCAAGCTCAAAGACTACTGCATATGATCTGTTATCCACAAACTTCCCCGGACGCCTTCCTGGATCAGAAGACACACATCACAAATATATTAGAGAATTTAGAACAGTGGAGTTTGAGAATGTCTTGGCTAGATCTTCAGCTTATGTACAAACAATTTCCACCGAATTCGAATGACTTATCTCAGTGGCTCGATACAGTAGCGAAAGCAGCGATTGATGTCTTCCAGCTAAACAACGTTTCTGGGAAATCAGATAAGAAGTCAGGATCAATCTGGCTAGTTGCGCCCTTGGTTTCCAAATTACCCAGTGCAGTTCAAGGTCGAGTTTTAAAAGTAGCAGGCCAAGTTTTAGAGTCTGGTAATTGGTCGAAAAATGCGAGTAGGGAAAGGGGAAGGTCCAAATCACCTTCTCTTTTCAATCATCAGCCTTTTCTCTCGCTTGTCCTTACGTGTCTCAAAGGTCAGGATGACCAGAGAGAAGGATTGTTAACATCCCTGCATTCACAACTATCCCAGTTTTTAAGCACCAGTAAAGAGGAGAAGAATACTGGGTCTGAAGATCCCAAAACAAGAGAAGTTTTACAAGATGCTCTTCAACTCAGGTTCAGCTTAGTAGGTGGAGTTTTCGATACAATTCAGAAGAATACAAATGTGACAACAGACTGGGCAATTTTACTAGTTCAGCTAGTTAGTTATGGAGTTATAGATCTGAATAATAATTCTGAATTGTTCACGACGGTGATAGATATGCTGGCGACTTTGATTCATTCCACCCTCGTTTCTGATTCTCCGTCGGAGAAAGATGAGAATACAAAGCACTACCAGAATTTAATGAAGAAGTTAAAAAAGGAATTAGGAGAAAAGAACTTGGATAGTATTATATATGTGAGGCAACTTCTACCATTACCAAAATTGACAATGGAGGTAATCGCCTGTGAGCCGATAGGGTGCTTGACGGATACGAAGGGGAATAAAATTACGGGCTTTGATAGTATCGATAAAAAGCAGGTAAGAAACTATTTTTATACTACCTACGAGATTAGGCGCGTGCTTGAGCGCGCGTGTTTCGTCTATAGAAACTTAAATGACAATTTAAATTTGCGCGCCATATGAATTGACCAATAAGGTTAGCGTACTACGCATAAAGTTAGATAAAATGAGGAACGCAAAATGAAGTTAGCTAAATGAGGAACGTAATATGAAGTTGTCTGAAATGCATTTCTTTTTTAGAATAAGAAATAACGGAAATAACTATACTACCTATATCTATCACTAAATAGTTTATTAAATATTCTCACGTTTAAGTATATGATTTTTTGTTTATTTCCTAGGGACTGCAAGTATGTGATTCACAGAAAGTCTCTCCATGGGAAATACTGGAAGGTCACAAAAATCCAGCGCCGATCTCGTGGTCGTGGTTCAGAGCTGTAAGAATTGAAAGGAAACCGTTGACTTACGAAACGGCTCACAAACTTCTGCGATACCATACGCACAGTCAAATAAGACCCTCGAGCTACTATCTAGAACCTCCGCCTCTTCCTCCGGAAGACCTTGAGCCAGACAAGAAAGAATCCGAACCCGGCAAAGCCGATACCCCTATGAGTGTAGATTCTCCGGGACGAATTGGGAGTACTAACGGTGTTGTTAATGCAGTTGCAGGTGGTGTTGGCAAAGGCAAGGCAATGAAACCCAAGAGGCATAGGAGAATCAAGGGTGCAATCACACCTACCGCACCACTGCCTCAACAGTTGCAGGTGTGTAGACTTCTGATTCAGTATAAATTTAAAGGGTACAGATCAATTTTTCAGTGTGTCAATGTCGTTCTGTTTACATTTTCTAGCCCCAGGGTCAGTCCCAAATACCACAGATGCCGTATAGTAATCAGCCACCTCAAGTCGCTCAACAGCAGGGAATGTTTACGGGTCAACCACCACAACCTCAGCAACAATGGTATCCTAATCAACAAGGTCATCCTACTCCACAGCCATATGCTTACGGTCAACAATTACCTCCTTCTGCTGTTGGGGGTCCACGTTACGAGAGACCTGGAATGAATAATCAATCGAAGCAAGCCTTGACAAATATGCTGAGGCTGAGGTTGCCATCATCTCAATTCATGGGATCGCAGCAGCAACAAAATGCCGCTCCTGTAGGTGGTCCTGCAGGCTTCCAGAGTATGCAGAGACAGCAGATGATCAGGCAACAGCTGAGAGCGCAGCACAGTGCTGCAGGCATGAATCCTCAACAAGCTATGTTTAATCCTCAACAACAGCAACCGCAACAACAAGGAATGTACACAGGAATGCAGCAAGGTATAAAATTTGACTTTTGAGAAAAAAGATGATCCATTTTTTAATGTACAATATTTCATTAGAATAAACTTTAACGTTTCAGGTGTTGGAGGAATGGCTCAGGGTTATGGGGCCTTCGGTGGTCAACAAATGCTCTCGCAGCAGCAGCAACAGCAATCGCAACAACAGGTGCAACAGCAGCAACAACAGCAGCAACAGTTAATACAACAGCAGCAGCAACAACAGCAGCAGCAGCAGCAGGGTATGATGTCTCAGCAGCAAAATATGCTATTCCAAAATCAGCAAATGCTAGGTGCTCAGAGAGGACAAGAATATATTCAACAAAGGATGCAACAGGGCGCTACAAGACCACCGTATCTTCAGGTATTTTTTTTTAATACCTTTTTATGCCTTAATCTTAAAGTTTTATTGCTATCAATTTATATATGTTGTTTAATTCCAATTTTGTACAGGCGCCAAACGTCACAATGAATACTATGGGCCCAATGGGTGGAGGTGTCCAGAATCAACCAGCCCCTCCTTACAGACAAGCTGGTGGAAAACCTGGAAATGTTGGAGTCACTGGAGTTGGAACAGCTAATGTTGGGTTACAATCGAACCAGCACCTTCAACAACAGGTAAAAATTTTGTCATCATTATTAGTTAGAAAAATATTCTATGGGTCCCCTGAATTATTTATAAAAATATTTTCGCTTACAGATATTAAACCAGCGATTTAGACAACAGCAGATGTTTACCAACATGCAGCAGCAGCAACATCAGCAAACGCAGCAACAGCACGTTCAACAACAACAACAAGCTGGAAATGTAGGTCAACAACAAACTCCCCAATTAGTAGCACATCTTCAGAGAAATTTGAATCAACCTCCACAACATTCTTATCATCAGCCTCCACAATATTAAACAGAGGGGAAGGGGCTTAACTTGACTGTAAATTGTGTCAGCATCTCAAGAGAACATACTTCCGCGTTAATGAAATGAAAAGTGTTCTTTTTGCAGGTGTTTTGAACTTTTATAAATACAATTACGCGAAATGAGTGACTTTATCCGTGTGCAATTGTGAACGGGAACATATTTTAGCTAATTTTAACAAAGTATTAGAGAAATGTACGAAGAGATCGTATTGTAAGTACACACAGACACCTAATTTTATTATATCGGTTATTTTATTGTGCAGTTTTTATTTGTATCAGTTTTTTTGCTGTGAAAACGATATCAGGAATGATTTGTAATTTTATTCGTATGACTGTTGATATATACGCGTAAATTATTTAATTGACGTCATTTGTGGTGGTACTAATTTATTGGCAACTACAGATGAAACAATTTTCGGGTATTGCATACTCACGAAAGATGGCAATAAACACATATAGTTGTGCCAAATGATTATTGTAATTTCAGTTTCGTTTTAGGAAGAATTTTATTCACGTGAGTTATATATAAAAAAATAGAAAAACAAACTAGGACTATTGACTGTACAAAGAAAAATATTATTGATACGATACGACAGGCGGTTTTCATCGTATTTCGTACGCTTGCATAATACCGCAGCATAAGTTTATTAACTGTACATATTCGCTGCCTCCATCCAGCAGTCTGTAGCTACATTCCTGCAAGATAAAACAATACAATGATTCGTTAGCGTTATTTGCCACGACTAATAAATTTAAAGTTCGCCTAAGTTTATCGGTTAAAATATCTTTTTTTTTTTTTTAAATGAAAGATACCTATTCAAAATGTACATTTTCCAAATTTAAATTTTAAGTAAACATTACGACTTGAATCAATTTTACTGTTGTTATTTATTACTCGACAATTATACGCTTCCAAGTTTTTAAGTTATTTTTAATTAAATTAATAATATTAATTCTTACCCCAAGCCTTTCACCAATATAAGCCTTTTGCTTATCTGTCAGCGAATTGGAGTAAATAATTTTTTCGTTTAGTTGATCTATCACCTGAAAATAAAAAATTCAATATTATAATTAAGTATAAACATAAGAATTTTCAATATTTTTATATAAAATCAAACAATGCCATAACTTAAATGCACTGAAAACAAATATTTCCATTTAATAAAATACCTGACTTGTAGAGTAGGCTTCCATCATAAATTTCTCAACAAACTCTTCGGCCTTGGCATAATCATGTGTTTTACAAACTTCCAACAAATCATGCAACCAATTATCAGGAACAATCTACATGTAAAAAAGCAATAAACATTAAATAAATATATCAAATTTAAATAGTTTATAATATTTAAACTAAATTAATATAAATACCCCGGTGACTTCAAGAACATCATCAACAGTGACTTCGATGCCTGTTCCTTTCAGTCTAGTAATCGATTGTAAAGAAGTAATCGCTCTTCTCAAATCTCCACCTGAAGCTTCGACTAATTTTACAAGCACAGGCTTATCAGCTTTCATATCCTCTTCCTTACAAATATATTCCAATCTCTCAATTATTTTCTCTTCACCCAGAGGTTTAAATCTAAACTTCGTACATCGAGAAGTCAAGGGCTCGATGATACGAGAAACGTAATTACAAATCAGGCAAAATCGTGTGCTGTGCGATTCTTTTTCCATTGTTCGACGTAACGCAGATTGAGCAGCGCTAGTCATACTATCAGCTTCATCAAGGATTATTATCTTAAAAGGAGAACACGGTTTGCCACTGAAATTATTTTTAAATCTCATTAAAATTTAACTCATGGATCGAAAATAAGGTTTTTCCTTTTTTTTTTTGTTTGAAAATGCCTCAGTTGTAATTTATAATCATGAGTTTTGCAGAGTAGACTTAAAAACTCTTGAAGATAGCTATCTTTTTAATCGGCAAAGATTTTAAAAAATGTAGTACTATATATTATCTATCAATAATATTCACAAAACCTACTAGACCTTGAAAATACTTTTGGAAGATTGAATAATGCATTAATAAACTCCCTTTGTATGCTTCTCGTGAGACAAAAAGCAATTATCTTTCATGCTTTTGTAAAATAATTTCAGAGAAGCAATTTTGATGTCTAGTTGTTAATAAACAAATTGAGTTTCTTTACTTAACTGCCTGATGGCCAACTAGTAGATTACAATCTTAAAGAGTCAGTGTCCGATTGCAACTTCAAACCTTTTACTTAAACATCATTGGCAATAATTAAATAAAAAAAAAAAAAATTAATAAAGGTATTGGAAGAGAAAGACGAGATTTTGAAAGAAAATTACAACATACTCGCGTCTTGTGTTTCCAGCCGTGAGCTGAGCAAAAGTTTTGACTTTATCTCGAATCACTTGAATTCCACGTTCATCAGAAGCGTTCAATTCCAAGATCCTATCTTTGTACATGTCTCCAAAAAGCTGTCTAGCAGCCGCCAAAATTGTACTGGTTTTTCCTGTTCCGGGTGGCCCATAAAGCAATAAATTAGGAAAATCTCCACCGGTAAGACATTGTCGAAGAACTTCGACTACTTCCGTTTGTTCAACTACATCCTCCACAGTTCTAGGACGGCTGCAATCAAAATTATTATTATTATTAGTAGTTTTATGGTGAACCCAGAATCGCTTTAGAAGTATCCCTTTTCAAAAAATCAGTAAGGAAATCCTCATGTTACTTTCAGACGGAATTTGAAATCCGCGAGGATTTTCAAATTTCCGAAGAAAATCCTTGCAGATTTCCTCTCGTCTGAATAGGTAGTGTACAGAAAAATTGGTAAACTGAGTACATGCTAAATTATTTATAAGACAAATTTTACAAGAAACAAAAGTACTTTTAGGTTAGAAACCAGCTTACTATTTTTCAACCCATGGAGGTGCAGGTCCACTTCGATCTTTTGTGCGAGAGGTGGATGGCCTTTTAACATCGCCAGGACCAAGTTTTCCGGTTTTCAAAAATGCATGCATCCTTTAGAAATTTAATGTTCTTAATTTCTTTTTAAGATGAAGTTTAATGCAAAATGCAAACAAGTGATTCCAATATTGCCAACTCCCGCCAAAATGATCAACTAAACATCCTGCGCAGAACTATGCGCAAAGTTGCGCACGCAACCACGTGCTTTCGGGTTGCCATGGAAACACGTGTCGATACAAAAGTAGGTACATTACAATATTACATACAAAAAAAGTATTGTTGTCATCCAAAAGTGTTTAACAGTTTTGTAAAAGTAAATAATAAGATAATTTAATCAAAGAAAAGTTTCTAAGATAATTTGTTCAAAAATACCTATCCAAGTAAATAATAAAGTCTAAAATGAGATTCAAAATATCGCTGCAGAGCAGTAAACGTCACACGAAATTAGTGACTTGTGTAGCTTGGAGCTCAACAGATGAAATTTATTCTTGTGGGTTCGTACTCTATGTATTTTTAACAGGAAGTATATAAAATATAAATATTATAAACATTTTTCTATAACAAAAACGTTTGTTGGTCCTATTTATTTGTTTATATTTTAAGGATAAGCTATTATAAATTCAAATGCCATTCCAGTGGGCAAAAAAATTAAGGAGGCTTGAATTGAAATAAGGGATTAATAAATTTAATTACCTTTTGAAAACCTGATTTTTCTTTCTGCCTTCTAAACCATCGACGGTAATAATTATAAGCAAAATTTATATTTATATTCTTAAAAATTGATTTATACAGTGAAGATCATCTGTTAATATGTTGGCACCTGGAAGGAGGAATGGTAAATTCCTCAGTAGTTACGGAATTTCCTACAGACTTTTATCCAACAGATATGCAATGGCATCCTCGACCAACTCAAACTGCTATTGTCTCTTCAAAAAAACAATCTTTGGACGTACTTCTAATAACTACTACCGATGGTAAAATAATTCTAAACATTCTTCGTCTCTTGAATTTTAAGTTTTTTGTTTTTTTTTTTTTTTATTAAATAAATTACTTGCTTTTGTTAAGGAAAATTCCACTTCGTAAGCAAAAATGGTCGAATAGAAAAAAGCGTCTCTGCTCATATCGGTGCAACTCTCATAGGAAAATGGAGCTATGATGGCTCGGCTCTTCACACAGGTATTTGTAAAAATAATTTTTTAAGGGATCCTATTCTAATCAAATTAAATACGCGAGTTAAAATACTGAAATTATTTATGTAGCTGGAGAAGATGGGCTCGTCAAAATTTGGTCTCGCAGTGGAATGTTGAGATCGACAGTAGTTAGAGGGACGTTGCCAATCGTGACATCTGCCTGGAGTCCTAATTCTTCAGCGATTCTTTATTCGCAGGGGATGCATCTCATTCTACAGTCACTTACTTCCAACTCTAAACCCCAAAAGGTTAATTAATTTACGTTATGTGAATCAATTTTCATAAACAAATTGAAAATATTAATTAATTGATTTAGTGGTTGGCTCACGAAGGTTTAATACTCGCGATGGCATGGAATCAGTGCAACGACCTTATAGTAACTGGCGGAGAAGATTGCCGATATAAAGTAATTCTTCTTTTCGATGGTATAATAATTTTTCTCAGTGCGTTGATGATAAATTTATTTAATATTTTTATTTATTTGAAAGGTTTGGAACTCTGCGGGTAACCAACTTTATAGCAGCAGTACTAATGAACATCCAATAACGGCCGTAAGTTGGTGCAATTCTGGAAATTATTTTGCAATTGGTTTCTTCAATACAATCAAACTCTGCGACAAGACTGGGGTGATTTTATTATTTTTATAGTAATTATTTTCTTATCCATCAAGTTGAATTTTAAACAAGTTCTTAATTTTTTAGTGGTCTCATTCATTGGAAAAATTGAACATAGGCAGTGTGTTCAGCATTGCCTGGTCTGGTGATGGTACTCAGGTGTCCATGGCTTGTGGAAGTGGAAATGTTATTACAGCTCACATAATTGACAGGTGATAAATAACTTTAATTACATGAATTATAATTTAATAATTTAAGACATTCGGACTTTTTAAATGTTATATTAATTCTTTTTTATATGGCATTATACAGGAGACTTGAGTGGAACAATTACGAAGCAACATTAATTCGTCGAAAAGCAATAGAAGTGAAAGAAATCGGTACCGAGTGTCACGAAATTCTGGAAATAGCAGATCGAGTTGTACTACTAGAATTTGGATTTGATCATTTGGTCGTTATTACTCCGAGTCAATGTCATGTTTATTCTACCTCGAATTGGAACACTCCAGCAATATTTGATTTAAAAAATGGTTCGGTCTCTGCCGTTCTTCTTGCAGAAAAGTATAATAAATCATTAATTATTTCTAAGATTAATGATAACTTTATAATAAAAATCTCACAATTGCTCAATTATTTTATTTTTATAGACATTTTCTCTTAGTCGAATGGAATATTTTAACTCTCTACAATTACCAAGGTCGATCTCTAGGAACTCCTAAGTGGAAAGGAATGACCCAAGAATTGTTGTATCCCGTCTGCATTTCTTTGTGTCCTGATACTTTGATCGTTAGAAACCAAAGTAATGAAAAATGTGGGTAATCGAAGTAGAAAGACCTTGTATAATTAAATTATAATTGATTTTACTAATTCATTTTTCTACTTCACAATTTTATTTCATTTCTTTTAGTACTACATGTCCTAGATGTTTCGTACGGAAAACCAATAATGGAACTTCAGTCATACACGCATCTTGAAAATGTAACACAACTTGCTTTGAATCATGTTGGAGGAACTAATAATCGACAATTAGCTGTAATCGACACCAATAGAGATTTGTATCTTGTTTCTGTTAGATCTATTGGGTTTGGACGTGTTTGTAAAATCGGTGAGCTTTTTGGATTTACTTACTGGTATATAAAATTTTTGATACAAAAATTATTATGCCATCTTTTTACAGCTGTTATAGCTCAAAGTATCTGCTGGGCAACTGACGCAAACGTTTTGGCTGCGATGCTGGACGCAACTTTGTCTGTTTGGCTCTGTCCCAATTGTGTTCATTATAGTGATCGAAAAGCTATTAGAAAAACAAGGATTGACAAAGAAAATAGGTGGGTTGATGATCAAATTTAATTCTAATGCTCTAAATTATTAATATTTACTTAAAAATATTTTTTTATTACTCTCAGCGAGTATGGAAAGCAGCCTAGCATAGTGAGGGTTCAAAATGGAATGGTCACTGTGAGACGAGGTGACGGAGCTTTAGTCGTTTCTTCTTTTTATACTTTCTTCACCAGCTTGCACAGACATATATTGCAAAATCGCTGGCCGGAAGCTCTTTCACTTTGTCGAATCGCGCAGGTAGACAATATTCAAGCAAAATAATTCATCAAAAACCTTCAATGAAAAAAATTTAGTTTTTTATTTTTACAGAACGAAGTTTTGTGGACTTGTATGGCAGTCATGGCAATAGACAGTAAAGAATTGACAGTCGCTGAAGAAGCTTGTGCTGCTATTGGTAGATTCGATAAAGTAGAATACATTCGATATATAAAGGTATATTATTTTACTTTATTATTATTATTATTTTTTTTTTTTTTGAAACTGAATTGATTTTTCAGAAACTACCAGCAAAGGCTGAAATTTTAGCAGAAACAGCTCTACTTGCAGGAGATTTATTAGCTGCCGAAGGAATTTTACTTCAAAATGGTCTAGTTAATGAAGCAATTCGAATAAATATTGAAGTTTATAATTGGAACAGGTAATATTACTGAAATTATTTCATTATAATTAATTATTAAGTTCTCACGTCAATAAAATAAATTTTTAAATAAAAATAGAGCCCTAGAACTTGCGATAAAGCATAAAAAGCAATTGGAGGAAGTTTTAGCTGCACGCAAACACTATCTTCAAGTCATTGATAAAGAAGAAACAAATCAAAGCTACCTCACTTTGTTATCTAATATCTCAAAGACAAATGCTAAGGTATGTCTGAAATTTAGAATCTATGAACTTTCCCTTAATAATGTTTTATTTACATAATATTAATTTTTACGTTTAGGAGAATAGCAGAAAAGCCAAAGAAAACGAAGAGAGTGAGAGAGAAAGTAATAGAATCGAAAAATCATCATCTTCTTCTTCCTAAAATACTATTTTTTACATTTTTTAAGTCTCCCAGATAAGATCAAGAATTCAATGTATAATTAATCTATTACTACAATAACAGTCTGAGAACTATCACCAAAATAATAACAATTGGTGCAATCGCAGCAGCAAGCAACGCAAGCTTTTTTGAATTCCATTCCGAAGTTTTTATAGGCGGTCCATACCGAGTTACCAAAGCACACTGCAAAAAGTACAGAAAAAAATTTGTACGAAAAATTGTCTGGTAATTTTAAGTTTCCAAATATTTTTGATTTTAAGATTAATAATTATAACACCGTTTTTTTATTTACCCAACCACCATTTGTTTGAATCCAGATGGCAAGATCTTTCTCCAGGATACAAGTGAGGGCTTTCTGGATGGTAAGAACAAATTCTGATTTTCCTTGACGAACGCAATCAACTGCAATTCCTCCAGCGACCGCATAAATGGCAATAATTTTCCCCCAAGTGATATCTCCATGGCGAATGATTTCTCGGGAAACGTGGGTCATAGTACTAGAGACGGATTGATCGGAAAATGATCCACATCCTACTTGTCTTGCGATTTTGACATAGAGGTCTGGATGTTGTTTCTCCAACTCGGTTCCAATTGCAATGAGAACTGGAGATACTTCGTTGACGACTGCCACATCTGGAAGCAAGGTCGAACTCATCATCCGTTTGAGTCCCAGCTTCCGATTAAAAATTCCAGATCTCCTCAGTCTTTGTCGAATGTAATAGGCACAGAGGGAAGAACCCTGTAAGTAAATTTCTGAGAGTTGTATTTATATATTTTTCATTTTTTAAATTGATTTTAAATTTTGTATATGAATATTTTAAATTTTAATTGTCCCTACAATTCTAATTGCACTGTGGAAAGCGTCAAAATATTCCTCATCTTGAAGAGATGTAGGTCCACTTGAATCAATTTTGTACTCTTCAAACTCAACACTTTCCATGTTTAGCACACGAGATTACTGAATGAAATAGCTTGATGACTGAGTTCACTGGTTTTGTAAATATTACGAGTTTATTTACAAACGATTGATTCAAAACGGGATTGTATTCGATATCAATAACCGGTAGCTACTTCTATTAGAAAATGAGAATATTTCTTTGCTATCAATAATAATGATTTAATATTTTGTTATTTATAAACAAAAGTTGAACTGTTTTTTTAAATTGAAAATTGAAAATATGTTTTTATTAAAATTATTAATACAATCATACTTGTGACACTGTCAATTCCACAGAGACCGAGTGTATCTTCCAACCCATCGTCCGGGAGATTTTCCTGGAGACGACGTCGCTAACATTGCTGAATCTTCGACGTGCAGATCCGACAACATCTAAATTTGCTGAACCTCCAGGACTGATAAGACTTGAATGAAGAGAAGCTGCAAGGCTACTTCGTCTATAATATGTCCGAGTTGCACTGTTATTTAAGGAGTGGAACGAGTCCTCAAAACTTTTTAAATTATTTATCCCCGACATTTCAGTTTCAAGGTATTTTCTCAGCCATTGACAAAATTGTCTACATTTCTAAACTGAAACAAATATCGCTTTTAATTTAAATAACTATCTACTTTTACCTCATGAATATTTAATATTCATAGATAATTAAATACAATTTTTCAAAACAGTCGTTAAATAAAATCAGAGCAAATAAGTATTTTTAAATAGTAATTGGACTGAAGTTTCAGACGTCTAAGACGAATTTTTTTTTCATCAAAAATTTCTCATCAACAATTATTGTAAATAAGACAATTGGTTTTAGTAAAAATCTTTGAAGAAAAAAAAATTTGAGTAACGTCTGAAATTTCAGCCCAATTAAATAGTTTTCGATTAGTTATGTTAGATAATTGTTTTGTTTTTAATTTTTTAACACTTTTTCATTTTAAAAAATACGATAAATAGTTTAACACATTGAGTAAGAGTAGAGTAATTTCACTTGCAACACACGCAATAATTAAGTAATTATTTAATGTCGTAAACTTGTCTCGGTAGAAAAATTTGGCCCCAATTTCGAGTGGATTCGCGTGTTTTTCGCGCACACAACCTGTTCATTTGAAAGATCTGATTGCACTGTGCCCATTTTACGTTGTTGGATTTACAAAAAAAAAGTAAAAGAAGATTACGAGCGTCACTACTACTTTACACCTGCAGACGTCATAATTCCGGTAATACTGTTGTCAATCTGAGCCACTTTAAAAAAATTAAATAATGGAACTGAAGACACAAAAAAAGGGTCATCCGATCAAAATCATTAATTAAGTATTCGTAGAACGTATTAAAACTTGCGCCACACCCGATACCACTACTCATACTTATATTAGTTCCTACCAATTGTTTTACTTCACAATTTTTCACTGTTCACTTTTCACTATTTTATAATTAAAAAAAAAAAAAAAACAAATTTAAAAAAAAAATTATTTGAAAGTTTAGAATAAAAATTAAAATTAAATGAAAATTTAATTACAAATTTTCATTAAAGAATTAGAGACACGTCACCACCTTCACAAATTTAATGTTTTTTTAATAATAATTTAAACAAAAAAAAATTATATTTCTTTAACTTTCTTAGAGATTAAGATATTTATTATTTAAGATTTATTATTCAAGATTTTTTTTATGGTTTGCATCTTTTTTTGGAAACTTTAGAACAAACCTTAATTTTTGGCTTAGAGAACAGTTTTAAAATAATTTTTTTCTTGAGTGAAGACTGGCTTCTCAGTTATCAATAAGTTTTAGCCTTCGCACGTTCCGTACTTGAGTTAGTTTTATCGACTAACGAAGTCCGTTTCCTCGCATTCATACTGACATGCCTTGTTCTCGACATCCTTAACTCGTACGTGCCATTATTTGCCAACAAATAAGTAACATATGGTCGATCATTCATGTCGCAGTACGATTATGATAATATAGAGAGGCGATAAAGTCAAAAAAAATTCAATTCGTTCCAATCAGACACTATAGTCACTAATCATCCAAATATATATTTCTATATTTCTAATTTTTTTTTGATTTCGAATTTAAAGCGTTCAATTTTGATCTTAAAATACAGAAACTTATTAGGTATGAACTCATATTTTGACATAGTAATTATCCGCAAGTGTTCATTACACATAAAAAGAATTACTTCTGACGCAGAAGCGGTGAAGAGCATTATGTTTGAAATAGTTTACTTGAGTATTGTGCAAACAATGTAAAAGAAAATAACTAAAAGACCTTTAGCCTTGAATAACTATTCACATGACATAAAATCATTAATAAAGAAAACAACGTAATACATGTAAAAATAATTAACTTTTTATAACATTTTTTTATAACACTTTTCTCAAGGCTAAAAATATTTTTAAATAATAGTTATAAGTTCTACAATAATACACAAAAAATTATATAATTTTTGGACAAATTATATTTTTCTTTTACTGATATAAAAAAGAAAAGTAAGTTGAAACAGATTCAAACTTATTTGTTTTTTTAATTTAAAAAATAATAAAATCACTAGTAAAATGTAGTTTTTATGACACTTTTGACACAATCTTAAGAGACATGCAAGTATGACGTAAGAATTTTAGGGCAGGGGGAAGGTGCGTAAATAAAGTTAAAAATATGCTTACAAATAGAAAAATCTCTTTTCATGAGGGAGAGGGTCAAAGGTAACAAATATTATGCTTATACGTCATATTTGGATGACCCGGTTATAGATTGAAATAAAATTAGTCATTTCGAAAGAACAAATGAGAACTGGATAAACAAGTGTTGCTTGTTACATTTTCCATATGAATATCTCATTCAATCATTCTTTGAAACAAAAGATGTTTTTTTCAATTAAAATTAATTTAATTATAAAGGCAAGTGTTTATTTGCTTTAGAATAAAAATAAGCTGCCATAAATAAAAGCGAACAACTATAAATAAAAATCTCGACATTAACATGAAAATTTGCCATGTGCTTATCGAACCAACTTAAGATATCTAATAATTATAAATTAAAATTTTAACTGAATGATCTCGGAACGAGAAATAAATATAAAGAGTTTTATTTAACAAGAATTCTATTTAATTGCAATTCTTTTTACGACAACGACGATGATATGGTAATGTATAATAATAGAGGCAGGCAACAACTTGGATTGGAAAACAGTATAACTGGCGGTAGATTAACATTAATTTTGTTTTACATGGAAAGCGTAACAACATTCCATTCCAATATTTTAATTATAGTTTACAATCTTTGCGATTACCTTTAGGCTACACTTGCCCGCTAATGAAAAAAATCTTTCAGGGATAATAGGTATAATAATACTTTCGTTTTTCGATTCATACATTTCCGTGTATGACAGATAGATGTATATCATAACAATTATAACTTAACGAGCTGTTTCATTCATATCGCGCACAATTTCGAGGAGTCAGGCGTGCAAAAGAAACTCTCATGAGAAAGAAATATTTTTTAAAATAAAATAGGTACTTCAAACTTCTTTCGTATAATTTAGGTATTAAGTATATTAGATATATAAAAAGTATTTAAAAAAAAAAAGCTTTAAGCCCTAATTTATTCTAAGAAATTGTCAACAACTTTTTATCAATATAAAGCTTATCAACTAACGATTTTACATTTTGATTGTATTTTTTATCATAAACTTCGATATTTTTTCATCGAAATAATACTCACAATTTTGATCGAAGAAAAATAATAAATTATGCTATATTCCTAAAATAATTTTCAAAATAAAATAATTCGCAAATCTCAACTCCTTGAGTGTCATGATGTGTCATGTCATACATTATCATAAAAATAAATAACGATTGATTAACTAAATAAATAATTAAATTTTTAATTGCATAACAAGCTAATGTAATTGACTGATTAGATATTTACCGAACTTGATATGATTACAGTATTTAAAAATGGCATTTTAAATGCATTAAATAAAAGTCAAACTCTAGTACCAAAATTTTTTTATCGAGAGCAAATTTTGCCGCTCGACTCCTCACGATTTTAACTAAATCATAGATTTACAAGCTATGTGTTGTCAATAAAAGTGCCCTGCGCTTGTCATGACGTTTTGATGCTCGCAATAATTTAATCGATTAAACTCTATTCTACAACACTCGATCTAAACACGTAAATATACAGTTTCTGACAATAAATACGAATTTATGTTGCAATGTGTAGTGCTTTACGACGATTAGAACACCGTCGGCTTACCAAACAGAAGATTGTGAGGACGTATTTTTATTTATATATTTTATGTAATTTTGCGTCTCTAACAAGTGGCGGAGACTTTGCTTTCTCTTTTTTTTTTCTCAGACTTTCTTCTCAACTATGGGGAGCAAATAAATGATCAAAATAAGAATTCAACTTTTTCCATATCAAACTTTTGAAAGCATCCTATTTTAAATCTAATAAATAATCTGAAAAGCCTCGAAAAATCTTTCACTTTTCTAAACCAATAAACATCGCTATATAAAAAGCTACAGCAACTATCCTTAACGCTGAATAATTGACTTATGAGCATGTGGTAAGCCGTCGGTGAATTACATGAAGAATGTACTTTAGTGCCAGAAATACTTTCGTCGATTTTTCGCTAGGCCCAAAGGAATTCATTTTCAAACTTTGTGCATTGCTTTGGACCAACTTGTAAAATTTCCAAGGAAGACTATACAAATCTACACAGTCATATATATGTATCGCCTATGAAATTTTTTGCTTAAATATCCGTCATTACATGAGATCATATACATATGCATTCCTTTACAAGTATTTCAATAATCGTCATATGGCTCGAACTTAAAAAAAAGCTCCTAGTGATCAGTACCAGCAGATTAATATAAGTGAAACGGCAATCAATCATTAGATATGATTACTTCGGTAATCGAACGTCTTTATTTCTCTATTGTTCTGGGATAACATCTTTTTGACAAAAAACCAAAATCACATAAACCACAATTTCTTTTATGTAATTAGTAATTGAAAATGCATAATTAACCATTTTTGCAACTCTGCCCGAAAATATAAAATACCCGAATTTTTTAATTTCCGAAAATTAAATTTTGAATAGAAATTTTAAACAAAAGTTTTGGAGAAATTTTTAACAAGCTTTGAAATGAAATTTAGATAAATTTTCATTAAAAATGCTTAACATTTAAAAGAATATACATATATTTTTTTAATTCTCAAGAATATGAATTTACATTTTTCGGGAATTTGAATTTTCGATAATTATTTTTTCGGTATTTTTTCACATTCGGGATTTTGGTTTTTCAGCAAAAATATGCTGTTCCATTGTTCTAACTAGGCGTATGCAAAAAAATCGAATATTTTGAATTTCGAATCAGCTTGACTCGAATGAACTGCGAGATTTTTTTTGCACACTCCTGCATTTAATTCTCTTCTTGATTAGTGAAAATTAGAAAAATTCTTGTTTCTTACAGTTTTATAGGCACTCCACACTGCATTCGAGAAGGTACGTTTGTCTTGAAATATATCAACAATATATATCTGATACACGTTTGATATATATATATATATATATATAATATATATAATACATTTATATATAATATATATTATTTATATTTAACTATTATACTTAGTTCCTACAATTACGTATGCACCATATAACGCGTTTCGTCGTCTTTGTTACACTAACAGGGATATTACCCATTGTGATTCACATCACAGCAGGGAAGAACTATCAATCGTAGGTAGAGAATCCACATTAAATGCCACGACTGTACAATGAAATAAAAATTAGTGTGACGAATTAAAAAGGAATTGCTTCCTTTATTCTTTAACAAGCGTCTGAATTCAAATTGTAAAGTCTTTTAATATGAGTCTTGGAATTGGAAAGTTGTCTAATTTCAAGGTGTTGAAATTTGAAGAGCAAAAAATTTAAAGTCTCCAAGTTTCGAATTTTGAAGCATTCGAATTGTTTAAAAGTGTTTTACATAATAAACAGAAGCTTCCGAATGATCAAAAATCATCTGGATTTGAAGCCTTGGATGAAAAAAAAAAAAAAATAAATAAATAAATAAAATAAAAATAAAAAAAGATCGAATCCAAAAAATTGAGTTTTCTAACTTTCTTTTCTGTCTTTACCTATACAATTAATAGGTAGCTTTACTATTTGGAAAACTTTTGAGTCGGATGATTGCAGATTGATATGCATGGGACTCGTTAGAGAGGGAAATCGCTGCGTCCTACACCTAAGCCTAAACTATAATAGAATCTAATGGCATAATTGTACAGAATGTACTTTGTACAATGTCGAATGCGTCTTGACGCAGGGTGCACACAGTGCACTTAACAATAAGCGTTAATCGATGCATTTCAGGATTAAAACGGACATGACAGAATCTTACATATTGTCAATTTCGCGTACTCAAAATGGGTCCAGCCATCTTGTACAAGTCGGAAACAGTAAACAAAGAAAAGGGAGATAGAAAAAAAGTAAAAAGAAAAAAAAAAAGTTATCTTTGGTCGTTAATGGAGAAACAGAAGTATTTGCGTTAATATGATGCAGACCAAAATCACATAGAGAGACGTGGAGTAACTAATGTGCCGGATTGGAAGAATCCGTGCATTGGTCACATGCTCGCACGACATTGAAGAGACAAATAGGTCGATAATAGATTTGTGATCACGAGGACTGCTTTACTCAATCTCTTAATACAGCATCGGCTGTCAATCACAATTGAACCGAGTCTAACATCTAATTTAATATTTAATATTTCATATTTAATATTTAATATTGAATATTTCATATTTATAATATATACAGATCGTGTGTTATATTATACTTTATATATAATTATAAAAACAAACTCTCTAACGATGGATTAAAGATTAAAGTTAAGGGAGTAACAGGGTTAAATTAAATAAATGTTATGAAACAAAACATTTATACAAACATTGACATTTAACACATTGACAGTACGATAACGATATTAAATCATTAAATAAATATGTACAGATGCGTGACGATACTTCTGGTCCGATTACCGTTAAGTATTTGTGTAAATTGTTTGTTCGCTATGACTTGGTATGCGATTTGGATTATTGTCAAAATTTTGTCACTGCCATTTCACCGCAGAGAATGATGATTTATTCAATATTTTTTGAGAGAAATTGTGTAGAAAATGGTCTAGGCCTTTCGAGAATTCTTTTTGGTCAGAGGTTCATTCACCTAAGAAGTGATTTGTTCTCGGAATGAAAACAAATTTTAACTTTCAGCAAGTTAATCTGGTGATGTGGTGTTGAATGATGGAGCAGTCAAACGTAACAAAGTCGTTACTTTGTCTATTTATACACGAGAATACATAATCTTAGTATCAGTCGCTCGCTACGTACGTTTTGGCGACGATAGAGAGTTGCTACATGGCAGTTGAGGATCACATACCTAATAATTCCAGCTTTTAGGCACCGGCGAATCCGTAGACTTCTAATACTCTGATCTCGAAGTCACCGCTGGCACAGAGTGGAGGGTTGTTGAACGTTGAGCAGCGATCGGTTTTGCCGAACCTTATGTTCTCGTCCATCCATATCGCCTGACCATCACTGGAATTTTATGTTAATCGGTCAAAAAAAATTTTTAAATGTTAAATCAACTTTTTTTGCAGGGTGTCGATTCAGAAGTAAACTCCCGATCTTTTAATTAAATTTCCGGTCATTTCCCGGCCTTTCTCGGTCAAGTCGCCACCCCCTGATTTGAATTAATGTTTTCCAAAATTAAAACCTACCCGCCACCAATTGTGATCATTTTTGCATCGGCAGCCATAAAAAGTTCTGCCGAGTGATGTACTCGAGAATCGTTATGAGACGAATCCATGCCTATCCACGGATACTTGGCTCGTTCTGGATATAAACTAAACAGGAATGTTTCTCCCGTCCCAAAATACGCTTGTCTCTGACCTTTGTCGTCCTTCAAATTTCTCTCACACCATCTTGTAGAACAGTAAGCCCCAAATACCTTAAACAAAAATTATAACGTTAAGGTTGTTGGATAAAATTCAAACCTTAAAATTCTATTTCCTCGTTTTATTCAACAAATGTTATAATTAGATATTTTGCTTCCTCATAGAGGAAGCTTTGTGGTGGTGACAAAATCCAGTTTCCTAAAAAGGTTTTTTTCAACATATTTTAATGTCAATATATCTAACATGATGTCCTGAAAAATTGTCCGTGTGTGTGTGTGTGTGTGTGTGTGTGTGTGTGCCACGATCCAGCAATTTCTTGAAAACGCGTAGAGATAAATTGATGAAATTTTGCATAGTTATTTCATTATACACCTAGTTGAATTTCTTACAATGGTTTAACGAAATATTTAATTTTACAAGTTTCATGTACTTTTATGATTTTCTTAAAATTCATTTTTTCACTATAACTTCTCAAATAATCAAAATTCATGTATTCATTCAAAGATGATGTAAGGAAAACGTAGATTCCTTGTGTCGAAACGAATCGATTGACCTATATTATTAATGCATTTCATTGAAAAATAAGGATGTTATGGTTAATTGTATTTTAAAAAATTAATTTTTCGACTATAACTTTTCAAATAATCAAAATTTTGACTTGACATAAGGAAAATAAATGTTCCTTGCATCGAGACGAATCGATTGGTCTATAATATTATTTCATTTCATTGAAAAATAACAAAATTATTGATCTATTTAATTTTGAAAAATTTGTTTTTCAACTATAACTTCTATAATATTCAAAATTCGAAACTGACGTAAGGAAAATAAAGGTTCCTTGCGTCGAGACGAATCGATTGACCTATAAGATTGATGCATTTCATTGAAAAATAAGAAAATTGTGCTTTATTGTAATTTTTGAAAATGAATTTTTCGAGTATAACTTCTCAAATAATCAAAATTTAATGTTGATGTAAAGAATACTTAATGCTTCCTCTATGAGGAAGCAAATCATATTTGCTTACAGGAAGCAAAGTGCTCATTGAATGAGCACAAAAGTTGATACAACTTCACAGCTAGTTTTCTCTCTATAGCGCTTTTTTTTCTGAACTCGAAGTTTGTCTATAGAGCGATAAAAAATTTTATTTTTATATTTTTTTGCACAAAACGAGCAATTTGAAAACTATCTAGTCTTTCTCGCTCTGTAAGTGTAATTCTACTTAAAAATTAAGCACTTCTATAGAGCGATCGACTTTTGAGATTAGAACTTGGATCCAATGTTCTTAATTCAAATACGTAATATTGTCTTCAGACTAAAATATCTTGAGATTTCTACTTTTTATTAAAACGAAGCAGTTAAATAAAGCTCACCTCGTTGTTGCATGTTTTGATCATTAAAAGAGTTGGTTCGTGTTGCTCAACTCGTACGTAGAAAGTCGTGAGTGAACAGCCATGTTCTTCTGTAGTGTAGAGTAAAATCGGTTGATACATGGTAATCCTAACAGGCAGCCACGACCAAAGTGTGAACAACTGTGAAAAGAAACACGACAGACGTGATTAGCACATAATAAAGTTAATCTCCAGTTATTTTAATCGCAAGAACGACTATTTATAACTGTTTGAAAACAACCATTAAATAATCCAAAAACATATCATGCGCTTCAGCGTAAAATTCTGAAAGAAATCGCTATAATAAACATTTCACTTTCATAATTTGATGTATCAGTTGACTGCAATAGCGATTGAACTTTACATTTGTCCAAAATTAAATTTTTTAGACTTACTGAGAAATCATTCTAAAATATTTTTAAAATATGCACCATAATTCATGCAAAATTCATGAATAACAATAGAGAAAATAAATACATATTAAAATTATCCCTAAAGATCTATATTTTACTTTATATTTTTTCAAGTATTTTATTTCATTAAGCTGAAAGAATATATAGAACAGTTATTATACAAAAAATGTGTTTATAAATACATTCCTCATGCAGTGAATATCAAAATAAAAAAACCAAGCTCAGGATTTCAAGATGCAAGGAAAAACAACAAATCAAACAAGGAAAAATGATTTTGCAATGAAAATGAGTTAAACTCTTAGTAACTTAGCAGATGAATTACAAAAGGACAGAAACATCAACAAAAGACAGTAAATAATTAAAAAAAAAAAAAAACGTGCTGAAAAAATAAGATCATTGGGTCAAACTTTTCTGATTTTATCAACACTTTTCTATCACCTAAAGTAGTTAATTAGTCAGACACACTCTGAATTAGTTACGATGCAAACTACCAACTTTAATCTAAATCTAAATAAAGAAATCTACCTAAAGTTCAACCCAGATCTTGCGAAAAAACAACAATAAATAATCCAGCGTAAAATAATCCAGGCATCTGAAAAAAAAACCATTGCCTAACTTTTAATGATTAATTAATTAATCGACATATGTACGTTACATCAAGAAGCGAAGAGTGGCGTTTGCGAAATTAGTTATTAATAATTAAAAATTTATTAAAAACTGAAAATTCATACGAGTTGGGAATAAAAACGGGGTTTGGAATAAAATAACGAAAATAGCCAATTGGATAATCGAAAATAACTGTTTTGGCGTAGCAGAATTGACATGCCACAGATACGACGAACGGCCTACAAATACCCAATTTCATATTTACAGATTAGTCGACCATGAGTACTTACATCATTCATATCTAGAATCTGAGACCGAATGCTTTGAATGGGGTAAACACCCATCGAGAGAGCGCGGGGTCCAGGACTGTGTGCACCCTACACCGACCACCATTAAATCCGTCATCATCCGAGAAACGCAGCAAAACATAAGACAACATGGAGCCGTCAATTTTAATAGCATGCTCCTTTTATTTATGCCAAATAAACCTTTGAGATCGATCGATCTCTCTCGTAGAAATATTACAGAGCGACTTTTTGATTGTCGAAGGTTGAAATAATTTAGGAAATATTTATCAACCATTTTTCGAAAAGAAATTAATCTCAAAACTCAGAAGACAGGATTTTTCGTGTTTCAAAAATAAAATGAAAGAGTATTTAAATTCTTTTAAAATAATAAATGAATCTTAGCGATTCCTATACTAATAAAAATCAATTTTAGTCATCTTTTTTATTTCTACTGCATTGTAAGAAAACTTAATATATAGATGGTATTCCTGAAGTAAATATTCTTGAGAAAATGATACAAAAATTCGAAACTGCAAGATAGATCGCACCTAGAGACTTTTCATTCGTGTTTCACGTTGAGGTTTTTAAGCTTTTTTTTCAATATCCTAGATCCTAATTGCAATTGCAGTACAATCTAAATTGCACATTGATAAACTGAATACTACAAAACATAGACGTGCGTGTTTTATTCAATGAATGTGACAAGCACAAAGTTTTATTTGAAAATTAGTCTACCCTCGCTTCTCCTAAAAATTGCTGTTTCTTTTTTATTTCAGTCACCACCTCAAATTTTGTACCGCTTTTAAAAGATCCTGAATATTTTCGGGGTCGAGAAGTTTTTAGCTGAAGTCACTCAATTTAATTCTTCAAGAAAATGTATCCGGCAAGATAATTTTAATAAGTAAAATTTTTTTTTTTTTTTCATCAAGCTGAAAGATAAATGTATTTTCTTTTTAGAAGTATAGAGACTTTTCTTTATCAAAGTAGAAATAAAATGTGGAAGAGTGGAAGATTGAAACAAAGTCTGAAATGGTGAATTTGATTATTCATTCTTTAATATGTACGTAAAAAGATTGTAAAGTAGCACAAGTTACGAAATAAACCTGTCACAGTGGTAATTTGTTTACGTTAAGAAGAGCGTCATTTGACGATTAGATGGAAACGCAAAACTGACATTGAAAGCTAGCAGCGTCCCTTTTTCTGCGCTTGCACTATTAATATGCTCCTCAAACACTGCAAATCAGTTCATTAAGTCACTCGAAAAAAATGGTGGCAATTGCACATGAACACAATCATTGTAACAGCAAAAAAGCTGACGCGAGTGTCATAAAATGAATGAATGAAATATATGTGAGTGTACTGAGTAAAAGTTCAGGGAGAGAGGGTAGCACATGAAACGAACGGCACATCTTCCAAAAATATAATCATACAATACCCTGTCTTTGTACGTGTCTTCACATTCTTTCTGAAAACAAAGTGAATCATTGAAAACATTATAGGCACATTGGTATTTACTTTTAGCTAAAAGCCAAGTTCAAAGCTTTTTCTCCTTTTCTTTTCGCCAATTTACAGTGTCTTAATAATTAATCGAGTAATCCAAAATTAAATTTGAAATTACTAATTCAAATACAAGATTAAATACAAGATTTTGTTTCTGGATCCCCAACATTCCCAATCACTTGTTCTAAAAAAGAGCTAGTTAAGATAGATTTCAACTTGTACCATGCCTACGAAATTTTTTTTCTTCAGTATCACTCTGTTAGTAGTTCAATAAAGAAGAGTACTACAGTGCATGCATTTACGAATAATTTTACCAATATTTTCAAATTGAATATCTTGCAGCGAGAAGTTTCGAAAATTGCATTAAATATCTCTGTTCTCAACTTTGCACACTTGAAACACATGAATCCTAAAAACACTACAACGCATACAATGCAGTTTTTACCCTACACCATGTTATTAGTTACAAATCGTCGACGATCTACGCTGATAATTAAGTGTAAGAATTGGATAAAAAGTTTTAGAAATATATCAAGAATTTTAATAAGCAAATTTGTAAAAAGTTAAAAAATATGTCATTTAAAGAGGAGGCTTCCAAGAGGCTTATCTATAAAAATGGCATTGTTTGAAATTCATGGAGAAAATATTAAATATTGATTTGAAAATGATGTTTCTACTCACTTCTCTTATGGTGAGGGTGTGTGACATCATTTGAATGTTGACTTGCGACTGACTTGTCGGCAAATTGTCAGTGGAACGTGATCTAGCCAGAGATCTTGAACCCGTTAGCACGTTTCGACTTTTTAAAGCCATTTCTGTACGTAAGAATACTCTTGATATGTATGCCGAGCTCAATCCTCGAATTCCAAATGCAGTGCGCAAAAACTTTGCTGGAGTCACCTGAAATTTAAATAACTTATATAATATAACTTCTGATCGAAAAAGTGAACTAATCCAATAAAACGCTTAGGAAATATTAGATAATATTCGGATATCTTTCAGAATCTTCTAGAAAATGCGATAAAGTTCCACATATTTACCGGTATTTGTCTGCAAAATTTGGAAAGAGCCGCATCCACTCCGTTTTTGGTGATTTCGATCATCCATTCCGAACTTTGTGAATTAGAGTGCTTATAAAATAATAATATTATAGCCATAGCTACCCTATAGAAGACCTGAAAGAAGATAGAAGATAACTATTATTGATAACCCCTCAAGAATTTTAAAAAAATGTTTATATTTTTTTAGTTACCTTGATGCCTTCGTGAAGAAAACAGTCCATCACTCTGACTAGATGTTGAAAAGGGAGCAACTGTAAGATCCACCAGGTCCAGTCCATGTAAATTCTCTCTGCTCTCGAACCTGAGCAATTCCTCGTTAAGTGCGCCGCTGCCGATTTCTTGAAAAGAGAAGAAAATTCTGTAGTCTCCCACTGTGCAAAAACTTTTTAACTGATTTACTGATGTTAACTGATTTACTGAGTTTACTGAGTGGGAAATTCCATTGTAAGTATTTTTGAATAAGATGGAAATCAGAAAGGTAAACTCTCGAGTATTGATTTGCTCACCACATGTTTCTTTGTGATTTGCTCAACGGTTTTCCAGGTGACTTCGTACAGAAGTTTCGTTTGAGTGATGAACATCTTCTCCTTTGCTGCTACTAAACTGGCCATGCAGTGGTAGCACTGTTCCTCTGCAATATAAATTTCATATGATATAATATAGATTTTTTTTCAAGCAACAGTTGGCAGTATAGAAAATATCAAAACTGAATAGTACAGAGACTGACCTGGCATGAAGTGTAAGAGAAGTGCAGTGATGGGGTAAAGAGATGGACTATAAGTAATATCAGGACAAGCATATCCAAGTACAGATACGATTCTGTCCGCAACACTTCTGCCTTTTCTAGTCAAGTTATAGGAAAGACAATGCGTGCTATCCACAAATGGTGGCAGCATAATCGACATTTCTGGCAACTCTGCAATCACAAAAATTGAGAAATAATTAAATAAACTCATACTTTATCCAAATGTAACAAAACACATAAACCTATACACAATTACATAGAAAAATCAGAATCTTGGCTTACAACTAAATACTAAAAATGTTTTATACACAAGTAGAACTAAATGTACGAAAAGTGCAGGAGTAACTAAAAATTAGAAATAGGAAGAGGTGCGAGGACAAAAGAAAATGAACAAAAAGCAGAATTGTGTGAAAAAACAAAATGTATTAAAAATAGTTTTGCGGATGATTACATGCACTCTCTTTTAGCGCGACAAGCGTTTTTGTTTTGTTTTTTTTCTCTAAATTAGAAAATTAATCCTAGCTCTTAATAAATAGCTTAACATAAATTTGGACTCCTTTATTTCTAATAAATAATACAATAATTCTTTTCTCTCAGAGTCTAAAAATTGGACTAGAGTTTACAATAATTGTTTTTAAAACGAAGAGACAGTTTAAATGTGATGAGCAGTGCTTGCATTCAGACTTGCGATTGAAAGAAACGAAATACTCAAATTACTTTTTGGAAGAATGGGATAAACTGACCTGTCGTTCCTAAAACTTGGCTCACCATGTCCCAGTAGAATCCGTCCAACATGCTCTTCCCGTGAGCATGTTGGTTGCAGAGCGCAGGCCAGAGCTGCGCCCTGATGCCGTTATTCAGTGGCCAAGCATTTTCCCTCAGGATGAGCTTCACTTCTCGCTTCCTGGAAGCTTGCAGCAGAGCATTTACCTCGTTAAAGGTTTTGAGCGTTTGTTTTTTGCTTGAAGGGGATTCGGGTTGGATGATAATGTTCGATGTGTCCACGTGTGGAGGAAATACCTCGTCGATATCCACGTTGGTTTCCTCCTCAAGTATCGACACCATATTCGGTAGATTGTCCATAGGGGAAGGAGATTGCGTGACCAACATGGCAAAATCACTATGGCACAGGATTATCCATGTCGTGTCACCTTGACACCCTTGAGTCCTTCAAGTAACTTCCTTCGAGGTTTTGATTTTCATCTGCAATACAAATCAAAAGATAATATCTAGTTTAAAAATCAGGAATCCTTTAAACTAAAGGTTTTTAACTATTTCCAGCTTTAAATGTCGGTGCTCTTAAGGGGGCGTTGGACCCAAGGGCTAAGCTCAAAATTTCATTCTACATTTTACTCAACGAAAATTATAGATAAATATTTTTGCGCTCTGTAGCGCTAATCTTTTTTCAAATATAAGACTGCATACAGAGCGAAAAAAATATTTAATTTCGATACTTCGATATTTTCTCGTTCTGTACGCATAATTCTAGTTAAAAATTGATTAATTCTACAGAGGGAAAAAATTCCAATTTAATATTTGTTGAGTAAAATGAAGAAATCGAATTTTTAGATTAGAACTTGGTTCTAATTTGCACATCCAGAACTTTAACGACATTTTAATGGATAAAAGGATCAAAATAGAAATTGATACTTATATTAGAGACGAATACTCAACATATGGTAAAATTAATTAAGGCAGTCAGTGGTAGAAGTTGTAAACAATCTATAAGAGACATTGACTTTTCAGTACTCTCTCTTATAAAAGAGGAGAGAGACTTATAACATTAGCTAAGACAAAAATAAAACGTGTAGCGATGATAACAATATGCCGAAAGTCCAGATGCAAAACTTCAATTAGACTTAAAAATTTTAACTTTAAACGGAATTTGTTTATTAGTACTTTCTCTCAATACATTTTTAAATTTAAAAAGTGTGTTTACTTGATTATTATTTCCAGTCTAAATGAAAACTGCATGTATTGTATGCGAAAAACAGAGGGAATGATAGTATGTGCATGTTGTAGAAGATAAATATTATCGCCCCGAAGAACCATTCAAACCACTCGATGGTGTAAATATATCTCGGTAGAGGCTAATGCCGGAGTGAGTCTATATACTATGGAAAATTAGATCTCCAAATGCACGAGCGTGAAACGTTTACCAACAATAACGTAAAAAAGAAACGAAATATAGATTAATTTTATAATTTATTTATGTTAAAAATATTTAAAATATAACTAAGCAGCTCTGTTTTATCATTATTTAGTATCTCTCGGTGAATAATAGTTTAAACGAAGAGATTTTACTTAAATACTCAAGTCTTTAGCTTTAGTCTTTAGTTGATACTGAACATGGCACTTTTCCAAATCACATGATATTGTGCATGTATACACTGCATTACAGCAATGTTTTTCACATTATGGTATAATTTTATAATAATTGTGCTTCTTGCGTCTTGAGGGGAATACACAATTTTTATCTTTGAATCCCAAAGCTTTAAAATAACTTTCTTAAATTCAGAATTATCTAAGATTGCATAAGAAAAAAATGATGAAACTTTTTGGGATTAGAAATTCGAAAAATTATTTATTTTTGAGATTAAATTACAAAATCAATACTCTCTCGTGCATTACTCCACATGAGAAATAGTCACGATTAATTATTTTTGTCATTGACGAGATCTCTCAGTACTAATTATTCATATACATAAGAGTTAATCATGTTTGCAATGAATAGTCGTAACTACTTATTAATCTAAATAACTAGTGTAAGTAGTAATCACTTCATTTTACAAGATTTTTAATTATTAAGGTAATTAATCTATGTTTAATTCCAAGCCAATGTAGAAAAGGCAACTCGTTTGCAGACTTCAAATAAGCATTCGTGTAACTATATTCTTTTTAATGAAGTCCCCAAAAAGTTGAGAATTTAACAATTCTAAACGTGTAGTTGCCGGTCCAGTAAAAAGAAAATCTATATAACGCTTACACAATTCTAGAAATCAACAGAGGCAATTGAAAAACGCACATTGTTGTCAAATAAAAACTAAATTAAAAACTCAATTCTCAAAAAACTAATATATTCTACTGCTTAGCAGAAATTGGCACGCTTTTAATGTTTAGTTAGAAGAAAACGATGTTTTCCAAATTTCAGAGGAATTATAAATCTTTAAATCTTTACTTAATAGTCAATTATTCAAATTCTTTTCAAAAAGAACTAATTAATCAGTCAAATTTAGGCTTCATCATTTTTTTCTCTAGAGAAAAGATTTTCGGTGTTCGAGCTTTACTCAACAAACGATTAGTTAGTCCATAGGCAATTATTATTCATTAGGTCTGATTGTTACGCAGAGAGCAGACTATTTGACTAGTTATTTATCAGTGAAGCTGAAAGATTGAAAATGTCACTCATTTTTCACTCCATGATTTTCATGAAAAATTAAGAAATTTCAAAATATTAAATGCCTAAATGCAGTGAGTATAATATACACAATATAAAATAAGAACGCATCGATAATAATCAAACTAGTACTAAAAAAAATGACATGTGCCCAATGTAATCAACAGATTTATATATAAATTTAACTAATGTAAATAAATACAATAAAAGGACCTTAAGAAATATGTACCGTATCTTGACAAATAATTAAACTACTTCAAGAACAAATGTAAATCCAAAAAGACTATGTAAAGTCTTCTCACCTCAAATTGTGACATTCTTTCAAGAAAATTTCCCCGTAACTTGAAACTATTTCCTGTCACTGACACTCAATTGTTAAATCGAGCAATCCGAAAGAGCCTGGTCGGTTGTCGGTTCTTCTTCCAAGTTCTTTTCGGCCCCGACTTTGCTTCCACAGCCACTTGAATTTTTCAATTAAAAAATCCCAAGACACTGTTTTTCCAAGTTGAAGAGATAAAATTGACAGGGCGGAGTCTGGGAGGGTCGCAAAAGCGCAGCGACGATCCGACGGATTTGAGAACTGTCTACTGACTGCTTTTTGGTCTTCAGTGGTCGATATTAACGAGGGCAAGTTCCTGAATGTCCCAAGATCAGGAACTTGCACCGAGAATTCCGTGAAAAGCAGGAAAAAGGAATAAAATGGGGGATACTTACCGCAAGGTGAAATACTGGCACTAGATTACAGCAGAAGCAGATCTCCGGACATCTCAATGATCCTAGTTCGAACTTTGATGGCCGAAGCAAAAGCAGCTGAGCTGAAGAGTGCCAGCGTTCGGATATCCTGTATCACTACGCATGTAACACTCGGGCACACACGGAAACACCAATTGACAGGGTACCACCGCCCGTCGAGAACTGATTTCACGACGTGTTGATTTCAAGATATAACTTTATTCGACAATAAAATGCAAATTGTACTGACACCGCCAGGTCAGCCCAGGTGTCTCACATCACCTAGTAGTCTACTAAAGTCTAATTGAATCTATTCACCCCTTTTCCATATTTTCTTATTTATTACCATGCTTTACAATAGTATAGTATGTGTATCTGGTGGGCGAGCGAGACACTCGCAACTCGTACTTCTCACGCAACGATTTCTCAATAGAATCCGTCTGTCTTATCTTTTACACTACTTTTTTCCAACACGATTTCTTGTGTCAAATGACAAATCCTATCCAAAGATCGCAAAAGTCGAGCAAAACGAGCAAAAGTCAAAACTGGGGATGGAGATTGGATTGGGGATTTGCTGTTGCTTCGAAAAGGGATATTCTAGTTCTCTCAGGGCCGTCACAATAAACTTACATTTTTCCTAACCTTGAAATCAGGTTTTTATTTGAAAAATTACTGTATTTCTCTATATTTTTTAACGTACAAAGTAATTTTCAGGGTAATTCAAAAACAAAGATGAATTTTTTTTGTTGTATTCATATTGTTATGTGTTGAAATTATTTTAATATTTATTTTATAAATTTGACATTTTTGTGGCGTCCCTGATAGCTTGGGGGTTTTAGTACTTGTAAATTTGGCAACACTGTTTTATTGTTCGGTTCATCGCGGAAAACTGTCTAATGTGAAAAGTTGTGTGATTAATAAAAAAAAAAAAAAAAAAAAAAAAAAAAAAAAAAAAAACAAAGAAGTTAACAATTGTTACGATTTCTTTCTCTACAATCGTCCCCGAGTGAAAGTTTAAAAAATGTCAAGCAACGGTAAGAAGCAAAAACGACACGAAACTAAAGTAAAAAGCACGGTAAAAACTTGAGATATATTTGAATTTTGAGGTTATAAATATTTTTCGTTTTGCAGAAGACAATGCAAATGAAATATCCACAGCAATGGAAACAGAAAAAGAAAACGAGACGACGGAAGATTCTGACAAGATTGTTATCATAGATCCAGATAGTGAAGTTTGTATCTGTTTCAAAACAAGTTTCTTTCTTATTCGCCATTACTTTCCTTTGATATCAGGGTTACTTCTTTTATTGTTTACTTTTGATCTTTTTTTCACAACTTCTATTATCTATCTCTCCTCTGCTAAAATAACTTCTATTTTATAGTAGTAAATGGATTTTTTAAATTAAAAAATTTAAATTATTTATATAATTGCAGGAGCTTGACTTTAATCACTCGCGAGTGACAAAGTTGGAGAATTTGGAACCGCTGACACAAATAAAAAAGTTATGTTTTACCTGGAACCTGATAAAGAAGATAGAGAATGTCAATACTCTCGTTACTCTTCAAGAATTGGAATTACGTGATAATCAAATCACTGTTATAGAAAATTTGGACTGTCTGGTCAACTTGCAGTGCGTAATAAAATTGTCTTAATAATTAATATCAAATGGTCTTATTTCGAAGATCAAGATTAATTGAATCTTTTTCCAGACTCCTCGATTTGTCCTTCAATCGTATTAAAAGAATCCAAGGACTCGAAAATTTATTGAGTCTAGAGAAGCTGTTTTTATCATCAAACAAGATCTCTCAAATAGAAAACCTGGCTCACCTGAAAAATTTAACCACACTCGAATTGGGGGACAACAAGATACGCGAGATTGAAAATTTAGAATGCTTGGAAAATCTCGTAAATTTATACTTAGGAAAAAATAAGATTTCAAAGATCCAAAATCTGGAAGCACTTTCCAATCTCCAGTTGCTAAGTCTGCAGAGCAATCGGATTACTCAAATAGAGAATCTTACTGAACTGAGAAAATTGGATCAACTCTATTTATCCGAGAACGGATTAACTGTAATCGAGGGATTAGAAAACTGTCCTAAAATTACGACGTTAGATTTGGCCAACAACAAGATCAAAAAAATTTTGAATATCAGTCACCTTGTCGATTTAGAAGAATTCTGGGTTAGCATTTGACATAAACTTGTTTTCTAGGAAATACATTTTTTTCCATTTATCATTTTTTAAAAAATCTTACATATTTTCCATGTTTCAGGCGAATAACAATCTAATTGAGGAGTGGCCGACCATTGAGAACTTGGCATTCAACAAAAAGCTACAAACTGTGTATTTGGAGCATAACCCAATCGCAAAGGATCCAAACTACAGAAGAAAAATCAAATTAATTTTACCTTGGTTGGTGCAACTGGATGCCACTTTATGCAGATGAACTGGGAGCAAACATACGGAGGACTGAAATTCCATAATAGCAAGTGCCATATTACAGAGTTCCTCGACCTCCCCACGCTTATCGAACCAGTGATAATTAAATGCACGATAAAAGAATAAGGCAAAATAATGCTACTATTATTTTGCAGGCTACTCTTAATTTTGAAGCCGATATTCATACATTAAGAACGACCACCTTCTGTAATAAAAACAAAAAGGAATTTAAAATATGGAATGAAAGGAATACAACAAGAAGTAATGTTATTTCCATGTTAACTAGAGGTTAATCCTAGAGAAATTAAAAATGAATGTATACTCCACTTAATATTTTCAGTTAAGAATAGCTGTTTTAAAAAAAATGTGCGCCTTTGAATTCACATTTAATGTAAAAATATATTTTCGGACTTGAACTTAATTTTTTTGATAAGTTAATTTATGCAACTTTGTATTTTTTGTATTTGCGCTAAACACCCAAATATTAAATTTAAATATATAATGGTCTACTATCCATGAATAGAATTTTTGAAATAATCAACTTTTTAAATGAACGTTTATTGTTCTAAAAAATTAGTATTAAAATTAGTATTTTTACTCTAAGATCAAAATATTAAAAGGACGAAAAAAAGTATCAGCGAACAATTTCCCTGCTAGCTGTTGGGTGTTATTTTTGCGTGCCTAACAGAGTTTTTAAACAATTTTTAACTGCATGAAAAAGTAAAAGTCAAATCCGTTACAAATATTAAATTTCAAGTATTTTATAGATTGTAAGATGAATTCTTCTGTAATATTCACTGTCAATTTTTTGTAATATAATTTGATTATTGTGTAAAATCGTTCTTTACTTTTATTGCATATGTAGTAATAAGTAAACCAGTAAACAGTTCTGTTTACATACCTATATCCAAGTCATTCAACTTTTAAAACAATAAAACATCGATCGCTTTCTGACGTATGCTGAGAAAAATACATTTTCTTCATGCACCAAGGATTCTGTTTGCTTTTAAATTCTTAAAAATTAAACGAAATACAATTTTTGTTAAGGACCAAAGTGTGAGGGATTTTAATCATAATGTTCAGATTTTAATATTGAAAAGTATAAATCCTCTTATAATTTAAATCAAGCACCGTATGCATACATTAAAAATGGCGAAAGTCAAAATTACGACTAAAACGATTCCTACTTCAAATATTCAAATAAGGTCGAAAATATTACGAGCACAGGTAAGCTTTAAATAAATAATTATTATTTTTAATAATTATTGAAGCATAGTTAATATTCATGGAAAAAGATTTGAATTTCAGCAATACACGGAAGCTGAAGATTACAAAACCAAGAATAAAGAAAATAACCTAGTTGCGCCGCTGCAATTTTGAATTTTTCATAGAAATGTAGCTTGTTGAAAAATTTCCGGTTTTCCCAGGGTTGTGCTCGTATAATACTCCACGTATTATACGCAGGATTGTGCAGTGACGTGTCACTCGAAGTTTTTTACGTAATTTACATGGTTTTCTGCTTATGTAAATTACGTATTTTACGTAGAAACCCCCCCCCACTCCATATGAATTTGTTATTTTCGACGTAAAATACTTAGTAAATTACTGTAAAAAACCATGTAATTTACCTTAGGTATTTTACTTACCCAACCGTGATTATACGTGGTTTTCTACGCGTATATTACTACGTATATTACCTCTAGTTTTCTACGGTATATTACGTCCGAATGGAAACATTCAGTGCGCATGCGTAAATATCAAAATATAACAAACATAACCTATTTTTTTAGAAAGTGAGGTTATGTTTTGTAAGGCGGCCATCTTGGAACGTCACTTCTAGGAGTTTTCTACATTTTATACGATTTTCTACTGTTTTTGACGTATATTACGTCAAAAACGTATTATACGTAGAAAACCTCGAGTGACGCGTCACTGCACAACCCTGGGTTTTCCATCCGATTTTTTTTTTTTTTTTGAAATCCGATATGTGTACATACAAAAACGAAGAATTGATATGTAGAATCATTAATAAATTTTTAGAAAGAACAAAAAACGGAAATAAAGAATTAATATGTAATAATAAAAAATAGTAAATATGTACATACTCATCCCTGGGTATCTTTTGCTCAAAAAAAGAATTTTTTATCTGCTTTCAAATCCGTGCTTCAAAAAAATTGTTTAAAGACTAATTGCTACTTAAAAATTAAGGAGAAAACGAAGTTGTTTACAAATAGATTTAAAGGTGTGATATTTCTTGAAAATACACATATGCATCGTAAAATATACATACATACATATCTCAAGTTTCTTTTTCGCACCCTTGTGAACCCGTGAGTGTGTTTTCACGCATGCGTAGTAAAAAACGTGACGTCACGTCGCGAACGACAGCCATTTTGTGAGTTGAGAGTCTACTGAGAGTCTACCGGAGCAAAAATTAATTTAATTTAATTTAATTTATCGATAGCACCAGTCCATCGCCGCATTACATGTGTTTAGCATAAAATTATTGAACAATTGCAGACCCATACAATGGAGGAGAAAGCTTCCCTTCGCGAGCTTGACCAGTGGATAGAACAGTTGAACGATTGCAAACAACTGACAGAAAGCCAAGTGAAAACCCTCTGTGACAAGGTGCGTACCCTTTTAGTACACACATTTAAAAAAAAAAAAAAAAAAAAAGAATCATTCTATTCGCATTTGTGTATTTGCTTCGTAATTGTTGATGACCGTTTTGTAAATTCCGCCGTTCCAAGGAGGAACACCGCACCGCAAGAGCAATATCGACAAACATCGTCACACGATATTTGCCTATCTTAATTTCTAAAATTCAAGTCAAGATTGAACAAATATAAAGCAAAAGGAAAAAACCAAAATTGAAAAATTTTAAAACAATCCCTTGATTCATCATGAAAAGTCGTCCTTCGTCAAATTTTTTCTCAATGAAAGTACCTTTTTCAACGAGCTTTGGATATCAATTTGTTGTTCCGGTTCGATAAAACATGTAGGAACTGATGTTCTTTGGACCTCTTTTTTTGACGTGCGACTTCTTTAGAGGATGCTGTAGAACAATAAAATTGAATTAAACTAGATCTCCGGATTTTCTTAGGTTAAACACTTAAGTTTTATAATTAACTAGATTAACTATAATCTCTTCTTTCAAGTAGTAGTATTTTTTGAAAATTAAATTCCTTTCGTATAAAATTGTTATAAAAAATCATTGACTCAAAACTCTTGAAAAGATTTCTACTCCAAAGTATCTTCATTTAGAAAAAAATCAATATCTTTTCAGAAATGAGACTTATTAGATATTTAAATGATATAATACTTGTTTTAATTTGTTTTCTTTGCAATCTTGACTAAGGAAACAAATCAGCTTTTGAATGTCTGTAAAAATACTTGCCAAATAAAAATTTAAAGAAGAGATTTCAATTTGCTCTGAAATTTTGATAAGTATGTGTTGAATACTTAAAACTTGAACATATAGTTATTAGCAGATGTGCGTGGGGACCGGAAACTTATTATAAATTATTGAATTTTCCTTTTACTTAATTAATTTAACTCAATCAAGCAACATAAATTTAACAAAATAATTGATGTACTTTATTCACTCAGAAATTCAATTTTGTAAATTATTAATATATGATAAATGATTCTATTATATTTGCAACAAGTCTCGTATTTAATGAACATAAATTTTAGTTTCAAATAATTACACATTTGACAATTTACAACTGTTTCATGGTTTTTATAAGTACATAATATAAGTTACAATAAGAACTCTATTTAGTAACTTACTCATAATAAATAGAAAAGTAGAATGTCAATAAATGAACAACATAATTTACTGATCTTTGTTAAATATTTTCTGCTAGTATGATGTGTGTTGTAAGTAAAGGATTTAATTAAAAACTGTTTTTTTTTTAATTTTTAAAAATATACACGATTCTGATAAGGACACTCTCCGTTCAATACAGTAAAACAATACTTTCAAGTTTATTTTTATTTGTAATCTTACCGATTAAACGAGAACTCATAATTAAAAGAAGTTTTTGCCCATTCCACTCGAGAAGTAAGATAAAACTTGATCTTTATCTTACAGCGTTTTAAGAATATATGAATACAAAGAATTTAACTTTTATTTTTCATCTATTTTTAGGCAAAAGAAATCTTAGCCAAGGAATCTAACGTACAAGAGGTGAAATGTCCAGTAACGGTGTGCGGAGACGTTCACGGTCAGTTTCACGATTTAATGGAACTCTTCCGAATAGGTGGCAAATCTCCTGACACAAACTATTTATTTATGGGAGATTACGTCGATCGCGGTTACTATTCTGTGGAAACCGTTACTCTACTTGTAGCTCTTAAGGTAATACATACTTATTTTATTTTTTACATATGGTTTTTATTTATGCTAAGATTTATTAGGAGTTTATTGAATTGATTTGAATCCAGTATATTTACTTTTAACCGTTGTTTAACTCAGGTGAGATATCGTGAGAGAATAACAATTCTACGTGGGAATCATGAGTCGAGACAAATCACACAAGTTTATGGATTCTATGACGAATGCCTGCGGAAGTACGGAAACGCCAACGTTTGGAAATTCTTCACGGACTTGTTCGATTACCTGCCCCTGACAGCTTTAGTCGATGGCCAAATCTTCTGTTTACATGGTGGACTTTCGCCTTCGATCGACACATTGGATCACATTCGTGCGTTAGATCGCCTTCAAGAAGTTCCCCACGAGGTAATTAAATTAGCATTCATATTTAATTAAATTAATCACTTGTGAAGTTCTTACAATGAGTATTTTTGTAATGAAAATTAATTTTAAGGGACCTATGTGCGATCTTCTATGGTCAGATCCTGATGACAGAGGAGGATGGGGTATCTCTCCTCGTGGAGCAGGTTATACTTTCGGCATGGATATTTCCGAAACGTTTAATCACTCAAATGGCTTAACGCTTGTCTCCCGTGCGCATCAACTCGTCATGGAGGGTTATAATTGGTATGTCTTGGAAAAAGTTCCAAACATTCACCTACTTTTATTTCTCTAGCTTGCGCTCTTTAATCTATTGTCCTTTATAAATATTCACGAGGAATTTATTTTGTTTTAGGTGTCATGATCGCAATGTCGTGACTATTTTCTCTGCCCCCAATTATTGTTATCGCTGTGGTAATCAAGCTGCTATTATGGAACTGGATGATGCATTGAAGTATTCATTGTGAGTATAATAGTTTTTTTCTTTTTAATTGAAAAATAACCTGACATAAATAAATGAGATTGAAAAGGGTAGCAGGAATGGAAAGTATGATAATTAATTAAATTGAATTCTTACAGTCTGCAGTTTGACCCTGCACCAAGACGTGGTGAGCCCCACGTGACGAGGAGGACGCCGGATTATTTCCTGTAAGATCAGAAATCGATGGATGCTCGTTCTGAGGTAGGAGAAGGAAAAAATTCTGAATTTATACGGAACGTAAGACACAAGAGAACATCGGGACGAGTGTAAGGAACCGGGCGAACCTTACACGCCATATATATAGTTGCAAGTATTATATGATGGATAGCAAAATGTGCCTCCTGGAGGCAACTTTGTTCGCCAACGTATTCGCGCGCAATGCGTAAAATCACACCGTACACGTAGAGACTCGAAAACACATTTACATATACAAGAAAAAAAAACAATAATTGTACGTGTGTACTACTTAAATTCACTTAAGACATTGAGTTTAAAGTTTTTTCAGTGTAATGCTTGTATTTTTCATCGCGGAATGAGAGACACAAACACAAAACAATAACTCAGACCCGAATGTACTCATTTTCACAAGAAGCAAGATTGGTTCTCTGTTGGAAAAGTTTATCGTTCGAGATTGGGGAACTTGTACATTTAAGAGCGTATCGCATTTCGACTGGTATGGACAGAGCATATGTAATCCGTAAAGGCATATAAAGAAAAAACTAATAAGGGTTGATGCAATAGTGATTCAGCTCGTGTCGAAGGGCGTGGCATTTATTACTGCGTTCTTGAATTAGAATTTCGTTGAACGAATTCATGATTAAATATTAACATTTTCTAGATTAATCAACATTCATTAGACTCGCCGTGGACCAGAAACACTCTTTCTCT
>CAJFCO010000088.1:1237201-1258024 GCA_904066015.1 Synergus gifuensis
GTGGCCACTCTGATTAAATAAAAAAAAAATAGAGTATAAATTTTTAATATTCTAATTAATAATTAGATATAATCAATTTTACACGTTTGAATTTTAAAAACTCTAAATGTAATCGATTCGATTTTCGAAGCGCTAAAAATTGAAAAGGTAAAGTAGCTCTGGATAATAACTTTTAATGAGAAATGATTAATAATACAGTATATGAATTACTTGATTCTTAGTAGATCCAAACCCGCTTTAGGTGTGTCATTACAATTCACCAGTACACGTGGTTTGCCCATTTTTCACAAAATCAATTAAACTTTGACGGGTCTGTAACAACGCAAGCAATTTAAAGCGTAAACTGGACAGAACTTTGAAAGTTACCGTGTTATATAATGAAACCTGTAACAGATGCGCAAGCGTAAAACATATCATTAATTTACAAGCCACAATAAGATATAACGGCGATAATTTATGTAAATATGTGTCTCACTACAAACTTAACACTTTAGTACCACTTCTAAACACGTCTATATATATATATATATATATATATATAAAATTTAATAAATAAGTAATAAAATAAGTAATAAAAATTAACAAAATTCCTTTTGAACGCAATTTTTTTAAAAATTATTTCTTGTATTTTGTATTCACAAGTAGAAATAGATTAGAGGATGAAGAATGAAGATTAGCGAACAGAATGTCAGTGATGATTCATAAGATTCATAGATTAGATAATATTCTTCTCTTATAGATTTTAAATCATTTTATAAAATTGTTCTCGTTTAGATGATCGCAAAACTGATTGAAAATATATTTATTTATTATATAAAAATAATAAATTGATCTTCCTTTTATTCACACAATTATTAAAATTTTTATTTTGGTTTTTTAATTACTTTAACTATTGTTTTTATACTTATAAAGAGATTCTTCAATTAATTTTATTGAATTTTGCTGCTAATATTTAACTGCTAATGTTTCATAAATAAGGAAGATGCGGTTATTAAAGAAAATTATCAGAAAATTTGGGTCGTGTACTGGCAATTTAAAAATAAGGAAGCTGCGGGTTTTTAATGACATTATTATTTTGTTTTATTTTTTTAATATAATCACGCGCAGAGTCTCTACAAAAACCCATGGCGAACTTACTAAAAAAATGATTCATCTCAGCAGTTTTTTCAAAGTTTATAAAATTTATAACATACAGAGAACAATATAATAACAGAATAACAATAATTATTTTTATTCAGTTTGAATTATAATACTATTATAAGGGCATATGTAATATTTTACCATAAGAGCAATTTAGTTTACCCAATTATACATGCATAATAATAAATATTTTTAGCTAATAAGAGTCAATAAACCTTTGTCTATATGAGGCGAATGTTTATTGACTCTTATTAGCTACAAATATTTATTATTATGAATGTATAATATATGGGGTAAACTAAATTGCTCTTATGGTAAAATATTACACACCCTTATAAGGACATGTGGTAATTACCATTTGAGCAAATTCAGATAAATAAACAATAAACTACTCGCAGTTGGTTATGTAGAAACTCCATTACAAGAATCCCATGAGTCTCTGTGAGTTCCTACCTTACCGACGGGTCGTCCTCAAGCCGTTAATTCAAAGGGTCAGCAAAAGTTCCTGAATTCTCGGGTCGTGCAAGTTCGATCGCAAAAGTGCAGTTCGCAAGAATTTGGTGCTCAGTCGTGGGAGAACTCGTGGTTAGGCGCGATTCTTCCCTTGATTTTGATATCATCTGATAATTGATACAAAAGTCAGGTGACAATTTGATTGTCATTGAAAAAATTGGATTCTTTTTTCGCGCGAATCGCGAATGAGATGAGACGGCCGTTAATTCGCCATCTCTCCGAGGGAGGTGGGGGTGCCGGTAGCGATAAAACGAGACGTCAATCTGTCAAACCGAATGATGAAGATCGGAGTTATAATTGTGATTCGCGAAATTATCGACATCACGTCTCTTCCTGTGATCTTCTCAAAGTGCCCTCGACGAATCATCGCGGACGGATTTCCCCAGAGCCTAGGATCTCTGTGACCACGAGCACCCTCAACAACAGGTAGGTACTTAATCTAAGTGTCACGAACTCGAGGGGATGCGATTGTTTTGTTTTACATATATTTATAGTGCTTTTGTTCTCCACTGAATTACTATCCAAATCCAAAACCAGAATCGAATGCTTTCCATTTCTCACCTGCGTTTAAATAGTTTTGGGAATTGTGTAATTCGATTCTCACTTTTCCTTTTTTTTGAGCTAATTAAAACAATCGCTCGAATTTTGTGAAAATGCGATTTGTTCTAACCTTAAAATCTGACCTCATTTTTAACAACAAATAGTGAAATTTGTTGTTACGCTTCCCTGTAAACATTATTTTTGATGATTAGAAAATAATGAAAATTTGATTGATTCATTCATTTGGAGTGATTAAAATATTAATATTAAATATTAATATTATAAATAAATATTATTAATAAATAATAATAAATAATAATAATAATAATAAAATAATAATATTAAATAATAATAATAAATTAAATAATAATAAATAATGAAATATTATTAATAAACATTATTAATATTATTAATATTAATATTATTAATATTAAAATATTAATGCAAAATGTAAAGGGGGACGTTATAACTTCGTTATAAAAGATTAAAAATTTGTTTAAAATGATAATTATTTAAAATTAGATCGTTTTGATTAAAAATATTTTAAAAATAATACATTCTCTGATGAGAATGCACTAGGCCGCAAAAATAGTTTTGATTATTCCCATATAAATTAATAAAACAATTTAAAATGTAGGGAAAAATTGATGAATTTTCAATAAATTGAAAAATATTAAGTGTTAAAAACTGCTTTATTAAAAACTGTTAACATTTTTTAATACATAATCTAATAAGATTTCCAACTTATATTTTTTTCTCATTAAAAATTCAGAGGAAAAGAGGAGCTCAGCAGCTTCCTTCATCACCATCAAGGTCCGAATTTAATCCTACTTAATCCAGCTCTACTAATTTAAAAGAATTTTTCAGAGCAGAACAAAGTATTTTTTAAAGCAGAAAAGATGCTCTTAAGTCGCTTTTATATCCACGCTGATTACTGAATTTAATTATTTTCACAATTTTCATATAATAGTAAATTCTATATTAAAAATAAAGCATTTAAACTCAACAATGTATTTAAAGGAAAGGAATCCTTTTAAAAAGGCAAATTGGGAACATAAAAAGGGAAGATTAAAATAGGAAAATTATAAATTATACTAAAAATAAAAACTAATATATAAAATATCTATTTTTCTCTCTTTTTTTTTCTTGATACATATTTCCTTTCTATCATTGATTGGCACTCGTTAGAGGCTAGAGGTATCGAAATTGTACCCAAGAATGGCTTACATGAAACATTCATGGACGAATCACGTGCATTAAACGAGACTCATGGAACATTTAGATGAAAGAAAGGAAAACGATTGATTGCTTGCATTCGCGTGATAGGACCATTGGGCTTTCGATAAAACAAAATCGATATATGTAGAATCTGCAGTAAATTATTCAATATATTTCTGAAAACTCGGTTATCATATTCGATCGGATAATAATAATTTCATTAATTTTATCATAACGCCACGTTTTCACTGAACATCCTTTTTTCATAACTGTGAATAAATTTTCAGAATTGAAATATATATTAAAGGAGTTTAACGTTGGGAATAGGGATTATTCTGTGTTCTGGTTATTTTTTAGAATATTCATATATCTGGAAAATGAATTGTTGTCGGAAATGTTACGGACGTAAATGTTTGCATAATTTTTCTTTTTGACAATTTTAATTCCATTGAGAATTTGTGTACTGTAGGAATTCTGGTATGACGTTTATTTTTGAAAATTTGTAACTTTTTGAGAGTTCCGGAAGAGTTAGGCACATGAAACCTTTTTTATTACTATTGAATAAGTCTTTAGGACTTATTATTATTTCACTTTCACATTATTTTCCTTTAAAAAGAAAACTTTGAAATCCTCTCCAATCCCTATGTAATTCCTTAAAATCACTTGAATTCTTAGAAATCCTGTAACATTTCTTGAAAATTATTAAACTCTTCTGAATTTTTAAAAAATTCCTTCAACTGTTTTCAAATCATTTTAAATCTTTCAAAATTTCTCAAAATTCGCTATAATCGATTAAAATCTTGCGAAATCTTGCGAAAAATTTTTTATTGTTTTGAATTCTTTAAAAATCCCTTGAAATTCCTTAGAATCACTTGAATTCTCGTGAGATTCTTTGAAAAATATTAAATTCTTCTGTCTTCTTTTAAGAAGAAGAAATTCTTTAAAGTCATTAAAAATCTCTCTATATTTTCTAAAATCACTTAAAGTATCTTGAAATCTTTTAGACTCTTTAATATATGATATAAATTTATGATATAAAATTTCTTAAGCATTCTTTGTAACTCAATTGCACTACTTTTTTTTTATTTAAAATTTAAATTCTTAAAAATTCTTAAAAAACTAAAAAATATAGAAAGAGGGACCTTATATTATAAACGTGACAAATGCGGTAATTGTCCGAGAATTTCGTGGGCAAATTTTAGTAGTTAATTTTAAAGGGATTTCAAAAATCGCCAGCTTATCAAAAAAAGCCTCTCTCTTTATTTTTGATAAGAGAACTTTTGTCCTCTTGGCGTTTGCCAAGTTCGCGCAATACTTCCCCGATCTCTCCTTGCCGCGCTTTTCTATTAGATGCAATTTAAAAAATTTGCTGGTAGTCAACAAAGGTGATATTAAAAAGGATGGACGTGACTCAATGAAAGAGTCTATAATTAAGCTCAGAGGTAGAGCTGGAAAAGCGCCATCAATACGTACATGAAGGCTAAAAAAGCATAGGAGCTAGGACGAGCGTAAACAAAGGTGAGAGTAAAAAGGACGAGGGCAAAACGTATATAGAACAACAAGGCGTGAGGAAGATCATTACTGCAGAATCAACGAGAGTCGCTGATCGAAATATTGACAGAGTATATCCAGTATCGGATGATTCCCAATGAAAATTTCCTCCGGCTTTCTACACGTCCTTCAGTTCTCAACCTTGAGATCAGTGGCCTCCTAACGATACAGCGGATAGCCGCGGATAGTGCACTGTGCCCAGCAGGTAGTGCTTTTAATTGGTTCGTAAATTCCTCGTCAAAGATGCCGCCTTTTATCTCAAAACTTTCCTAGAAAAAAAAGGAAAAAGACATTTTTGCATCAAGCAAGAAACTAGTAAACTATAGCGAGATTGATATCCCGTAAAAAGAGGATAAGTGATAAAAGCTCTCATCTGTGAGGACAAAAGTTAGCTTTCATCCAATCCAGTTTTGCAGAAAAAAAAAGAAACACACTAAAAGCCTTTGGGGTTGATGAGGTATTTAATATTTGTCAACTACGTCGTCATTGTGCAGTCAGATAACGTGTCCTTGAACTTTACCGATGCTCTACTCAAACGTACGTGAATTTCCCCAACCCCTTATTGTACATAGTTGCACGGTTGCATGGCACTGTGTGTAATGGGATTCTGAAGTTTTCACCTGTAGAGGGTGAAAATGGCGATGACTATATATCTTACAGGTACACACAGGTTGCTAAATGTGCGCGAGCGCGAATCCCGTGCTCTAGAAGCTCCTGAATGCAACGGCCTGGATATCCGGGACCAGGACTGTACCGACCGTACAAAGTGAGCTCCATGCTTTCACGAATTATAGGTTAAGGACCAAAAATTCTAGAACCTAAAGCAAGGAAATAAAAAATTTACTTTGTAGATAGAGCGCAGAATGTAGAACATATATATACAAGTATAGAACACAGGAAGTATAGAAGGTAGAACTTACCATTTTAGACCAAACTGGTTAACACCGTCAATTTTACGTTTTAGTTTCACCAAGTTGAGACTTGCAGTTTTCGAAAGATCAACACAGAATCAACTCACACATCATAAGTAGTGCAATATATGCTTTGTATTCAATATATGGTATTTGAGATTATACACGGAGAAACTTTTCATTGTAGAATGTATTATTATAATATTCATTTTTACTAAAGTCAATAGGAAAGTGAAGACATAGTAAGAAAAATGGTTTTATTTGCCATAGCAATGGGAGGAAATACTGTTTATGTACTAGTTTTAAATATAGTAAGACTTTAAAAATTACCATTGAGAGTTGCAAAGGTTAATATCTTTAATAGCAAATTGACTTTAGAAATAAGTGATACTTATATAAATAAAAATTAAAACTATAATTACAAAGATTGGTAGCTTAAATAATATAAATTGAAAAATAGTTTAGAGAAATTACCATTGTCTCTAGGAATGAGCAATGAAAAGAGAAAAACTTGAAAATTTTGCTGTCGGCGACTTTATATATTGCAATAGTATGTAGCAGAAATTCCCATTGGAAATAGTAAATTAAAGGCCGAGTGACGTCAGATACGCCGAACGCGTGGTCCGTGGAACAAGAGTGTTTGTTTTTAGTGCGTTTACAAAAATTTACAGGCTTTCATTACGTATGTAATGAATTAATTATTAATTATTACATTACATTATTCGTATGTAATTTACAAGCTTTCATAACGTATCAACGTTACATGGTGAAATTTTAGGTTTTTTAATATTTGAATGTGGCGCATCTTTAACTTTTTTAACTTAGGATTTTTGCTAACAGAGGGACAACCGAGCCTCATCTCGCAAGTCGTAAAAGTTCTGACAGTTTAGTATATAAACATGATGAAATTGATATATTTCAAGTGTCATGTTACTGCGATGCGTTTATGAATGTGTGCGTTTTTAGGTTAAGTTGCGTTAGTATAGTATTTAAGCGTGAGTTGACTATTTATATGTACTTAACTAATGTGTATATAATTTGTATGTGTATGTACGTACGTAACTATACGTACAAAATGTAATATCAACTATGGTAGAATTTACGAATGACTGTGATTTTTTTCATTATGAAGGTAGAATTATTTCCTATTTTCGATAGGAAAAATTGTAAATATGGTTGCACTATCTCCTAAAGACTATGGTAACTCCGGTTGGACAAGGAGATGTGACTTTACTATAGTCTTTTGTAAATTTAACCTACTTTTCTAGGAATAAATGAAATGTTCACCATTACTTTCTCCAATATTATTAGTATCTTCACAGTTTACTATTAAAAATAGTAATTTCTAAAAAACTGACATTATATCCTCACTTTCCTAGCGACTTTAGTAAAAACTAATATTATAATACTACATTCTACAATGAAAAGTTTCTCCGTGTACTTTTTAATATCATCTTTTTATAATAGGAAGTATATAGAGGATTTGATGGTATCTTTGAGAGGATGAGGAGCTTCCGGCGTTTGCGGAAGTAAATAAGTAAATAGGTAAAAGCTAAACTTGTTTCCCTATCTTAAAAACTGAGGGCCTTTTCCGCCAAGTTTGTCTGTTTGTGTGCGTTGTTTCATCCCTAATGACACTAAATACCTGGTAATAGCTCTGTGATTGCATAACACATAATCTCCATGTTACCTCCTTTCAGTACTAATTTATTACTGAACGATCATCTCCGCTCTCGCTCGATCGGCACAGAGTGGAATGAGGATGTCCTCTCCACTTCCCCCTCGCCCTTCGTGAACCCCTACCATTCATTAGCATCACCGAGGACGTGTGAAATAATAAGGTAAATGTGGGGGTTATCCTCATTGCACCGGTTATCGTCAAATAAAGAAGTCTTTCAGGTAAATGATTTTTACAATCAATGAAAGCAATCTTTTTAACTTCTGAATAACTATTGATCATCTTTCATAAATGGAACTGCGGGTTACTCAGTATAACTAGATTTTTGACTTGCCGATAACCCCCACCTTATATTTCTTCTCATCCGACAGATTTTCATTTACAAGTTACCCTAAGTGAAAATTGTTAATGAAAAATACAGGTGAAACAGTTTCTAATTAAATATTTTTTTATCATTTGAAATGGAGCTGTCTTTTAACTCTCCATTTAACTTCACCTAAAAGGTACCTAGGTCTGTCCTTTCCAAGAATCGTCAATTTTTAAACATTTTTTTTCTCCCCTTGCACTCGTGTTGGAACTTGGTGAAAATTGCATGAGCTCCTGATTGATGTTTGACAATGTTCGGAGCGGTCGTTAACAAGTAAATTATTCAGCAACTCGGACCTGATGACTTTTACACCTTGATTTGGAGTCATAGTTTGATTCTATTTTCGTTTTTTCACCACTCACCTCTAGCATAAAAGGAATGCTAATGGCGAAATAGAGCTAGGTGCAAGTGATGCAAATGGTCGCACATGTATAACTATATTCATTCTCGGGCACCTTTGATCTCCACCACAAGTTGGTGATTTCCACCCACTCGGATTTCCTTCCTTTTTCCGCTTCAGCAAACCATTTGGCCATCCCGCTGTTCTCTTTCGACTGACGGCAACATTGTTGCACGCTCAGCACAAATTTACTGCCTCTATATATATATATATATATTCCTTACATTTAATCTTAAATTGAACACCTTAACTTGTCTTAACTTTGAGATAAACCAAGAAAGCAAAGGATGAAGAAAATACTGCAGTATAAAAGTATATACGGATCTTTAAAGGTAGAAATAATCTGATCTGGATAGGTTATCTGATCCTGAAAATTAAATAAGGTACAAGTGTCAAATAAAAAAAATTCCGATTACAGTTCTCCAAGTCTCATTTGTAGTTTCTTTTTAATTAAGTGCAGGAGTTTGCGTAGCAGTCAAGAAATTTGTGGCCCGTATTAATTTTATCTCTTGCACGAAAAAATCTCGGAAAAAGTAAGGAAGATGTTAAGTGTAGAGCGATTTCGTAAAATTCGTAAGGGTCATAAAAAATGTTTATGCGAAACTTTATAACGGTACTTCTTCTTTCGCGCGTTTAGGACCTGCGAAATCCGAACTTCAATTTACGTTTGGCGTAATGAAAATAACACTTTAAGCTTTAACTTTAATTTTTCTGGATCCAACACTGTGAGACAGTCAGGCATAAAATGTACAGATTCAAAGCGGTAATATTTAAACGCTGAAAATTTGTTAATCCTTATTTCACTCTGTACCGTTAGATACTCGGGTTCCACTCCTCTATATCACGAATTTTCAAGGAAGCTATATCACATGCACAATTACACCTCCGCATCACGTGCTCGTGTAGAATAAGGTGGATGCTGTAAGCACGAACCTTCAGGTGAAGAAAGAGGAAGAGAGAAAAAGAGAAACGGGAACAAGATAGGAGCATTTCTCTTGCCCCTATGGGGGTCGATCCCCAGGATCTTGTCTACCTATATCTCGATTTCGAGATCACTCTTGCAGATAAATATCTGCACTTGGTAACGTGTGCAGTTGTGCACCAAGTCACTGCGTGTAGAATGATCATTTCTTCTCGTAGTTGTCTTTGTCCATTGCACAAACACGATGAAGACGGAGGTAGATAAATTTACGAAGGGGGGAATTAGATACTAGTCAACGGCTTCAAGAGATCTAAAAAGGGTGCGATGTGCGATTCTCGTCAGAAGACCTAAACGTTAAGATGGAAAATTACGATGTCAGGAAACTTTCCGCTCTACAATGAATTTATTCAGCTTATCTTTGGACAAAAGATTAAAGTCACCGTTACGCGATAGAAACGGATGTATTTATTTTTCAGATTTAACCAAGGCTTTTGGATCGACTCAAAAAACATTTTTAACCTCAACGCGGATTAAATCATTTTTTTCTTAATACTGGCAGTTATCATCCGCGCGCTCTGCTCGCGATTAATTTCTCGTTTTTTTGCACACCTTTTACTAGTAGTATTTTTTATGGGATGTTGAAGAAAATCAGTTAGCACTGATCCTCGTGAATTAAATTAAAATGATTGGAAATTATGAAAATATTGGTTTAATATTCCTTGAGGTGACATATTCAATTTCTTCGAAGTCTTTCTGCATAGGTCTCACCTTCCCGGAGTGACTTTTTTGCTCTCTCGTATTTTCTCATATTGAGAGGTAAAGTGTTTGTTGAATTTACAACACTTCTCCAACATCAATGACTAGAGATGGAAGCTTGGAAATCTACTTTGGCTTGTGAGTCCCAAGGGAACAGGACGACTGGAATTTCATACGGAAAAAATGTGCTGAATAAAGGAATAAATAAAAATCGAGAATTCGAGTCTCTGGGGAAATGCAGAATTTTCATTTTAAATCAATTATAAAAACATCCAGATGTAAACATTTGCTAAGATTAATTCACATTTAGATTTCTAAGTATTTGCTGTTTATGAAATCATGAAATCATGATTTGAAGGATTCAAAACATGCCGCAAGAGGATTTAGGCCAACTAGTAAGGATGCTTTTTATCCGAAAAGATTAGTTTATTTTTCATCTGTGACTGGGATTCAAGCGGTTGAAGGTATTACTATCAGTCAGCTAGGCTTTCGGTGCTCGTCTATTTGACGATAATGGCTCAAATCGATTCTCCCTATTGCGACACCTGAATCGCGATTCAAAGTACCTTCAGACACATCAATGTCACGCCGACAAGATTGATCCAAGATCATTTTCTTATACTATATCCTACTCGGGACAAAAAGAATAATGTTGAAGAGAGACTTAGGGAAATAAATGGAAGCGATTTACAAACCGGATAAGAAGGGAAATTCTTCTTCACCCGTGACTTTATGCAAATTCATGAAAAGGGAACAGATCAGCATTCCCCTAAAGAAATCGCATAAAAGGTAAATTTACATATTTTAAATACGAGGGGGAGACATGTTGACGTCGGAGTAAAAATAAACAACAGGTGGGCCTATAAACTACTTGTCTTACGCTCATGAGATCATTCTTAAAAAATTAGTAAATCAGGAGAACTAAATCATTCAAAATTTCATAAATAAAAATAGTTAATCCTCCTTTCATTTTATGGGAAATCAATCTTTGGTTTAAATTATCATAAAAACAGAAATAATAAAAAAAAAATAGCGGATCTGGTTTCAATAGCATTAACGAACTACATATATTCCTAAATTTACTATTCGGATCTAATGAATTTGACTACAGATTTATACTAAGCCCTAAGCAAACATATCTCTTGGAGAAAAAAAATCGATTAAAAAAGCCTAACATAATATGAAGTTCACCCTAAGCTTAATTAAATCTTCTGTTGGAGAAACTGGAAATCAAAATGTACCTAGCAATATTGCAATGTTATTTTAGGGATGATGACCAGATGATCCCCCAAGTCCTAAATCAAAAGGAAGACTATCTCATTTTGTACATATGAGCAACGAGCGACACCCTTTGCTCGAGTTCCCTTTCAACGATTCAATTAATGTAATCCGACGCGTGGGGTGGTTTAATGTTTGGAAGGGTGCACGGAAATGTGCATTTAGGGGTGCAACAGCGAATAGAATAGTCAATTACTGGCACGAGATGCGCTCGATTTTGTTGAACCGAGTCAGCCAATCTTTTAATATCTGCCCAAGGTGTACCCTAATCGCGAGGCTCATTGTTATCATTCAATTTAGCGGAATTATTTTCGCGCCCTTTCGTACCATTTATACATTAATCCTTGTCTGCAATTGTATCGAGAACGGATTCTATAACAACTGATTGTCACCCCGCGTGGTTTAAAACATGATACGAATCTGACAGCAAGCTTTGATAATAAATTAAGTTTTTTAGAAATAGGTATTAAAAGGATTCTTTCTATATTGTGTTGGACGAGTAATCCGTATGTCGGAAAAAAAATTCCACAAAAACCTTAATTAACCTTAATTTAACGAAATTCCTTACAATTCAACAAAATCTCATATAATTCCTAGAAACAGGGCCGGCGGAGCATTGGTTGTCTATCTTTCTTGCTAATCAAGAGCCGTAAATATAAACAAATGAGAGCAAGCGAGATGGAAGCATATGGAAAACCGTCAATTGTTTTCCATATGCTTTCATCTCGCTTGCTCTCATTTGTTTACATTTATGGCTCTTGATGAGCATGAAAGACAGACAACTAATGCTCCGCCGACCTTGCCTAGAAACCTCTACAAATTTCTTAACATTTAAAATCCCTTAAAATCTTCAGAAATCTCATCAAATTCCGAGTCAAACTTCATGAAATCCTTTAAAATTTCACAAAATCTTTTAAGAATAAGAAAAATCTCTCGAAATCCCTTAAAATTATTATAAATCTCAGAAAATCTTCAAAAATCTCTCATAATATTTTTAAAATCATAAAAATCCCTTGAATTTTCGTATAATTCCTAGAATTTTTTTGAAACCTCTTAAAATTCCTCAAAATTCCACGACAACATTTAAAATTAATTATAATCCCTTAGAATTCATAAAAATCTCTTGGAATCTCTTTAAATTCTTAGAGACCTCTTGAAATTTCCTATCTATAAAAGTGGTTTAACAAAATGTCTCGAAAATTTCGCATTTACAGGTACACACGGAGGAAACTGTTTAGTAGATCTCACTGTAACAAAAGAGTATATTATGGACAGACTAAGCTAGCGGTTCAGCAAATTCAACCATAATATACTATTCTACAGTGAGATTTACTAAACAATTTTCTCCGTGCATTGTTGTTTCAAACCTGTGATTAACTTTTGAATGACTTGAAGTTGAAAAAGAAGTAAAACAAAGTAGTTGTAGTTGAATTTAAAAAAGGTTGATATGTGATACATCCAACCAATGCGAACTTGTTCAACGCGTTTAAAATTGTTCATCTTTTCAACACTTCATTAAAAAACTGTGCAACTTTAAATTCTTGAATCTTGAGTCCTGCAGAGCTAAAATACAGTTGATATCGTAAAAGCCGATTAAATGATTAAACCCACGCGAAAATGTACGATGAGAGTATAAGAACCGGTTTAGGATATAAAGTATGACATCGATTTTCATTAAATGTTGACACATTGAAATTTTACAGTAATTATATGCAACAAAGATATAAAAGTTGTGATAATAGTCAAGGATAGAGTGATAAAGAATTATGAAAATGTGCAGGAGAATCGCGTGTGGCACGAGAGCAATAATACATATAATTTCTTTTTCTTTGGTAGAAAAATGGACCTGTTAATGAGCAATATCTTATTATTGATTTCTCAAGATTATAGCCCAGGGTCATGGAAAGTATATCGTCTCATTTAACAGCCCTTTTAAAATGAATGATATTACGTTGAAATGCGGGATCTCGAAGCTGGACGGTATATTCACGTCGGACAAGTTTATTGGCAATATTCTTCTTCTTTTGCGCGAGTTGGCTGGGCAAAGTCGTGCAATAACAGCATGTGTATAACGAGACGCTTTGCACCTTAGCCACGTCGCGTTTCCCATTGTAAAGCAATAAAAGACGATAATGGCCCGACCTCGGATGCACTCTCCTGGTCCACGGAAGATGTACCCTTTAAACTACCAGCTTTAAATAGAGTATATTGAATGAATATCCTGTCAAATAACACACTAAAAGCAATCGTTAAACTCTTCTTCAATTCCCTTTCGTAGATTACTATTTTCCCCGCTGGAACTGCAGGTTTCTAATCAAAGTTCCCATCTTCAAAAGTAATATCATTTGGAAAAATGTCCTCTTCGGGATTTATTTTTATACAAACGTTCTATCAGTCTCTTAGTTTCTTCATTGCATCAGGAAACATTACAAATTTGGAACTTGACGGAAAAAATAAAATGACTGAATTTACCATTTAAAATAGTCAACTTGCGCTCTGAACACAGTTTTCCTGGAATTCATTAAGTTTTACGATTTCAAATGGTAATCCCAATTATTTTTCATTTGTTTTACTTCCTTCACATAATACATATACATATTGGAATAAATATTTTCGTAAAACAGATCAAAGTATTTTATATTTAGCCAGTTGAGAAAATACTTAGATGCAACCTTATATGATATGCATTATGCCTTGCTGCTTAAAGAATAGGGGATCTGTTCAAGTTTCTGAAAGCTTTATCATGCAGGGCCTGTTCGGGGGAAACTAGTGCAAACAAATATGTCCCTATCTCTATTTACACCATTCTCGAAGATAGAAGGAGACGGAAAAAGTGTGGGGAAAAAGAGGGGGAAATAGCTTTTCCTCGAGTTTCAAGACGAGGGTCATGCGTTTATTTTTCGTCGTCATAATCGAGAAACATCTCTTGGCGAAATTATTTGTCGAGTCGCTATTTATTTATGGTTTCTGGAGTTCAGGCGGAAACGCCCACCCGTGTGGAAATTGCCTTATTTAGCCTTATTTTAAAAAAGGCTCGGACCAGGTCCGGATCAGGCTGCCTGATTGTCAAATTTATGTAACGGCCCTGATCAGGTCCGTTTACGGCCCGGATAGGCTCCCCTTATTATTAAGTAAGGCAGCCTAAATTATACCGTAAGTAAGGTAAACGTACGGCCCTGATAGGATACGGATAAAAATGTATTGAAGATCAGGCGTACAACAACACAAGTATAGTGCAAACTTTAGAAGATTTTAAATTAAATAATTTATTATTTATAATTAAAATATATTTTTTTGACTAAATAGTATTTTAAATTATTTAATTAAAAGTGTTTTATGAAATAGAATTTTGCTAGTCCTATTATATCAATCATTACTACAATATACTTTTCATCAATACTTTTACTTTCTGTAAAAGTGAACACTAAAAATATAGGAATATATTTTATTTTTTTTAACTCAAATGCATTTTTTGATTAAATTATCTCGAAAAAATTTAATCTTTGTGTGTGAATGAGTATACCGTGGAAAAATGTGGGACCACCATATCGAGAGCTTAGGGTAATGGTTAGGTAGCTGGACTCGTGTCCCGTAGGTCGTGCGTTCGATTCCCCTCCGCGTTGCGTGCGAAATTTTATTTGTTATAAAAGCGTTAAAATTTACAAATACCGATTATTTATAAGTATACGCATAATATCTCTACGTATAAATCATGTTCTTAATTAATAACATTTATTTTTATTTTTTATTGTAACTTCTAAGTGTAATAGGCCAATAAGGATCAGTGAAGGCGGCCAAGAACAACAACAAAATGTGTATGCGAGATTTTCGAAACATTTCGTTATCAGGGAATGCTTTGAAAAAAGTGGGGCACTAAATTTTTATTTGCTTTTTTTATTGAAGCGCGTAATTTATTATATAATAAAAAAAAAATAATTTACGGAATTTGATAGGAATTAAATACGGCCCGGAAAAGAGCCTTACGTATTTTAAAGGCTGAGGTAAGGTTAGGATACGGACCGTCTAAGGTTGGCAACATACGGTCCTTTTACCATTGAGCGTTACAGAACACTATATGGGCCTGATAGGATTGACGGTTCCGGACCTTAAGTAAAATAAGGCAACCTTATCAGGACCTGGTAGTGCCCGGATTTAAATTTCTACACGGGCATCAGATTCGTTGTTCATGTAGGGTGAAATTCACTGGATCCGATGGTGTAGAAAAAAAACCATAAATGTCTTTCGACTTTACGTCTAACGGACTTTCTTTAACGATATTTAAACTGATTTGGGGTCGATTTTTACACGAATTTATTAAACCGCGTTTAAATATACGATTTTTAGGTCAACGGGCAGACTTTTGAAATTACATTTTCCACGTTATTTAAATTTTACGATTTGCAAATATATTCATATCTGATTCTACTTTTGTAATTGCATTTGCTCGGAAATTCGAGTGTGCACTTCCCTTAGAAAATCATGGTGATTTAGTAAAATGATTAAAGTGGAAGCGGTTAATTTTGAAGATAAAATTGTCAACCTTGAACTTGCCAAGAAGAGACTCGTGGGAAATTAAGCTAAATCTAGCACGATGGTCTTGGAACAGTTGAAACAGTTCTTGAGATAGCTAGCTACTTCATAATGATTATGTTCGTGCAAGCCAATAATTTTCCAGGATAATAACCCCGAATGGCAGGGTAAACCTGGAACTTGGAAGGAGTTAGTTGCTGAATACAAAAATAAATCCGCGCGGCCGTTAGGGCGCAGAAAATTACTTAACAGGTGGTTTCGCGATTTTACAACGTCTGGTCTTGTGGGTCTGGTGCAATGGGACATTAAACGGCCATTCCGAATTCGGGAGGATAGAGTGCTTCGACCTCCAGGAATGAAAAGAACTTTTCTGCTTTGTACGATACAGGTTTGCCAGATTATAGGTCACCGAATGTCGCAGTCTATGATTTAAAACCTACGAGTTGCAGTCTCTGTGGTTACATAAATAAGAATCTTAGAAAAATTTTTCCTTGAAATATAAAGAAGTTTCATGTTATGTTCGTAACGTACTGGAAGATCTTTTAGTGGAATTGGATATTTAAGAATATTAAGTAGAATTTTGAAAGAATTTCAAGAGATTTTAAGTGATTTTAAGGAATTTTAAATGATTTTAAAAGAATTTCAAACATTTTAAAATTTAAATATCTTTTTTATAAGCGTAGCAATATTATTTATCAATTATTTTGTAATTTTAAAAAATAGATACGCGAATGAATTACTAGGTGTGGGAAAATTGAGAAATATTCTCAAATATCCCCTATTCCCATATTCTTTATATTCCTTGTATTCTCAAATATTTTGATATATTCTCCAAATTCCGAATATTCTTTTGAGAAGATATTCCTGGTACAAAAAAAACTCGAAGTGCTCGACCCCTCATTCGTTCATTTTTTGAAGAATGACATAAGAGTAGACAGCAATTCATTTTTCTTTAAATATTCGGCCGATTATACTGAAGAAAGAAAGAAAGAAAGATGTCACAAAAATGAATTCATGGAAAAGGTGGCTTTCCTTGAAAAGGGTGAATTAGGGTCACAACTAACTTACGTAATTTGCTTTCAAGACGGAAGAGGGTTTATCTTGTACCTAAATAGTCTACATAATCACGTAAAGACTATTTTTGCGAATCTTAATACAAGATAAACTATGTTCTTAACAGAGCTCTAAATTTAGAATCATCCACAATGCTTGATATTTATAATTATAACAAAGACGAAACAGGAGTTTCTATATTATTATTATTATTATTATTATTATATTATTATTATTATTATTATTATTATTATTATTATTACAATTCACAAGAATCCCGCTCCCATTTCGTCTTTTTTCACCCCGAATCTGGTTCGATGCCTAAGGCCTACGTGCACTCAATGTGCCGAAAACCGGCCACTTTTGGGTCCCTCGAACCCGAATTAATCGGCCTAGAAGCACGCATCAGTATCAACACTCTCAGCAATCCTCCATGGTCCATGAATCCTCCCTTTCCAATATCCATGAATATGCAATTCGTAAAGTCTAACCAAGAGTTTAAGATTCTGATTATGTGTGAGTGTGTGGGTGACGGGTGCATGCGTGTCACGCGTTTACGTGCAACTACATAACTCCCAATTGGCCCCTCCAAGCCATCTCCTCCTCCTCCTCCTTCTCCTTTTCCTCTCGAGGAGAGTAAGAGAGAGATGGAACTTGGGAGGGAGATGTGTATGCCACTGCGTTGCATTGAGCAAAGCCAGTAAAACAGTCCGACGGTACTTCGAATCGTTGTCACGTCGTGCTGCTCCGCTTACTTAACTCATTTTTATAATAAGTGTGCGCGCGAAACGCTTGAATCGCATTCAAATCGTTGAAATCGCATTCAAATCGTTGAAGTTGCATTCAAATCGTTGAAATCGCATTCAAATCGTTGAAGTCGCATTCAAATCGTTGAAGTTGCATTCAAATCGTTGAAGTCGCATTCAAATGGTTGAAACTGCATTTGAATTGTAAAAGCCGGATTAGAGTTGCTGAAACCGTATTCAAAATTCAGGAGAGGGTGCCGCCAATGGGACCACCTGTTCCGCGACGTGTCATCAGTGTTTTTCATCATCATGTCTGATAAAAATATCTGTGACAAGAATTTAATTAATCATCTTCTTTATGTATTCCTCTGATGAAGAGGAATTTTTCGGTTCTTAAATTGCAAATTTAAATAGGCACTCCTCTTATTTTCGAGTTAATTACTCCTGCCAGCTCGAGTTCCTCTTGAGTTTGGTGTCTAGGAAAACGTGATTGTGTTAATAATTAATGCCACCTGACTGTTACGCGTCGAATGCATTTTACGAAATTGATTCTTGGTGTGGGATTTGATATTTATAAGGAATCTAGTTTCTATATGGAAAAGGAATTAGGAAAAGGATTATATTATATGGAATTGGAGAAACAGTGATTGTATAAATGAATCCAGGAGGAGACGAATCAACCTTTGGGATAACGAGCGTGTAAGACGGTAATTTGAAGTTTATTCTTGTTCGGAAGATTTAGAAGGGCGGAAAATTGAGATTAATCGTTGAGGAGCTGAGGAATTCAAATCACCCACCTGCATTTCCAGTTTCCTCTTATTGATTAATTGTCCCGAGATTATATATTTGAAAATAATTACAATATGAAAAAAATCATTAGAAAACATTTTTTCATTTCTTTGAATCACTGAAGTAATTGAAAAACCAGTAAAATTCCATTCCCTAAGCCTGAATTTTTGAAAGTAAAAAGCCATGTTTAGAGGCATTTGATACTTTACCCCTAAGAGCAATTTTTGCCAAAACTAGGCCATTTACCTTCATCTGTACGAAACGGAAGTAAATGACCTAGTTTTAGCAAAAAATATTTATTATTGCGAGCATAAAGTATTAAGATTTAGAGAGCATTGATTCGAATTAATTAATAGAGTTGTAGAATGTTTACTAAAGCGATTTAGCAAACAGCTTGGCAGTGCTTCATTAGTAATTTATTACTTGTATCAATTAGAGAGTATAACAGTCCAAAGATCCGTTTGAATTTTTATTTATTTTTGTTTCGTTTCTTTTTTGTTTAATATAGCAAAGTGGAGAACGGATAGGAATAAAAGGAGGTTTGCAGAAGTCGCGCGTCATTGCTTCGTCTGCTATCCCATTGCAGATACACGTGTTCATCGATCGGGATCGATAACGGGATTCTGGATATCGTACGTAATTGCTGAGTAATACAGAGTCTGAAGAGAGCGTGTCTTGTAACACTAAACTCTTGGACATCTTGAACGATGAACGGACCCCGGATTCGCAATTCGACATCGATGCACTCGATTCTCGAAGGAGACGTCCAGAAGGAAGGCCGGAAGCTAGTAGATCGTCACCAGAAGTTCTACTGAGAAGTTAAAGACCGGACATGGTTGATCATCATTGTTGACTAATTAAAACATCCAGCGGTAGCAAAGTTCGCGTGAGTCACGCGCCAGTCTTTAAGTCTAAGTTCAGGAGAGCTCTTCGAGAATAATTATCGGGGGCGTGGTACCGTTTCGCGATCGTCGTGAATGTGAGTCGATCTTCGTCGTGGAAGTGCTGTCCACCGGAAACCGGAGGATTCGTGCGACCCGGGATAAAAAACGCACCAAAGACATGCTCAAAGTCAGCATGTTGGATTATATCGGGGACACTGGGTGAGTTTTAGATAATGATATCCTTATTTTAAAATATTTCAAAGTGGCGATTCGGCGGACTATTTCAAAATCCCGGGTTTTCCCGGTCGAGTTTTTCATTTTTTCCTGTGCAATTTAAAGAAATGTTTTTTCACGGTCAATAAAATTTTCGGTCATTTCTCAGTCTTTCGCGGTTCGCAATCCTGTCGCCATCCTGTATTTGAATTTTTTTTTTAGATTTATAGAACGCGCCTTTAACACGAGGAAAATAAGTAAATATTTTAGTCTGGCCAAAAAATGCATCTGTGCAAATCAGTTTTGACTTTGAAAGGTTCAATGAAATTAATCTTACCAAAAAAAACTTCAAAATTGCTTTTTTGAAAATGTTGGCCCGAACTCATTAAATATATGTAGAGTGCAAATTTTTTTAAAGCAAATATTTTATGACTAAACCCAGGCATAATGATACAGTGAACGCAGTCGTTAAAAGATAATTATGGTATACTTTCTCCTATTTATTCCTGATATTTTTTTTGATTGTCACTTTAATTTCAGTGTCGAAAGGCACTAAAATGATAGACAGTAAAGGTAAAACTACTAAACGTCATAAATATTTCTCTAACCTTGCATAATGCAATAATAGAAGTTTAATAATAAATTCCTGGATAATATTTGAAAAGGAAATTAACTTTTGCAAACAGTGGATTTTTTCTTTATTAAAATATTTGATGAATTCAATAAAAAACAAGTGACAATTATACAATGCATTTATATTACTAACTAGCTGTGAAATTGTATCAACTTTTGTGCTCATTCAATGAGCACTTTGCTTCCTGTAAGCAAATATGATTTGCTTCCTCATAGAGGAAGCATTAAGTATTCTTTACATCATCATTAAATTTTGATTATTTGAGTAGTTATATTAAAAAAATTCATTTTCGAAAATTACAATAAAGCACAACTTTATTATTTTTCAATGAAATGCATTAATTTTATAGGTCCATCGATTCGTCTCGTCGCAAGGATCCTTTATTTTCCTTACCTCAGCTTTCAATTTTGAATATTTGAGAAGTTATAGTTGAAAAACTAATTTTTTAAATTTAAATAGAGCCATAACTTTGTTATTTTTCAATGAAATGAAATAATATTATAGACCAATCGATTCATCTCGACATAAAGAATACTTATTTTCCTTACGTCAACTTAAAATTTTGGTTATTTGAAAAGTTATAGTTAAAAATGAATTTTTGAAAATACAATTAACCATAACATCCTTATTTCTTAATGAAATATAGGTCAATCGATTCGTCTCGATAAAAGGAATCTACATTTTCCTTACATCAGCTTTA
>CAJFCO010000088.1:1268024-1306236 GCA_904066015.1 Synergus gifuensis
AATTAATTCCCCTATTATTAAAAGATCGCTAAAGATTATAAAATGTACCTCCACGACTTTCTTTTTTATAAAATTTTAAATCTTTCTACGTTTCTAAACTTGAAACCCTTTTCAATTTTTCCTAACGCAAGATCAGGCAGTTGTATACTTAAGCTGAGAGCTTTAGCTCTTTGATAAAGCCATAAAGCCATCGATTAAAGCCAAGCATAACCTATAAGCGTATAATCCGATGTATTTAAGCTCCATCTAGAGAACCAAGTACTTTCACGACAAAATGAATTTATGGTATTTTCAGGATTTAATCAATTCTAGCAGAGATTATTTTCTAGAGTGTTTTAGTTGAATGTAAAATGCTATTGGATAAATAAACCCCTGAGGGAATTCTTATTCTTATGTCTTGACCAAAATTGCATTTATTGGAAATAACGATCTTTCAAGGAAGTAACTTTTATATCCTGAAATAAAAGTACGTTATAAGGAAACATAACTTTACGAAACATAAATAATTAATAACTGAACATAATTAATTAATAAATATCATTTTTCTGTTTCAGGTAAGCTTTTTCTGGATTCTTTTTCAACTTTGCGAATTATCTCTTCCAAATGGTAAGCATAAACCAAGAAATAAATTTCTAAGAACCGCAGATTCTATTTATATAAGTATGAATTAGTAAATGATTCAATATAGAAAGTAGAGAGTAGTAAAAATTAGTATCAGTAAAAAACATTATTATAAGAGGGCTATTGAAAAATAGAAAAGAGCCGCGTAAGAATTAAAAGGATATTCGAAAACAAGAAGAAAGAAATATTAATGGAGGATAATCACAATGAAAAGTCATTACCATCTTTCATGGGTTGCCAACCTTGACTCCTCTTCCTCTTGTTTTGAAACTGTTGGATCTCAGCAGGCGTACAGGCGGATACAAATCGTTTGAAAGAATATACGCGAATATTGAGGAAGCATTAAAAACACATACAAGATCCAAACATGTCTTGCAGTAGATATTGTAAATGGCACTTCGAAGGCGTTTAATCGGTGCCAGTGTCTTCTTGCCAGAGGAACCTTTCATTTCTTTCATCTTTCAAAGCAAACTCCATCCGCAACCTTCTGGATTCTTTGCATAATTTACAATTTTACACACATATACTTATATATCTATATAACAATCATAATAATACCTACGTAGTAATCTTCGTGGTGTGCAGTTGTTTACTTTTCATTTTTCATTCACCGTTCAAGCTTCCTTACTACTTTTCCATCCTCTGTTTCAAAAGAATTGAAAAGAACTATGTACAGACATTTTAATTAAGTGTCTCTTCTCATATTAAAGACACTGAGGTTAAGTAGAAATAGAGATGAAAGAGAAGCGAAAGAAAAAGGAAATGAAATTTTCCTTCTGAATTTCGAAAAGAGAGTATTTTTTTAGTTCTAGTAGAACAAATTTTAAAAGCTTTGAAGGTATTAAAATAATACAAAAGTGGATACGCCTTGGGGGTAGTATGAGTTGAAATTCGAACCCCTTAATTTAAAATAGCGTAACGAAGTTTTCGTAATCCGATAAAATCTAAAAATCTCGGTAGACACGAGGGTAACTGTTCCGCTTGCTATTCTGATCCAACGTTATAATAAAAACGTGGACAGTCTTAATAGAGGCACTTCCCCTAATGTATTAACCGGATACCAAATTACGCCTACTTCCTCTAGACTTTTTGTTCAAGAAATCTCTTCCCCAATTTGGACGTGTCACGCGAAGGGTTGTTCCGAGCAGGTGGACTCGTTTCTTTCAGGTCACCATACACTTAAACGCGTATTGAAATAATAAAAGAATTTCGTATCCGATGTGTTAGCAATATATATTTCTGCAATAAAAGAACAACGTTTCTTCGATACCTTTGTTCCACTAACGGTTCGCAGGTTTCCTCGGGGAAAGAATATCTACTTGAGAGACATCAGACAAGAATAAGTGGGCGGAGATGAAAATATATCGTTAGATTGTTCATGTAGATACTTTAGGGTGTCTACTGTGCGGGAATTTAAGGAAATTTGGATTTCTTGAATATCGAATTTTTTTGAAATCCCTTTAACTTCTTAAAATCATTTAAAATCTTTGGAAATTGCTCAAAATTCGCTAAAATCGATTGAAATCTCTCAAAATGCTTATAATTTTCTTCAAAATCATTTAAAATTTCTTGAAATTGCATGAAATCTCTTGAAATTCTTAAAATTTCTTATAATTCTTTAAAAATGTCTTGAAATTCCTTAAAATCTTGAAATCCTTTAAATCGTTTTCAATCGCTTAAATTCCTTTGTAATTTCATAATATCACGTAAAATTTCTTGAAATCCTTTGAAATTTTTTGAAAATCATTTACAATCTCGTAATTAATTTACACTCTCTTAATTTAAGATTGAGGATTATTCGTTAAAACATTGCTTAAAATCGTTATAATTGATAATAAAAATTCTCGTGGGTTTAATAGAGAAAATGTATCCGTGATTTTACAGGATATTTCTGTTCTTGAAAAAGTAATATTATTCTCGTTTTGGAAATACATTACAGAGAACGCTGCTGTTCTACCGCTATGCATTATGCATTTAATAATCTAAATGGAATCCCTGAAACATTGAATTCTCAGAAATTTCCAAATGTAAAAGCATGAAAATGAAATCAATATCATTTCACGTTGCAGGAATTGGAATATCAGTTTTTTTTTTAATTCTTAACTTATTCGCAAAATTTAAAGTATTGGCACTTAATAATGCAAAGTACAGTGACACATTATAATTTTAATTCCATATTCCAGACTTAACGCTTCAATAATTTCAATCCCTGTTACAGCCAATGTTTCAGTAATAAAGTCCTTTACATATTTACAATCGAAATTGTTTTACCCGCCTCGGTTATTTGCGATAGTCAAACATCAAATATTCGAATTCGTGTTTCACGGAAATCCACCAATAAACATCAGATTTTAGCTAAAATAATTGAAATCACGTAACGTATGCACTAAATTACTAAAACCGCACTGTATATATTTCGTATTACGGAATTCGATGGATTCTCATACACTCAAACAATATAAATAGCTTTATATTGATTATAATTACATTAATTATTTCTTCAATCTTATTTCTTGAATCAAGGAATTTTCCAGTATCATTTCAATTAAAAAATTTCATATTTTTGTAATTTTACACAATTAACTATTTAAATGTACTACTAAAGTTAAAATATTCATAAAGCCATACATAAAGCCGGCTTTCTAGCTTTTTGATAATCCTTAAAGGATCTTTAAATCGTCCGAGACCACACTGACCGATTTAATGATCGTTTAATTACTGAAAACCTGTTTTTAAACGGTAAAAGGGTACTTTAAATTAATTTCGCATATACGACTTTAAATTTTGTTATCTGATGAACATTTAAACAAGCGTGTAAACATCAAAGCAAAACTACGATATAAGAAGGTCAGAAAAGTGTATATGGTTCGGCGGCGATTACATATACATATACATATATGCTCGAGCAAATAGGCGAATTCTTGCGATAAACTTTATGCTGCTTGTTTCCTCAGTTCCATCTTTTGCGCCTTATGTATATGTATGGTACATATAATATAATATACACTTATATTATAGAGTACATATATATATATATATATATATATATATATATATATATATATATATATATATATATATATATATATATATATATATATATATATTCTTGTTCTCGTCGCAAATATCAAGGGATTATTGCTCGCACTTGGGTCACTGTACACTTCATAGTTATATAGTCTTATTCAAAGGAAACATCGTCTCGAGGCCTTTCGCACACATCCTGGTCAATTAGAGATAAAAAACGCTCTGACCTCTAAATTACTATGCTTTTTTAGTCATTCATAAGTTCCCATTCATCAGTTGCTTCTTTCATCTTTCTGACGGAAGCGAATCTGAGTGTGTGTGTTTGTATGTCAACCGAACTGAAAGTAATTCAAGGCAAAAGGATTTATAAAAATTATGAATTTAACTTTTCAAGATTAAATTCCATTCAAACATTTGGAATTGGTAAAGGCATGGAAATTTATGAAAGGTTCTGGAAAAGTTGAAGCAAACCTTGAACTTTGAAAATTTTCGTTTTGATATGTTTAGCATCTAAATGAATGGAATTCCTATTTGTCATAACTTTTGTTCGACCTGGAAATTACAGTAATAAAACAGAGAGAAACGAAATACATTAGTGAATAAAAAATGAATTTAACGATGACAAAGCAGCAGAAAGTGCAGAAAGCATCATCATAATTATTTTTTTTTTACTCGGTAACGATCTTTAGATGAAGGAATCAGTTATAGAACAATTAATCAAGAGTTTAACGATCGAGCCAGTGCAGAGCGCTTAAATATGCGACATCGTCTCAATCTTACAGATTGATATAATCAAAATGATTGCGTCAATAAATCGTGAAATTTTTTCTCTGTAACAATGGCATATGTCCCTCGATCTTTTTCTTATCCTCGAAATCGTGCAGATTGATCACGGAAACGTAAATGTATAGGTAATGCATATTATATAATAAGATAATATACTATATATTACTGCTTTCTCTAGTATTACAGGATATTACTCATTGTGGCAATTGATTTGCCAGTTATACTTCAATGATTTATGAATTTCGTACTACTATATATGGTTGGATATCGATTCGCGACAGCGCAGCGGAAAATCTATTAAACGAGAGCGAAGTTTGTTCTCGAAACAAAAGAAGAGAAACAAACTATCGGAAGTTAAATAAAGTTTTGATGAAACTGATTAAAGAAATTTTTTTTACTGAAACATTCCTTGATATTCAGGAATTTGATGCGGGCAGTGGATTTTTATTTGACTTTTGCAACTATCGTAAGAGGGACTTCTACTCTCTAAATCTGAATCAGCGATAAGTATACCACTGATTCCAATCAGCGAAAGTTCCACTGATGAATCAGTGAAATTTAAATGATAGAGGGCGTGACATTCACTGATTCATCAGTGAAATTCACTGGTTCATCAGTGTATATACGCTGATTTCAATCAGTGGTATACTTATCGCTGATTCAGATTAAGAGAGTATCGTAAGAGGGACATATTTATAATCTGAAAAAATTCGGGAATTGTCCGGGAATTTCGTATACGCAAAATTTACTTGACATCCCGTGTCTGATTAATAACATTCTAACTTTTATTCATATTCAATCTAGAAAGATCTAATGTCTAATGATTAAACTCTTCTCTTTACAAAGTTAAACCAGCGAGAACTAAAAATAATAAGCAATTTGCATATAATTTAAATAGACATGATTGATTTACGTGGAAGGATACGGCTCGGGAATTTGCGTGCAAATCTATCACCGTTTAACGGCAGAAAAGCTGGACGTCTTATGCAAAATAAAATGTCATTTGCACGACTCGGTTGGTCTCACGCATTTCCAGTTATATGATTCATGACAGTTAAAACGTCGAATGAGCGTGAAGGCAGGATAGGTTAATATACACTCTTATATACTAAACAGAATACAGAAATATGGCCCACGTTTCCTCGAGCGCATCCAGAAATCGCCGACCGTGAACAAGAGCTAAGGAAGAAACACCCAAGAGTCCCTTGGTTCCTTGGTCGGTCCTTGAATCGCTTCCGTTTCCGGCAATCGCGACGATTCTGCTATCAAACGACGTTAACTCAAAATAGACCCCACCACACTTAATGGGAGACATCATTCTATAAAGTGGGCAGGAAATGTCGAGGAAAAATGCTTTCATCCTCGACTCTGTAAAACTTTATGACTCAATAATCTAAAAAAGAATTTTTTTTTCCATTTTCTTACGTCTTCCAGCTGCTGATTACGAGACGGTAATATTGGATACAGGTGTAAAGTATGCTAGAGAAAATATAAAAGTTATATGATAAAAAATAAGGTAGTCAAAAGATTTATGAGATTGAAACGGTTACTTGACTTCAGGTGTACATCTGATCATTATAATTAACCTGTTTATTACTCTAAATAAATGAAAACATGCCTTCTGATACGCCTTCAATGAAAAATAATTTCAAGATAAATATTGGAAATATTTCAAACAGAAATAATTCACAATGAAAATTCTTTTGCGGAAATATGTTTACAAGCATTTATTCGTCGAATAAAATATTTGAATCGGATGGCGGTTTGTTTGAAAGAGAAATAAAAAAGTTGATGGAGCTCCTGTGACCCGGAAGTCAATCGTCCGACATTAATAAAGTAAAATGCGCCTGTCGCAAAGCGCCGTGTATATATACCATATAATGTCGCGCATACAAATGCAGATGCATTCTTTTATAGAAGCGAATGGACGGGTGTGTTTCGTTTATATATAAAAGCGCAGAATATGGTACCTACCCTCGTTGCGGCAGGTTTCTATAGATCACCCAATTCACCCTCCGCCTTCCTGATGTCCTGCACCCTTCAGCCCCATTTTGAAAGCAGAACTTTGCTTTTATTTCCATTACCGTGGCACACACGCACAAAACTCTGCTTATATTCGATGGGCTGACTGATCGAGTGCGCGTTACATTATTATTTCAATTGTGCACTCGAAACAGTGCCGTATATACTGAGATTGAAATACTATTTTATCAGATTTTTAAATCTCATCCCGTGAAGAAATTTAGATTGGAATTTGGTAGGGCCTTCGCCAGTTTTCGTATGTTTAGTCAGGCGCTAGTCAGGAAATTAGTCAGCATCAGATAATTGACATCATGCTTAAAAACTAAGGTCCCTGTCAGAAGAATCTGATTCTATCTATATGGTTTAATCTATTTTTGTTATGGTTTGGGTAACCTATATGGTTTACCTATTTTTTTAAACATATACTATAAAGTTAACTATATAAATAACTATAAAGTAAATTAATTTAATTAAAACAGTTTAATTAAAACCATTGTTATTTTAATTTCTTTTATCAATTTAACACTTTATAAAGATTCGATGGATATACTTTTTCAAAGATCATTTTTTACTGTTTTAATTAAACCTACTTAAAATTGTATTCTATGTTTTTTTGATCTTATCCTTGCTTGTTCCCATGCATGTTTTTTGTGATCCATTTTGCACTGAGGTAATTTATTTCAGATTTCAAAAGCCCCTGATTAGAATATCTTTTTGGGTTCTGGCTAGAGGTGAATAGATTACCAAGTCGAAGCAAAAGAGTCAATCTAGCTAGTACTCAATCTCCTCCTCTATAGGTTTTTCTGACTGGTATGTTTAGCTGGATTCTAGGGAATACCTAACTTTAAATTAGGACAAATTGGGAAATTGCCACACGGGATCAAGTTTATAACAATTTAAATCAGTGACTCTTTTCTCACTATTTCAATCAGTGAAAAATCTACTGAAAATGAGTGAAAAGTCACTGAAATTTTGATTAATTGTCACTGGAAAAGAGAGTTTATTTGAACGTCTACTAAAAAGTTTCTATCTAATATTATTATTAGTATATTTCCGGCTACTTCATTTGATTTTCAACTTCCACTAAATTTTTATCAACGAGATGACAATAATTATCTTCTTTAAAAAAAAATTGTATAACAAAATGTCTCGAATATCTCGCACACAATTTTGTTGCAAACCTGATTAGCTTTTAGCGATTTTAAGTTTTAATAAGGAGATCAAAATAATCGCGTGCATTTTGGTTTGCTAGTTCCTTAAAATTTCACGTAAAACTTCGATATCTCTTAAAGTTCGTTAAAATCTCTTTACATTCCTAGAAACCTCTTGAAATCCATTAAAATTTTACAAAACTCTATAAAATCATATTATAAATCTCTTGAAAGCCATAAGGTAAAAAATTCGTTGAATGACTTGAAGTTTGCGCAAGAAGGAAAATAAAATAATCGCGCGCATGCTGATTTTTATCAGTCTAAAATGTTACTGTATAGTTTCTTTAACATTAAATTTCATATATAAAGAAATAACTTATTATTGTTTGAGATATTCGTGGAATAATTTTGAAATAACGGTATCTACCTCGAAAATTTTTTTGGGCGAAACGTACCCGTATTATAATTACGCTACTGATATTTGCGGGGTGAGCTTTCATACTCGCTTGTCAAAATTCGTCAGACTCTGTCAAAACGCTGGAGGGAAGGGGTAGGATGATCGTGAAACTACCTCGCTTTTTTGTTCTCGCACTCTCATCCGTAACGCGAAGCGTCTAGACGTCAATCACACTTTTTTCATAACTTTTTAATAAAAAAAAGTCATCTGTTCTTTAATAAGGGGCAAGAGGCTCTAGGCAGGAGGGAAATGATGAGAGTAAACGATTGAACAGATTTATATGAGAGCGACACAATCTGTTTCGTTCTAAAAAAACACTGTTTCGATCAACAGCGAGGTCAACGTTTCTTGAATTCTACTTCAGAAGTCAATATCTATTTCAAATATTTTTATTAAAAGTTGCAACACTTCGTTCATATTTTCTTTTTATGTAAAATTTATTGTCTCGAATTATCACCTCCGCAAATACAGGAAACTATATAACCTATATTTTTATAGTACCCTGCAGTCTGTTGATTCGATGCGCTTTTTCCCTCTTGTTCGGTTGTCCGACTTTTCGCGCGGAAAACTCACGCATTTTCTTTGAATCTACAGAGCGAAAGCAATGTTTACGAACCAGATCCAATTTCTTCAAAGTTATAGCTCTACCACGTGAAATTTCTTTCATACATTCTTCGGAATATATAGTGAATCTGGAAGAAAGGAAGCTATATAAAAAAGAATTATAAAGAGCGTTCAGAACATCTTGCAAAAGATTTGTACCGTTCCAATTTAGAACGGAAAAGGTATCCAGCAAGGCTTTGAAAAATCAGTAAATCCTTATTTTTTAATTTTGTGCATAATAATTATTAAGTTTTTTCAATCTTTGAAGTAACCAGCACGAGCGAAAGTTGCCATGTGTCTCTAGTCTTGTATAAAATTTATAATGCGTGAAGAATTTTGAATGTTGGACTTGCAAAACAACAAAGTCGCGAACTTTCATATATGCGGATAATAATACCGGCTTTAATATTATCGGTGCGTGCCAAGATCTGTGCGTACTATCTATAAGCACGTAAATTACACGTTTACACGTTGCAGGTACATGCACACCTTTTATCTACACATTCTACACATATGTAACTATGTATATTGTATATATATGCACATAATGATATAATACATATATGAACACTTGCTTGCTACGCAAGGCGAGCAAAGCACGTCGCGGAAACGGGACAAGCTGAGTGAATGGACATGGGCGAGTAGGTGAGTAGGTAGGTAGGTTGCTAGATAGTAGGTAGGTAGAGTAGATGCTGGACAGATAGAGTACTCTTGCGAGAGAATATACTTTACACGATATACGCCTGCTGGACCTGACAGATTGCTGGAGAAACTCCTTTGAAAGTTTGAAATTATGTCCTATGCCCTACATGTCCTGTATCCTCAGAATTAAAGCAATTTAACCGGGAAACCGGAAAATGACCGGTACTTCTGATCGCGCAGTAAAATTAAAGTTTTCATTCAAGTTTGAGAATGTCAAATTTAAAGAACGCGGGAAAACATCGGCTTAAACGTAGAAAATGTAACGGTTATTGTATAGTAGTAATAGTGGTAATACAGATAATAGTCCGGAAGAAGACTTTTTTGATAATAAACATATCAAGTGAGATGGGAACCCTAACCACGCAGGTGTGAACAATTCCACTGAATTTTTCGTTGTGGAATTTGAAAGAGACGCTCTTAATCTTGTTCAGTGGGCTGACCACTGAAATCGCTGAACGACACAAATCGGGCATAAATTTGTCGGACGCATTCATTAAAATCTCAAACAGGGGTAGGGCTCATTCCAGAATCCGCACCCTGCACCCCGCATTATTCACATGCATTGCACACGTTTATATATACATACGTAGACTATGCAGGAACAATGACAATCAGACCAAAGAGACGGTGCATTGTTGTTGGTATAGTTTACGAGCATAGAGCATATGCTCTGGTCCTCTCCATAGCAATTTCTCTCTCACTCTAATTTCGAAGTCTCCTACTCTCTGTCAAGTACTCTTATTATTCGAGGCGGAATTTCAGGATAGCATACTCCTCGTATTGTCGAGTCGATATTGTCGGAAACTACCTGTAAATCACTGCGCTGACATTAACTTCGATCAATTTCCCCTCTTTTCTAACACTCGATCGCCTTTCTTATTTCCTTTTCCAGTCTCTATTCCAAAATTAGGAACCTGCTGGTGTTTAGTTAACAATTATTAGACACGATTCATTATCAGGATGACGACTTGGTCAGGAAACACCGGGAATAGACCGAGAATTTAATTTAAAAATTGGGAATTGATTACTTCTGATCGCAGTCAAATTCTATAAGTTTTCATTCTTCTTAAAAATCCCAAAATATTTTGGGATTCTTTAAAAATTCCTTGAAATTTCTTAAACTCATTTAAAATTTCTTGAAATCTGGTGAAAATCATTAAATACTTTCTTAAATTCTTTTGAAATATCTATTGAAATTCCTTAAAATAACTTGACATCACTAAAATATTATTCTAGATGTCAAATGATTCTGAAATGAAACTAAAATATATACGTACAACTTTATTTGCGAGAAATTATAACAAGATTGACACTTTTTTGACACAGTAGTGATGCGTGTTTATTAATGAAGCGCTCGTAATTATTATTTTCCGTGTACATGTGCTTCAAGGCTGTGTATGCGGTTTCTAGCTCTGAGCCATGTCCCAGGTAGAAAAATCCGAGTTCTGCCAATTCTTACCACCGGCGCAGTGCAACATCAATTGTACGGGGACAGTAATGCAGTACTGACTGTTAGTATTGCGCCAAGAGTTGGCACACTACTGGCATATAGTCTTGTTTTAGCATCGGCGCAGCACTGAATGTCAGTATTGCGCCAAGTGTTGGCATACTACTGGCGTAGCATTATTTTAGCACTGACACAGCACTGACTGTCAGTGCTGGCAAGTAATCGAATTACGAGTAATGCCAAACATTGGCACAATACTGTCACAATACTGGACCAGTACTGCCCTTTAGAGTTGGCAATCAATTGACGTATTAGTAACACCAAGTGTCGTCACAGTACTGGCACGGCACTAGTATCCCGTGTGGAAATTGCCTTATTTAGCCTTATTTTAAAAAAGGCTCGGACCAGGTCCGGATCAGGCTGCCTGATTGTCAAATTTATGTAACGGCCCTGATCAGGTCCGTTTACGGCCCGGATAGGCTCCCCTTATTATTAAGTAAGGCAGCCTAAATTATACCGTAAGTAAGGTAAACGTACGGCCCTGATAGGATACGGATAAAAATGTATTGAAGATCAGGCGTACAACAACACAAGTATAGTGCAAACTTTAGAAGATTTTAAATTAAATAATTTATTATTTATAATTAAAATATATTTTTTTGACTAAATAGTATTTTAAATTATTTAATTAAAAGTGTTTTATGAAATAGAATTTTGCTAGTCCTATTATATCAATCATTACTACAATATACTTTTCATCAATACTTTTACTTTCTGTAAAAGTGAACACTAAAAATATAGGAATATATTTTATTTTTTTTTAACTCAAATGCATTTTTTGATTAAATTATCTCGAAAAAATTTAATCTTTGTGTGTGAATGAGTATACCGTGGAAAAATGTGGGACCACCATATCGAGAGCTTAGGGTAATGGTTAGGTAGCTGGACTCGTGTCCCGTAGGTCGTGCGTTCGATTCCCCTCCGCGTTGCGTGCGAAATTTTATTTGTTATAAAAGCGTTAAAATTTACAAATACCGATTATTTATAAGTATACGCATAATATCTCTACGTATAAATCATGTTCTTAATTAATAACATTTATTTTTATTTTTTATTGTAACTTCTAAGTGTAATAGGCCAATAAGGATCAGTGAAGGCGGCCAAGGACAACAACAAAATGTGTATGCGAGATTTTCGAAACATTTCGTTATCAGGGAATGCTTTGAAAAAAGTGGGGCACTAAATTTTTATTTGCTTTTTTTATTGAAGCGCGTAATTTATTATATAATAAAAAAATAATAATTTACGGAATTTGATAGGAATTAAATACGGCCCGGAAAAGAGCCTTACGTATTTTAAAGGCTGAGGTAAGGTTAGGATACGGACCGTCTAAGGTTGGCAACATACGGTCCTTTTACCATTGAGCGTTACAGAACACTATATGGGCCTGATAGGATTGACGGTTCCGGACCTTAAGTAAAATAAGGCAACCTTATCAGGACCTGGTAGTGCCCGGATTTAAATTTCTACACGGGTATAGTATTGTCCCTTTATTTTTGTCAATTAATCGGTATATTATATAATATATTATAATATATAAAAAAATTCAAAACAGAATCTATCACAGCTAGCCCGAGTCGAAATATAAGCCCTACTTTGAAGATCTTGAATGTTTTTAACTCCTCTCTCTAAATCTGAATTAGTGAAAAAGAGGTCACTAATTTACTTTAGTCAAAAATGACTAATTGATAGTCATTTTTGACTAAAACTTTAGTGAAAAGTTGAAAACTTCGAATTGAAATAGTGAAATACAATTAATAATTAGTAAACATTTTCACTAAAGTAAATTAGTGACCTCTTTTTCACTAATTCGGATTTAGAGAGCTCTTTAGACACTCTTTAATCTCTAAATTTCAAAAATAATTTTTCTATCATCTCTAAACACTTCTTAATCTCTAAATTCCAAATTTAAACTCAAAATTTACTTCTAAATTTAATTCTAAATATTGGATTCAATATTTAATTTATTGGATTTACTGTTAACGCAAATGTATTTTTTGATTAAATTATCTCGAGATAATTGAACCACCGGATCGTAGAAGGGCATATAAAAAATTTTTCTCCGAGCGCAAACAGACCCTGACAATATAAAAACTACTTTAAAAATAATTGTTTTTTAAAACATTTTTTTTCAATTTTTATTTAACTCAGCTCGAAGTCCTGGGCAGCACTGGCGCAGATTGACCACCAGGGCTGTCCTAGCACTGAACGAGTACTGGCACTTTGCTGGTGGTCAGTACTGCGGTGGTCTTACCTTTTGGAGTTCTACCATCATTACGCCAATGCTTAAGCCGGACTTCTGCCAGCACTCTACCAGCACTCGAAAACTTGCAGCAGTACTGACGCAGCACTTTGCCGTTTGTAATTTTCCACCTGGGACGTCTTGCATCTAGGATTTTGCAAGTTTACAAATACATTAGGATTACCCTGACTTACAACTGCTCCATTCCAAAGGTGAACCCCAAGCAACTTATTCACATTACCCTCTTTAATAACTTAGGGAGCACCGGTATCCCCAATGTCACAGTATTGACTGCCAGTTGCATCATAAGTGCAAATATCACTATCTGAAATCGCAAAATTACGAATGTATAACATAGTACAATCATGGTTACTGATTATTGGTACAGAGATTGATCGCAGGTATTCGGGATGTGCCGTTCCGTTCCGGGACTGAAATCAGAGAGAAGATAAACCTTAGATTATCCATTGTCTGTGAAATACGTTTTATATATTTATTATATTGTTGATAGCTTACTGTCCCGGCGGAGCATGACATCCCCATCCAAAAACCATATATCAAAGTCTCCAGGCGTATATGTCCTTCATACAATTCTATATTTTTAATCCTTAGAGAAAAGACGAAAGGTGGCTTAACAGAGTGATCAAAGCAATACCATCAGCAGGTCTAAACGGATGATTTCCGAGGAATGTTAATATAAGTAAATATAAGTATATTTTAGTTGCCCGGTAAAATTGAAAAACTTGACCGGTCGAATTTGAAATCGTCCGCCGAATCGCTGCCCTAATTATAAAAATATTAAAAATTATTGCACAAAACAAGAGTGTCAATTATATATCTCGTAAATCTTTTTCCGCGCAATTTATTCACTTTTCACACTTGAATAGATTATTTTTTCTGTTGAAAACTTTTCCCTGGGTTTCTCTTTCCTCCTTCTGACAATTAATAGCATAAATCACAGCCTACACCAAAGGTAAAGAGATATCGTGGGTGGTGTGATTTCTTTAAAAGTGACACTAGTATTAGACATGAAAACGAACAAGTGCCCCAGTTACCCGATAGACCCATAGGACTCGCGATTTCATAATTGGTTACCAATATGGCAACGAATAGCACAGTAATTGCCGTAAGTAAGCAGGCGAAATTTCTCTGCCGGAATAGAAGTGAATAGACGTGAACTGAAGCCGAAGGGGGTCAGCTCGATGAAATTGGCGATCTCTTTTCATTAGAGAGGTTTCCCAGCGAGCCATGTTTGGTATCTCAGGATGGCGCGTCATTCTCAGATAGAAAGAAAATAAATTCTCTAATCGACCTCATATTTTGCTTCGATAATTCACTACAGCCAAATTAATTTACCAAGCTCGATCCATATCTAGAAATCGCTTTGGAAAATAACAAGCGTCGAAACTCGCGTAGATCTTCTACCTTTGCGTTTTTACTCCACTCGCCTCGGCAATTACCGTAAATGCAATGGTTAGTCGACAGAATCCGAGTAAATCTTTCTGTTTAAGAAAGGCCCTCGTTTTTTCCTTCTTTCGATTGCTGCCATTACCAGCTGTAAGAGAGTTATTTCCAGAAGTTGTCTTACATTGAATTTTTTTTCAGTCGTTGTTTGTGAGCCAGAAGAGTAACGATTTCGAAGAAAATATATACAATGTTTCAGAATTGAAATTTCATCTGTAGGTATTAAATCTGTTGGTGCAATAAACACAAATACAAAAGTAACAATAAAGTTATAATTTAGTGTATTGTAATTAATTAAATCTGAAATTTACATAATTTAAAATTGAATTTAGATATCGGAATCGTTGAAAAATTTTTACAATTTAGCATGTCGGTACTAATCATGTGGTCGAAAAAACGAACAAATAAGCCACTTGCTCAAGATCAATCAACGTCCAATTTTTTCCACTGAATCTTTCAATTTTTCTACATCTTTTTATTGGTAGTTTGCTCAAAAAAGTAACATGTTGTCGAAAACTGGTAGAAAACTTTGTCGATCGCTCACATGAATTCGAGGAGCTGCCGAGCTTCATGAATTATGAAATGCCGATATATCATCCTTTCAATGCGTATCATGCCGATAGGTGCTCGAGTGAACAAAGGACGTACAATTCCGAAAAAGTGGAAAATCGCATTCACACCCTTTTCCCTTAGCCGACAGTAACAACGTGGCGGTAAATTTTAGAGGGTCAAACACAAATCGATGTGGTATCGAATTATCGACCGTCACACATATAGTAAAACGTACTACTTCTAACGAAGTAACATATGTCTCGGTTCAATAAATTCTAGTCCATAAATTTATATATTCAGAGCTCTGAAAAGTTTTAAATCTCAAAATAATTTCAAATTTTCAGATTTAATGGGAATTTGGAAATGCAAAATTGTAGAGAAATTGGATATTGCAGGGAATGAGGGTATGGTGTATTCGAAATTATGCAGCTTATTATTCACCAATCGGCGATCAGTGATCCAAAATTAATTCGATCACAGGCAGAGGTCAGAATCAGGGCTGGTGACAATGGATTTGATTTGTCATCCGTAAACGAGTGGTCATTGGGGCATATTGATTGCCCAAAGAGCTTGACCTATATGCATACTTGGCCCAAAAGAAACCGAAGCGAATATTGCATGAAAACAAATATTTCGTTCACGGAAGACTGAAATCTAAGGAATTTAAGGAAAGCCGGAAATAAATTGTCCATGGATTGAAAAAAATCTGGGAAAATCCGGGAACTGTTTTTGATTTTTCATTTTATTAAGTGTTAATACGGGAATTGGATTTCCGGTTTGAAAAAACTTTTTCGAATAATCATTCTTTACATTATTAAGAAATTATTTAAAAAATTAAAAAATGTAGTTTTTAATTAAATTGTAATATTGCAATGAAGCAAATTATGGATGTTACAACCCCCTATTGATAATTCTATCAAGTTATATTTATATAAGCGGGAAAAGTGCGGGAATTGTCCGGAAATTTCGTGGGAAAAGTTTGATAGACACCCTGTTTAATGAGTTGTATACCAGGATTATTTAAATTTGAAAGTTCTCATGTCCAAAATGACATGCGATGAAAGTTTTCTTATCAAAGTTTGCAAAAGACAAGTTGGCGAAGTGTGATAAATAACGCAGATTATTCTCGTAACTTGTTGTGGACACATTTACAACCTGACTTGTTAGAATCCCAGTTGATTCTCTCAGATGATACAAACAATAAAATCTAAAATTTATAACGACATATACGGTTATGGCGTAGAGACATGGAGCCAAAGTGTAAAATCTAATAGAAGAGTCGTTCTCTTATATTGTTCGGTTGCCTCTCGAATCATTGAAATATTTTTATACATATATATATATATATATAACATAGCTGTAAACCTACACTTCCGGTAGTAACTTTTATTTCGTCATTTATTATTCAATACGTTTTAATATTCCAGTCTAAAGTGGGATGAAGATAGTAAATCTGTTGTAATAAAATAATGGGTGTACTTTGTGTGTTTTCAGGACAGATACCTCAAATTTTTAACATTTTTTCTGAATTTATCAAATTAACGCGTACATAAATAATTTATAATTCAAAATTGCAAAAAGTTTGAATTATTTAGGGGGATGAATGATTAAGTGTAAAGATGGGTATGAATTATGAATTTCGTATATTTAGTAACGGTTTTATATAAAAGAGTTGATACATAACGTATATACAGAAATAAATGAATCGTTATAAGGTCTTCTCAGTTTTATAACCCCTCGTATTACCAAAACAGTAACTTATATACTTTGTAGCAAAAAAGAAGTGGATTACCGTCATCTGAAAACTTATTACCACCGTAACTGAATCTCGCTATCAGATCTCGTGAGGTTTCGAGTTTGTTTTGCAAGGTACGTTTCAAAGGGGTCCGACAAAATATATGATCATGGGTGCCGATTTTTCTTAATCCGTATCTCGGGCAGGTATGAGAAATCCTGAAACCACTATTACTGTGTATAAAATACAAAATATATTATATACGGAATAAACTCCCCACTTATTTTTCGATACTAAGAGAAAAAAACGCGGGGATTTCCTCATTTTTCATCTGAGGTCTCTTTGACCCTTTTCAGGTCGAAAACCATGGGACTGAAATATCTCAATTATTCTGCTAAAAATCCAGAACAACGTCAAAATGAAAGGATCACATTTTAATTCAAGATCTCTTTTTCCAGATGGAAAAAATATCCAATCATTTCCAAAAAAAATTCACAAAGGCATATTAAAATATTTCAACAAACTCCTCCTCAGAATTTACACTTATTAATCCGATGATATATACCTCCTCAGAAAACGAAATTTACTTTCCTTCACAATATTTACTTATCTTCCTAGGAACCTACTTACCTATGATGAATTACCCCTTTCAATTTTAATTCAATTCGCACCTCTAAATTCTCGCATTGACCCTGGGGTTGGATAGCGAATCCTTTTAATCCCCGAGCGATAACGGTCTCTATAATATCCTCTTAATTAAAATCCTCTCAACCTGCCCAACCTCGAGAGTAGACATAAGGCGTTGAAATCCAATATAAGAGGAAAATGAAAATAAACGTGTTTTGAAAAAAAGTCAATCTGCAAAATTAATTAAAGTGAATTCGTAGGGAAGATTCATGTTCATCGGTGTGGAGTGCCGACGATGCCGACCTACGTGTCTATGTTTTCTATGGTGTCTACAGTTGCATACATATACGTGGGGTAAAATGCATGGGGGATATCCCCTCTTGGGACCTTTTGAGATCCGCCCCTTGCCCTTTTACCCCTTGTTTTCCCCAGCGTATACTTGACGCTTCTCTCCTCGATCGGGCCATGGTGGATGGCTCATGGTGGGGCCCCTTTGGCATGACGCATGGCTCATCGTAGTTTCATACTTGCTCTGGCCGTCCCTCCGTGAGCACGAGCATTCACCACACTCGATTCATTCAAGAAAAACGAAGAACACGAGGAAACGCGTGCCTACTCGTACATCAACGCGCCGCGAGTTTATCTTGCATTCCCGGAAAACAGTACAGTACACGCGATTGTGCTTCGTAGTTTATTGTTCTGAAAGTTGCAACAATTAAAGAAAATATAGATTTCTCCAGCAGTGTGGATTACAAAAATGTGTTTTTGTGAGAAAGTGTTATTGACAGAGGAACAGTGGAATGTCACAGTGTCTTGTGTCAGTTCATCATTATCATCAACTAACTATAAACTAATTGAGTGATTGAATTGTAACAATGTCCATATCATTTGTATCTAGCACACTATTTAATCATCAAATACAGAACCGTTTGATTGACTAAACTAGTTCAACCTTCTTTTTATGAGATAAGGATAACGTCTGGTCTTTTCTTCATCTTCCAGAAAGTTCAGTGACCTATATCTGTAGAAAAACATTGTCAACGCTACCTGACTCTCGGAAGGGATCAATTCACAGTAAACAAGAACATGAAGTATAGTGTGAGATGAGGAAAATTTATGTTCTTTGATTTTTTTAGGGGAAACGGATCGAGGATTGAGACTATTCTGACTATTGATGGGGATTCGATCGACCCTGAGAGCAGAATCGTGTCACGCGGAGTGAACACTGCCGGGGTACCACATGGTGATCACTGTTGGGAGATAAAAGTTATCGTGAGAGAGGTCGAATGGACTTATTGTTCGGTTGTTCGTGGGTGAAGGACCACCGGTGATAAGGTGAAATCAAGCGGATGGTGCGTTGGTGCTGATAAGAAACGTTTCTTGAATTATTTTCTGGTGTTTATGTTTCTGGTGGCATCCATATGCTCGTCTGGATGCCAGTTTTAGAGGGTGGGGTCGCCAAAAAGCGCGGAAGTCGTAAAATGCGTATGCGACTTTGCGCCAACTCCAAGGAATCGTATACGCTGGTCTCCAAGAAAAGGTATTTGAGTTTGACACATGTTTTAGACTTCAGAGATAGAAAAGAGCATTGTGCTATATATATTATATATATTTAACATGGTATTGTTGAACATGTTCCAACATGTCCCCGAGGATCAGAATTTTCCTAATTTGACCTATCGTTGTACCCTTTTGAATTTTGATCCTCAACTTTTGGTATTTCTGGAACACAATGTTCAGCTATTTATATATGGAATTAGTGTGGCTTGACCCAGGAAGTATACTTATAGTCTCTGGTATTAATATTTGGACTCGCTCACCTGGTCTTGGCTCTTTGCAAAGGGATTAACGCCCACAAAGCAAATACTAATGCTTTTCCTCAATTGTAGGCTCTTTTAGCAAGTTAAATACTCATCCAGTTTGTTCATTACAAATACATTAATAATTGCTTTAGACTTTCGAAGTTTCCCTAAAACTTTAACAGGGTGGCCACCACAACATTCAAGTTTTCAATTTCCCTGACTTTCAGACAAATTTTCAGTAATATTACTGAAAATTAAAAAGCACTTGTAATCACTTAAAATTCGTAAAAATCTCTCAAATTTATGTCGACCTTGGAAATCTCGTAAAATTGATAAAAATTTCTTGGAATTCACATTTCTTATAAATGACGTCATGCTTCAATAGAATAATTAGAGAGGGTCCCTCGAGATACATACTAAAAACTGAAATGTCACTAAGTTTATCAGAGCCATTAAAATGATTAGCTCAAATGTTTCGCATTCCCAATTTACATAATGTACTTCTCTTTTCTCTTCTTCACATTAAAATTATCCCGAGAGATCTCGAACCCGTACACAATCGACAACTTTTATAAATAATTTTCCGCATATTTATTAAACCTATAAACAGTAAAATTTTCCCCTCTTTAATTTTCACGAAATATTTCTCACACTTCGCCCCTCGTGCAGGAAAATATATTCAAATCCAAGAATTGAAAATTCAAAATCAACGAATCAAAGCACAAATCATTGCACTAATTCTCACTTGAATAGGCAGAGGGCACTTTTCAAGTGATTTATACAAGTTTCGTAATGGGCGTATAAAATGTGCCGCTCTGACCCCAAGGGGCATCAGTTCGCACGGTAGCTCCCTTACTTTTTTTTTAATACGCAGATTTTGTAAGATGTTGAATATATAGGATGCATAATATGCAAAGGAAGAAAGTGCAGTCATAACTTATTGACCAGCCTTATTGATCTCGCGTTTGACAATGCGTATTGATGACAAAACGGCGTGGAATATCTTGTAAAGGAAAAGAAAAGGAGAGAAAACCCGTGACCGATTAGCAAAAGTATCATTTCAGTCCTGTCCTAAATAAACATGGCTCTCCAGAGGCGCCTTCTATGTGTTTTGCACTTTACGTTTCGATCTTTCTTTTTTATATCGGAACTGCTTTCTCTTTCATGATCGATTAAGTTTTTTCGTGACCGTAAGCTCCTCGCGCAAGAAAAAGTGTAAAAACACTGAGACCCGATTTCGAGATGAGGAACATCTGCACTCTGCAGTTATACCTGCTGAATGTCTGGGAAAAACATTTTCTTAGGGGAAAACTTGTGGGGGAAAAAATGAGTTACAGAATCGTCGGTTGTTCTGATTTATTGCTTTGATATTGGGATTATTACTTTTTGCTTTTAGCCCTGCCTGTTATTTTAATTTAATAAATAATAGATATGTTTTTTGTATTAGAATCAGTGGGTTTAAAAACGGTTGAGTATTATGAAAACCGTTACAAAAAGAGATTGGAAAGCGTTGGAAAAGTCTTGCAAGGAGAAAATTATGTTAATTTTAAATCTAACATATACAGGGAACCCGAGTATTTTTGTATATAATTTATACTGATTTATTATTGGGCAGGTACGCAATTCACATTATGTATATATCGGAATGCAAAGTCACGCACAAACGTACCCAGAATCCCACCCCTCGAAGTCTCGTTAAAGATCTTGATGACAAGGAGCATCGATTTTTATTCCATGGGAATTCAGGGAGCATTGACATTTTGGCAGGTCTCTAAATTATACTTCCCTCTGGGTCACTGAATCTCGCATTAAAATTAATGGTTGACATATATTATTCTCACTTTACAAAAGATTCGTTACATTAGGAAGGAAACGCAAGGAAATAACGACTAACATCTTTTCTTTGTTTAAATACATTACCTTCAATCTTTTAAAAATTCTTAAAATTTTTGAATTTTTTTTAAAATCTCTTGAAATTCCCCAAAACCACGTAAAATCTCTTGAAGTCCTTTGAAGTTTTGTAAAATCATTCACAAACAAATTCGACACCATCATTTTAATTTCAAATATGTTGGCAAGATCAATGAAAGAATATTGAGTTACACACACACTCTGTTTCACTGTCCTCTATATTAAATTTTCTATACCATACGTATATTCAATTTCAGTAGCAGAATTGTATATTTGCTTCATAAACTTTTATATTCAACTGCTCCACTGTTTTCTTACTTAAAATTGAAATTCTTAAAACTTATTTTAAAAAAAATATATAGTTTTTAAATAAAAATGGTAATATTGCAATGGAGCAAAATTTACTAGACACCCTGTTATTCGAGCTCTATCATTCCAAAAATGCAGGAAGTATTTCAAAGGACGTAACGTTTTTATAGTTACGAATACATGGAATGAAGCTCAATATAAAAATTTTGTAAGCAATTCAGTAACATAACTAGAGGGTATTTTACTACGACGAGTTGGCAACACTGTCCATACCCTTTTCTACAGGACTTTACGAGCATCTGTACGCAGTTTACGAGGTACGAATGTAATGCTTCTCAGAATTTCACGTCTGCGTATGTGTTCTACAGGGTCGCGAGGTTACGCCGTATACTTGAATCTCAAATAAAAGGTATTATAAGAATGCGATGAAAAAACGACATTTTCTTCTCTTATAGAAATCCAGGTGTTCAGTATTAAGTTCAGTGTTGTCATTTTCATACCTCGTTTTCGTTTCTTAATTCTCATTTACTTAATTTTAGTTCTTAGTGTTTTAAGCCTCTTCTTTAATTCTATTTTTAGATTACAACTTTTCGACCCTAATCATGAATCCCAGGTTCTGTCGGACCTAATACAAATATACATAATGTTTGACATAATAATGGGTGACTGACAGTATTTTCATACAAGCTATCAGTTAGACTTTAGAGACTTGCTATACGTTATGTTGATGGCAGCTGTCTGAGTTCCTACTAAATTTTTTCTCACCTCCCACTAGTTTTCTTCATCTTTTCTTTTCATTTTCTACCCTCTTCCACATCACCCCCGTAGATAAATTGAAGCACTGTGTGTGGCTCTGAGGGCATCGAGCGGATTTTCGATCGAGTGACCATCGGCCTGGCGCCTTGGGATGTCGTTCCCAATCAGCAAATACACACCAGTGCTTCATCAAACATGCAGTCTGACATATATATATATATATATATATATATATATATATATATATATATATATATATATATATATATGTATATGTATATGTATATGTATATTATACGCTTCAATTGGGACTCAGATAAGGAAAGCTCAAATTTCTCAGACCTGAAACTTGATATTTCGCCTGAGTTTCTATATGATCGAGCGCGTAATTGGTTGCACGTGCGGAACAGACATATTCGGAAGGCAGGGATGAGATTTATTTGCAAAGAATGATGAAATTTATTCAGAAAAGCAGTGGAAGAGATTTATTTCGGAGAGTAAATCTGAATAGAGCTTTCTCTGGGAAAAGCGGCTGCTTCCGATTTGAATAAAGAAAAGTTAGGGCTTTATTCCGCTTTGCCGGAAACACTGAATTTAGGGCTACGAAATTGAATATAATTTTATCACTTGAAGCATATATACAGTAACAGTGCGGAGGAGTGAATAAAAAAAATCCTTTTAAATTGAACATACTTCACCTTTCCAAACACTGAAACTTGAGAACACTCAAATCCGAGCCCAAATCCGAGAATCAATTAGTAGTTCCGTAAACAGTAATGTCACCCCATGAAATCAAACTGTCCCCGATTAGTACTACCATCTCAAAAACTATTTGAGACCCGTTATTATTTTCCCATCAGGGGAGCGAGAGTTGTCAAGAAAAAAAGGATGAGGGTTTTGGGTCCCTTCGAAATCACTACAGGGGATTTTTCATGAAAAAAAGGTTCAGGAAAAATTCTATTCGGAAGATTGTAATCGACTGATTCGTCAATCAAGGATGGGAAGAACTCAGCTCGCAACTCAGCTGTTCAATGATCATCGTAACTCACTTTGTGTCACATTGTAGCAGTTACAAAGCTCCCACTTAGTTGACATACTGGCATCTTGCATTGATAATGCATACTACTAATAATTACGTTAGAGAAAAAGTGGTAGAGAATAAATCTTGAGGACAAACTACGTTGCATTGTAAATTTCCTATGTGAGGGCATAAATCTGGGGAGAAGTGTCTTCAAGTTGGCAACGCTGGTCATGAAAAGGATGTTGGATCTTCGAGAATGGCAGTAACGTCAGCACGTTCAAGATTCTGGCACGTGAGAAAACTTAAGGGCTGAGACAGAAGAATCTATTGCACAAGATCGTGCACCCGGGAGTTAAAAGTGGTCGATTAATCCTTGGCTGAGGATCGTGCAACAGTGGCAGGCCATTCTTGTTCTTTCTTCATTCTTTTTTTCCTCTCCCTTGCTTGCTTTCCAGTTTTTTTTATTTGGTTCTCATATCCTCAAGATTGTAAACACTGTACAATTAATCCCATCAGATGAGTATATTATAGGATATACGTTACAAACTGTATCTCTTTTTATATGATGTCTTATGTTGAAAGCTCGAGCTGCACGAAGTTGCTATTCAAATATATCAATGTTTTATTGAAGATCGAGAGCTTGTTTTACTCATTAAAATTAGCATCGACTGTTATTTTTAGGTGCATTTAAAGTTCATCTCGAGGCTGCTGGAGTTGAAGATGGAAATGTTTTTACTTAATTTCAATTCACTGGAGAGATAATGTCTGGCATAAAGTTAGTTACTTTACTCCTGTGTCGATGTGCGTCTCCCGCGGATGCTCTTGAATAAAGTTCTTGAATTACGGTTCTAAAAGGGAGATAATGTTGGTAATTGAATTTGTCAATTTTCTGTGTAGACTCTACATTTTGTGTATAAACTCGCAGAATTTCTTCCCCGAGACTTTGATATATTATCAAATCTGCATTGTGTATTTCATGCAAATAATCATATATTGAATCAGAGACGCTGAAATTGAAGAATAATGCGGCTTTTGTTCTCTTTTTGTTAGTCCTTTCTCATGAAAGACATTGATCAATTTTCTGAAAGGGCCTCTGACTGAGAGTTTCAATTTATCGAAATGTCATTCGATTATCTGGAAATGAAAAGGCTTCCACGACATTCGTTACACTTCATACGGAAATAGAACTCAGGTAAAGTTTGCTGGGCTTTTCGATCTGAAAGATAACGAAGATAAAGATTTACGATGAGTATTTGATTGAAGTTATAAAGCGTGCTCGAGAGTTTGTATTGAGAGGGGATCAATTGATAAGTTAATTAATTTGTGGTAAACAATTCGTTATATCAGAATAAAATTAAAGGTAGAACAGTATGTACTTCAAAAAAATAAAAAGTATGTCAAGTAGAAATTCGTAGAATTATAATTATGGAAAATAACGAATCAGAGAAATGAAAATTACGTGAAATAAATATTCGAAGACATAAAAATTAGGTAAATTAATTAACAACTCTAAAAAAGAAATTTGAGAGAAAATTGATATTCCATTAGATAATAAAATAAATAACATCCTCTAGAATATCGATAACAATGACGGGGTGAATGGCATTGCACTGAAGTGCGTCAACGACACTGTTGCTTATCTCGAGATTATGTGTACGATGGAGTGAAGCTGAAGACGAGTGCTGAATCGTAATTCGTATTCCGATATACGTGGGCCTTCTGATCCGCGTGTAGAATTTCGAAACTGTGGTTTCTGAGAAACTTTCACGGTCACGAAATCGCGATAGGGTTCAACGAATTTACAAAGGGAGAAAGCATCGGGTTTGGTGAGGTCGGATATAATATTCCATCACATATAATAACATAAGGGATAGGATTCGTATTATAGTCTCGTAATATAATAAAGACTCGGGCCGATCGAAGACTTTTCTTCGAAGCCGCACAGTTTTTCACTCGAGAGGAAAGAAAGAGAAGAAAAGCGGCACAAAAACGACTAGAACTGATGCCAGATGGTCGATCTCGGGGTTTAATCTGGGCCCAGAACGAGGGATCGCTTCGGAGTTTAGATGCAACGCCATGCAGTTGGTATATACCGCATATAGTCATATATTTTGTACTTATGTGAGGTATACGTATATGCATATGTATATTTATATATGTAAATGCATATGTATATGTATATATATGTATATGTATATGTTTATGTATAGTTGTATACCGGCTCGCTTTCCATCGCCGTGGGGTTCAAGATACCCCGCGGTGATGCTTTTGACTCGTGGCAGCTAATATGCTACGGCCACTTCTTTAGCACAGATAGGAAGTGACCGCCTTCTCGACAGGCGCTATCATCTGTCCAAAATAGCAGGCAGGTTATCAAAAAGGCTCGAGCCAGAAGTTACGAGCTAGTCCTTTTTATGTAAGAGACCAATGAACCAACTGTGGAAAAAGACTTAGAGGGTGGCCTTACTTTTTGTAAGAGATAGGATAGCTTTTATGGTTCCATTTGTTATTCTGTTTTTTTAATAGCGAACAATGAGCCTGTTCGGTTTTTCTGAAATGTTTTGTTCTTTTGTTCCAGGTGAGTCCAAATTGTGTCATTTTGCATTGGAGCTTCAGTGAAGAAGGCGTAATGTGAGTATAAGCAAACAAAAGTAGTTCCAAAAAAACTTTTCATTTTTCACAATTCTGCAGAAAGTTTAATTCTAGCGAATTATCGGAAAATCTACAGGTCGATCTGAAAGTCAGTGGGTTATATTTTTCCGCAGCGTCTGTAATCGGAAACGACGAGAAAGAGAGAAATAGCGGAAAGAGCGGGCGGAAAATGTATAAATGGGTGTCTATTGTTCGTGCTGATGGATTTTTAATTATTGTGCGGTAGGCGCCAGAGAAAGGACGAGGGTCACGATATGTTGTGGCATGACGCTCTGAAAGAAGAGATGCTCTTGTTTATCCTCAATGGGTGCCACGTGGGCACGTACATTAATCCTACGTTTCGCCCACGTGGTGTCGAAATCATGCGTGTCCCCCTTTAAAGTACGGTCAACACTAAATCACTTTCGACGAACCGTTCGCACCGGTATATTGCTACTTACAATTTTACATCCTCCTGTATGTAAACCGACCCAGTTGACAAGGGATTACGATTGGATTACGGTGACTGAAAAGTTCTGAACGTTCAAATGAACGATGAATAAAATGTTTTTTTATTTCCTCCCCTCCATGGAAATAGTTTTTGGTGACCTACACTACCCCACCTACACTTCACATTAAATCAGGGCACTACCAGGTCCTGATAAGGTTGCCTTATTTTATTTAAGGCCCGGATATGGAAATCCTATCAGGTCCTGATGGTGTTTCGTCACGCTCGGAATGAAAAGGGCCGTATGTTGCCAACCTTAGACGGTCCGTATCCTAACCTTGCCTCAGCCTTTAAAATAAGTAAAAGGCTCTTTTCCGGGCCGTATTTATTCCCTACACTGAAAAAAGAATCTTGGATCAAGAATATGGTCATCTTACATACGGACCATACCATATGAGATTGATCCAAGAAAATAAGTACTTGGTACGGAATGCTTGGAACTAGTACATATTTTCTTAAATATAGTAAATATATGATCAGATTGAATATATAATTTTCTTATTCCAAGAATTTATGATTTTAATGTGAATAGAGAATTACTTGAATCAAGGATTTATATGCTACAGTTGGAATACCAAAAAAAAAAGTTGTGCTTTCACACAAGCCTCACCTACACACATATTATGTCGATCTCGAAACCGAATATACATATACCTACACTATTACATTAAACATTATTTTATATTTATTATTTATTTAAATTAGAATTGACAACATTAGAAATTATTACATATATGTATATTCTGAAAATATAGGATATTATTAAATTATAAGCTGAAACAGAAAAATTGGGTTAGCGGGAATCGAACACGGGTCTCCGCTCTCCGGGACAGCATTCGGGCGATGTTCCACTCACCTACGAAGACATTATAAGAGTCTGAATAAAAATGTCCATATAACTTAAATGATAAATGATGATTGTGATATTCTTGAACCAAGAATTTTTATATTGTATCAAGTAAAACAATATACTTAATTCAAGAAGGAGAAATTCATACTTTCATTTACTCATCTTAAGAAAATATTTATTTGATCTAATAAATTATATGTATTACATACAAGTAAATAATTGAATGGAAATAATTACATATTTATTTGTTTCTAATATATATTTAATTGCTCCGAGTAATTTTACTGATACCATTATTTTCTTGATTCTAGAAATTCGTTTTCTTATGGTAAAGAAATTTCAGTGTATCAAATTCCGTAAATTATTATTTTTTTATTATATAATAAATGACGCGCTTCAATAAAAAAAGCAAATAAAACTTTAGTGCCCCACTTTTTTCAAAGCATTCCCTGATAACGAAATGTTTCGAAAATCTCGCGTACACATTTTGTTGTTTTTCTTGGCCGCCTTCACTGATCCTTATTGGCCCATTACACTTAGAAGATACAATAAAAAAATAAAAATAAATGTTATTAATTAAGAACATGATTTATACGTAGATATATTATGCATATAGTTATAAATAATCGGTATATGTAAATTTTAACGCTTTTAAGGTCTCTCCACAATAGGATTTTAAAAACCGACGTAACATCGACATGACATGGCGTAGAGTTTACGTCGTGCGTGCGCATCTATTACCAACTGCAGAATTTGCATCTGTACAGCGGAACACCAACGCAATACATATTCTGCAGTTGGTAATAGATGCGCGCGCACGACGTAAACTCTACGCCATGTCATGTCGATGTTACGTCGAAACTCTACGCCATGTCATGTCGATGTTACGTCAGTTTTTAAAATCCTATTGTGGAGAAACCTTTATAACAAATAAAATTTCGCACGCAACGCGTAGGGGAATCGAACGCACGACCTACGGGACACGAGTCCAGCTACCTAACCATTACCCTAGGCTCTCAAGATGGTGGTCCCACTTTTTACCACGGTATACTCATTCACACACAAATATTAAATTGTTTCGAGATAATTTAATCAAAAAATGCATTTGAGTTAAAAAAAATAAAATAAAATATATTCCTGTATTTTTAGTGATCACTTTTACAGAAAGTACACTCATCTCGCGATCGAGAGCACACCGATTGAGAGCACTTTTCACGCTTGACTGATTCTGCGTCCCCCCCGAGCGTCCCTCGACAGCCAACACTAAGTGCCGGCGCTCGCGAAGTCAATGCCGTGGTGACGTCAGAGTGCTCGCTCGAGCTATTTTAATCCCATCCGATCGAAGTCACTCGACCCCCGAGCGGTGCTCTCGATCGCGAGATGAGTGTAAAAGTATTGATGAAAAGTATATTGTAGTAATGATTGATATAATAGGACTAGCAAAATTCTATTTCACAAAACACTTTTAATTAAATAATTTAAAATACTATTTAGTCAAAAAAATATATTTTAATTATAAATAATAAATTATTTAATTTAAAATCTTCTAAAGTTTGCACTATACTTGTGTTGTTGTACGTCTGATCTTCAATACATTTTTATCCGTATCCTATCCGGGCCGTACGTTTACCTTACTTACGGTATAATTCAGGCTGCCTTACTTAATAATAAGGAGAACCTATCCGGGCCGTAAACGGATCTGATCAGGGCCGTTACATAAATTTGACCAACAGGCAGCCTGATCCGGACCTGGTCCGAGCCTTTTTTTAAATAAGGCTAAATAAGGCAATTTCCACACGGGATATATGCAAAAAAAATTCAAAATTTTTAACGTGAAATTTGCCTTACACCATTTATTCACAGAGAAGAAAAAACACATGTCGCTTCTTATTTATATACATATATCAAGATCATTAAAATCCTGGAGGGATACCTGGGGTACCTTCACTATTAGATATTTGTCAGTTACATTTTTTATTAACGAGATTAAACGAGATGCTCTATGCTTCAATGTTGCGAATGTTTGACGTGATCCATGAATTGTATTCAGAATGTTGCAAGATTACAAAAACACTAGGATCTTGATTACAATAAGCCTGATTGTTTATTCCAGTCCGAAGATGAAGCCCCGCTAAGTAACCGTCAATAACTAAAGGAGCACCTTCATCAGTATGACCACAGTGCCTTTCCGGATGAAATGTGCAAATATCTTTATCGGAAATCACCATATTATATTGTCGATACATATTTACACAATCCTGATGGGCCAGTATCGGTACTTCGATTGATCGTAGACCTCTCAGGTGTATAGTTCCTTTACTGAAATCCAGAAGAAGACAAATTTTTAGTTACAGTGACACAAGTTGTAGATATGCAGATTTAATAATCGATCATAGAAATTTTGCTTGACCGGTAAAACATTAATTAATTCATTTACTGTGGATTATCTTACTCTTCTCCTCTAAAGTTGTATCCCCAACCATAAATTGTACCAAGTGTTCCTGGTAATAAAGGTCCTGTATGCAGATTTATGTAGTTAGCATATCTTCCAAATTCAAAAGCTTGTTCAACAATGAGCAAGGCAACACCATCTTGAGGTCTGAGCGGATGATTACCAAAGTGTTTTCTTATATCTGTTACGTTATGCCTGTTACCATAATTTGATTGTGATGAACCAGACATAACGTTGTAGGATGATGGTTCACTAAACGCAGTGCATGCAGAAATAGTAATGACAACATGATGCGACAGAATACTACCCACGCATTTTATACGCATATGTTTTTTAACATTTACAACGAAAGGAGCATTATTAATCGGCACTGTTTTGTCTTCACCCGGGGTACGATTAATTACTCGTTTTTGGCGAATGAGAATATCCGATGGTTCCTCTGCAAATATTTGATAAATTAATTTCTCAGTAACATTTTCCAAGAGCTATTGTTATTTTATTCCAGACATCTATATAGAGAATATCATTTTACTTACTAATATTTTCATTTGCCAAATTTCCAATGATTCCTTGAGATAAAATTCCACACAGAAGTAAAAGCTTTAAGTATATTTTTTCTGCCAGCATTTTACACGTACTGATGATGAAATAATAATTTTTTAAATTATTAGACTGAAATCAAGACCAAATGGAATTTTTCTACAGAATCTGGCTTTTATATCATACTTTTATTTGAAAAGTTTAATATGCCAAATAAATGATTTCACAAGCAAAGACTATAGACAAACACTGAAAGAAAAAGATCTCATGTTGTTTTTGCAATAAGCTCCACATAAATTCTGCACTAAAATTTGCACAATTTTTCGTTATCTTTTTTTAACTCTACTATAAATACTGTTATTGTGTAAATAATAGTGATACAGTCGAGCGTGATTTGCGAAGAAATAATCAAAGTCAATATTTTTTCTCAACTGTAAAAAAATTTTTAACGATAAAAATTTTATATTCGGATTATAAACCTTGGATATTGAGTAGCCCTCTCTATTTTCCTTTCTCAATATCTCGATTTTCCCCCTCATTTTTTCCCATATTTCATCAAAAAGGGAAAAGCAAGAATCTAAAAATGCAAAGACACGGAAAAAATTAGTTACTTTTTGCGCGGTCTCACGCATCCGCTAGTTATACATACTTTACCGGATTTCCCAATGATCGTGTGAATCCCTAGAATAATATGGGAGAAACGGAAAAAAGAGGAAAGAAAGAGAACAGAAATGAATCATCATATTGTGCAGGATTTTAGATGAAAAAACTTACAGAGAAGCATAATCGCATTTCGATTGAATCAGTGCCATTCTTCCTTTCTCGAGAAGAACTTCCTGGAAAATGTAAGAAAATCAGGTCATGCTTAAACTTTATCGAGTTTATTTAAATTCCCAGTAATAACACGTGGTTGATATATTCGTGATTCGTGACGCATGAGTGATGACCATGTCATTATCATGATTGTTTTCAAACTTCTAATCATATTTAAAAATTTATAATCTAAGAGCTAGAACAATGAACATATGTTCTTCGTTCTAAAAAGGAATAGACTAATGATTCACTTAGTACTCTAATATGACGATTTGCATATCTTTGACTGATGATTGACCACCTAAAGATTCCTCAACTATAGCATTTCTTTATTGAACGAAAGCATATATTTTACGATTCTATCAGATAATAAGATATCATAAAAGAAGCTGCAAAAAGCCACAAATCTTTGGACTGAAAGCCCTTTCTTTACTGGATTCGAAGGATTTGTGGTTCCTGCGGGCGGTAAAGGTGTTCGAAACTGTCCGCCTCAATTCTCGATGGGGATGTGCAAGTGATCGTGGGGCGTTTTAGTGAATGATGCATGAAATACAAAGTGCCTACTGTCCCCTTTTCACCCCTCGATTACCATTGCGGGACGTTACGTGGACACGGCTTCTCCCCCTATATTATGTCCATCGATGGAAGTGCGGTTATTGCACATACGACACGACTCATAGCGATTACGAATCCTATCAGGTATAACAGAACTCACACATAATACAACACAATATGCGCATGATTTCACACAATTGCGTATAGGTGATGCACACACACTGAAAATATTGCGCACACACGACTGGATCATCGGCCCGTGCATTCTGTTTGGGTTAAACAGTATTATGTCAAGACTTACGCATGGATTCCGTATCCGTAATCCGATTTGCTCTTCCGAAATGGTAAACGACGTCCATTGTCAGTCCCTTCGACGGACATCCGTCTCTTGCAATTCTCTTTGAAACTCTGACGCCGAGAGAAAAATAAACATTAAAACTACATCAGTATAGCAAACACTGCAAATTGTGTAGCGAAAGAATTTTCACGCTGAATGGTAAAGCCGAGAGTAAAGCCTGAGGAGAGGGTCACAAATCTCAATCCTTTTGCTCCTTTATGTTTACGAAACAATTTTTTAAACGCTTAACAAATATAGAAATTGATGGGATTTGATAAATAGAAATTAATCATGAGAAGCGCATTGTGTGATTCATAGCAGTCTGAGTCTCCAAGTGGATGCTACTGTTTTCTGGAAAAAAAAAGTGCTCTACATCAATGCGTGCTATTCATTCTAACATCTAACCGAAAAGCCTCATTGAAAAAAGAAACAGAACTTCAGATTTTTTAGAGAGCTCATTTGATTGGGTTAACTCTCAGGATTGCATCATGATTTAAAGTAGCAGACAGATTCGTTGAAACAAAAAATTCGCATGCCTTGAAATTAGTGCTTCTTGGAGACGTGATGAGAATACCCAAGTGGAAATTACATGGTTGAACCGATACTTACAACCTGCGCGGTACTGCACCAGTTGTAATGTACCAATATTGGACAGCCAAAGCTGGCGCAGTACTGACTTTACCATTGGGTCAGTACTGCGTATCAATACTGCAGTACTGTAACAGTTCTTCACCAGTACTTGAATCCAGTACAGAAACAAACTTGGCTAATCAGTACTGAACAGCGTTATCATCCCAACACTCAGCCAGATCTGCACCAGTACCTCTTCCAACACCACGCCAATGTTAGCCAGTGTTGGCCTGTACTGGCACTATACTACGCCAATTGTAAATTTCCACTTGGGTACATAACAAGTTAAGTTAAGTTACGAAATTGTCTTTTTATTTCTGTGTTTCCTTGTCTCTTGATATGTTTCTTTACTCCCATCTCTAATTCTCCATTTATTTCTTCTTTTTATGCTTTTTTTATTGTGAGTCTCATTCACCCACATGAAGGGAACTTGAGCGCCTCGCTCGGTCTCACTTTAGGGAGATAAGGTCGCCAGAGAGGCTTAATAATTGCTCGTTTCCTGTCCAGAAGCAGAGCAACGATGAAGCTGGATGAAGCATGTTTCATCGTAGCTCCCACTCCTTTACGATGCATCTTTGACCCATCTTTATTCCGTTCATTTCTCAACTGACATGGACGACTCATCGTCCGCGAGAATTCACTCGTAATTTCGCACGTTCGCTCAGTTGAATGACTAGCAAAACGCTCAATGGATGAAAGACCAACCCCACCTCGACATTGTCATTAATCTTGATAAAAGCTACTCTGTATTTAATTTCCTATTCTGCAACGATAAATGCCCACACAACTCTGCACCTTAACTAAAGGAAGGTTTGAATTACAGATTATATAACGTTTTAATTAGGAGTGGATATATAGTATACAAAACAAGTTTCATGTTCCAACTAGCAGAGACGAGACGCACGTTGATACAATTAACGTTTGGAAGAGAAATGTTCTGGCAAATAACTCTTGGCGAGGTTAATGTATAGGCTTCGATACTTCTTCAAACCTAAAGAAAGTTTATTTCTCAGTCCCTAGAAGTTTAAAGTACGCACTAAGAAAAGTTGAGTGACCAGAATGCCGCGAAAACATAGCATATTATTTACCGGAAAAATATACTTATACGATTGCCGGTCAAAAGTATATGATTTACATCGCTCTCAGCAGAGGACATCGGGGGCGTGCCGCATGTTGACCGTCTGCACCATCGAAATAAAAATCTCATTAAATTTGTAAATGCCAGACGGGGTCGTTTTATGTCCGAGAGCAGACAACAATAAACATCAGGGTGTGTGCGCTATCTTCTGTTTTCATCCAAACTGACCCCAACTGTTCCGATATGATCTCATCATAAAAGCACGATCTTTATTGCAATAAAGCGCTCACTTACAATTAGATGCTAACATAACGGTCATGCGTAAAACGCTAATTAGAGATCAATTCGCGATAAACATTATCGCAAATGACACATTCGAGTTATCGTCGATACTGAATGTCTCATTCATTCGGGTCATTCGGTATGTTATCTCCCTTCGAATTCCGAAGAATTAAGATAAAGAAAACATACATATACATGTAAGGCAATATAGATTATACAGGAGTACTCGACCGTCATGTTTGTATCATTACCCGTGCAGAAATTTCACCATCCCGTGTAGAAATTTAAATCCGGGCACTACCAGGTCCTGATAAGGTTGCCTTATTTTACTTAAGGTCCGGAACCGTCAATCCTATCAGGCCCATATAGTGTTCTGTAACGCTCAATGGTAAAAGGACCGTATGTTGCCAACCTTAGACGGTCCGTATCCTAACCTTACCTCAGCCTTTAAAATACGTAAGGCTCTTTTCCGGGCCGTATTTAATTCCTATCAAATTCCGTAAATTATTATTTTTTTATTATATAATAAATTACGCGCTTCAATAAAAAAAGCAAATAAAAATTTAGTGCCCCACTTTTTTCAAAGCATTCCCTGATAACGAAATGTTTCGAAAATCTCGCATACACATTTTGTTGTTGTCCTTGGCCGCCTTCACTGATCCTTATTGGCCTATTACACTTAGAAGTTACAATAAAAAATAAAAATAAATGTTATTAATTAAGAACATGATTTATACGTAGAGATATTATGCGTATACTTATAAATAATCGGTATTTGTAAATTTTAACGCTTTTATAACAAATAAAATTTCGCACGCAACGCGGAGGGGAATCGAACGCACGACCTACGGGACACGAGTCCAGCTACCTAACCATTACCCTAAGCTCTCGAGATGGTGGTCCCACATTTTTCCACGGTATACTCATTCACACACAAAGATTAAATTTTTTCGAGATAATTTAATCAAAAAATGCATTTGAGTTAAAAAAAATAAAATATATTCCTATATTTTTAGTGTTCACTTTTACAGAAAGTAAAAGTATTGATGAAAAGTATATTGTAGTAATGATTGATATAATAGGACTAGCAAAATTCTATTTCATAAAACACTTTTAATTAAATAATTTAAAATACTATTTAGTCAAAAAAATATATTTTAATTATAAATAATAAATTATTTAATTTAAAATCTTCTAAAGTTTGCACTATACTTGTGTTGTTGTACGCCTGATCTTCAATACACTTTTATCCGTATCCTATCAGGGCCGTACGTTTACCTTACTTACGGTATAATTTAGGCTGCCTTACTTAATAATAAGGGGAGCCTATCCGGGCCGTAAACGGACCTGATCAGGGCCGTTACATAAATTTGACAATCAGGCAGCCTGATCCGGACCTGGTCCGAGCCTTTTTTAAAATAAGGCTAAATAAGGCAATTTCCACACGGGATGGGCCCGATCCGGTCCAGATCTGGCCAAAGCGGGCCCGACCGGGGCCGAACTCAAAAGCCCGCTCGGTGTCTGGTCAGTGCCCAACCCGAGGCCAGACCTGTGCCCTATTAATGTCACATATCATTTTAATATTTGGTAAAAAATGCAAATACTAAGAAATTTAAATATCAATTAGAAATATAAACATTGAGATAAAAAAAAAACTTTTTTGTTATTGTTTCCTTTCCTTGCGATGACCACTCCAATCATTCGCGTTACCGAAGAGGATCAACAATATCAGGATCCTCAGCAATGATTTCTTCATTGGCATCTTCATTTTCGTCAACATTATTAGGATTTTCTATCCCTACCTCTGTATCAGAATTAACATCACCTGCAGTGACATTAAAAATATTTTAATTTCTTTTCAATTATAAAAACATATTATACTTTTGAGGTTAATTTTCGACGCACCATAAATATTATTAACACTGAATAATTAACTTACCTTCATTTACATTTCGTAGGTCGGGTGGAATCGCACGGTGTTTCCGAACTCTTAGTGTGCTCTTTTTAGGCATTGTCTTCTGTCAACTATTTTCAATTTAAATTATAATATAACCTTCATCAGCATTGTCACAATGAAAATTGACTCAGAAAGTGTTTAAAAAATTGAGAAATTGTATTTTCCAAAATAATGCTGCGGTGGCGCCTCGAGCGTTGCAATAAGTAACTCGAGCCCGGTCTGGCACGGCTCTGGGCCACGCAATTATTCCCGACCCGGGCCAGACCGCTTAAAACCGATCTGGGCCAGATCGGTAATCTGTCACAAATAGGGCAATTTCTGCACGGGTATGCTTGGCGCACAAATCAAATTTTCATTTGAAGACATGTGTACCATATGAGTAAATTCAGATTACCCGGATTTTTTTTTATAATTCTTACTTTCTGAGAAAAAAATAGTGCAAAGACATAATTAAGAACGTATACAGGTCGTCTTTGCACTATTATTTTTTTTGTAAAGTAAAAACTATGAAAAAAACCTTGGAATTCAGAATTTGCTCATATGGTAATGAGCACATGATTATTTAATGATTTAAATTAAAATTACATCTCTTGAAATAATAACTTTTCAATTATATTTCAATTGAAGCCAGGACGAACAGGATATTATTCCCGTAATTGGCGGTTGCTTATTCGCGGCGGATATAACTTAATGCAAATAGATTGGTGGAAACATAATAGAAGATGTGCGAACAAGGGAGAAAGTAGTTTCAATGCGCCCCTATATTATTCAATATACATATGTGTTCCGTGCTGAAAGATCTGACGCGATTCACTCTTCACGTATTTCCGATGTCTCGTGCGGATAAAATATTCCATATGCCAACAGTGAGGATGAATCAACGCGTGGGCTGAATTTCTAATTAGAAGCTGATGGACAAACATTAAAATGCATTTGTGTTTGCAATTTACGGATATGCTTCAAACTTATTAGCTTCGCCTAAAGGTCATTTCTCCATAAAACGTTTTCACTACAAAACCGTTATTATTAATTTGCATAACATATAAACACTCAACAAACGATTCTAATTACATTAGTATACATAATGTAAAACAATTAGCGAAATGTCAGAGGTAATGATCGTATACCTATATATCTAGAAATATATTAATTTTTTTGCATTCAAATTAAATTGCACCAAGGATAATAAATTGAACAATATATTACACAATAAATTCTGAGTTGAATTGACTCGTTCTAATAATAATTTGAAGCGAAGTGCATTGAAGTCTGCGGAAGGAAAATTATACTCTGAAATATGATCTTCTTACGCAATTCCTGTATATCATATTCCTGTAATTTCTATACATTTGAAAATCACTGTTATTGAACTCAAAGATTACTGAATATTATAGACTCCTCCCATTTCTCTTTGCGCAAGTGTGATAACCGTGAATTATTTCGTGATAATAAGTGTCGCGTGGACTATATTTCTCTTGTCAGAGTACATGTGGTGGGTTTCGAAAGGAGAGTGATGGTAATTTGGTTCACCAGGATATTAAGCCGCGTGTCCAATTGACAGTCGGTCGGAATAGTAAAGCCGATGCGAAATAGTATGATCACAGAAGGGTGCTATACGAGATTGGTTTCTTCGCATTATTGATTCCATCTTCATTGCGTATGTTGCACCTCGACATATGCATGCGCCGTGTAAATGTGAATTTAGTGCATATACATAAGTGTATATGCACATAATATACATATTCGCATATGGGGAGTTTCCGGTTGCTGGCGCGCGCGACCTAATTCAACGGTATTAATGCTTCGTTGTTCAAATCCATAACGACACTCCCCCTAAGTTATCTACACGCTATATATGCATCACGTAACGGGTGACAATCTAGATAATTTTGTTAACGTATTCATTTCACTATATGAGTTTGAGTTTAATACCCATGTAAAGTTCCGAACCTTCAAATGAACGAAACTTATCAATTACTTTTTATTTGAAGTTGGAATAATAAGTGTTTCTAGATTAAATGAAATTGGGAAAAATATTTCGTATGAACTTTATTCAAAACTTTATCACAATATAATTTTGCAGGGTAATACATTCGTTGAATGCTTACAATAGTCAAGGTGATTTATTCTTAACAGAGAGTGAAGTACGGTCTAGTTATGCAAATTAAACGTCCCAAGTGCGAAATCACATACGGCCCAGCATTGGCCCAGAGTCGGCAAAAATTTTGCCGAACCTCGGCTGCCATTATCGCGCCAATGACGGAATGATAACTATGTCCTGCAC
>CAJFCO010000088.1:1306336-1324552 GCA_904066015.1 Synergus gifuensis
TGCCCAGAGTCGGCAAAAATTTTGCCGAACCTCGGCTGCCATTATCGCGCCAATGACGGAATGATAACTATGTCCTGCACTTGGCAGCCAAGGCTTGGCTGCCATTGTCGGCCCAATACTGGCTGCCAGTAATGTTAATGGCCCATTACACTGAGAAATTACAAAAAAAATATAAATAAATGTTATTAATTAAGAACATGATTTATTCATAGATATATTATGCATATACTTATAAATAATTTTTATTTGTAAATTTTAACGCTTATATAACAAATAAAATTTCGCACATAATGCGGGAGGAATCGAACGCACGACCTATCGGACGGAAGTCAATAACCTAAACCATTACCCTAACTCATGAGTTGGTATTCCAACATTTTTTCCACGGTATATTCAACCATACACAAATTTTAAATTATCTCAAGATAATTTCATTAAAAAAAGCTTTTACATTAACAATGAATAAAATATGTATATGAAATTTTTCATATTTTCAATGCTCACTTTTATAAAACGTAAAAGCCTGGTATTTATTGATATAATAGAATATTTGATTGACAGAATAAAAATTCTTGTCAATAAAAAAACTGCTATCTGTCGGTAGTAGGGTAGTGCCAAATTAATATCTTCCTTAATTACATATTTTTTCCGACTTTCGGCCCTTTGATGGTCTGTTACTGGGACGAATTTTGGTTTTTTAACCTCCAACATGATTTGCCGAAGTAATATACAGACTTTCGGCCCAACAAAGAGCCATTACTGAGCCAGACTCTGGCTTTTCTACTTCTAAAATGGTTTGACGTAGTCAATCCGACTTTCGGCCCTTTAATGGGCCGTTACTGGGCCAAGCTTCGGGGAAGCTTGGCAAATTTAAAATGCCAATGTACTATGCCAGTACTGGGACAACATTGGGCCGATTAAAATGCCGATATTGGCCCAATAATGTTAACCGATCTTTGGCTGCCGAAATTGGACCAAGCCTGGGCCATGTGTTCAGCTCCGGCAATTGGCACTTGGGGTGAGTCTCATTTTTAATGATCCTGAATACAAACGGAAGTCGCGACTCACTTTTTCATCTTGCACGTAGTATAACCGCGTGAAGCGAAGAGAATTTCCATTGGCAATATAGCTAATATACTCTATAAAAAGTGTACAAGTTATACAATCTGCATTTTGCATGCATGCATTTGAAGACTGCATAAACATATAAGTAGACGGAATACGGCTGAATTAACTTAGCGATTGAAAAAGGTCTCTTTACGATTTTTCTATTGATTAATATATCTATGTAGTTGTCTTAAAATATTTTTTATATCTTTTGGAATCTTTTGAATTCCTTTCAAAGACTTTACAAAGAAATTATAAAATCCCATAAAATCCCTATAGTAATTTCGTAAAATCACTTGAATTCTTAGAAATCCTTAAAATTTTTTGAAAATCTTAAAACTTCTTAGAATCCGTTAAAAATTCTTTAAAATTAATTTAAATCACTTAAGTATCTTGAAATTCTTGAAATCTCTAAATATATATAATATATATAATTTTTAATTAAAATAAGATTAATATGACAATTTAAAAAAATTATAATTGTGTTAATCACGCATGTCGTAATCCACTGTGCATTGTATGATGATTATATATTGTAAGGGACCTTATATTTATAAAGTTGAAAAAATGCGGAAATTGTGTGGGAATTTCGTGGGCAAAACTTACTAGACACCCCATAATAACTATAATCAGCAAAAAAATTTTCAATGAAACTTTCAATCAAAGTGAATTGTTCATCTTGTGAGATATACAGACTACAATATAAATTCTGATACGATGAATGGTATAGCGCGTCTGCAATGACCTTAAGGAACCGCTTTTTGCTCAAATAATAATTATTATAATTACTGTTTATTCGGCACCAACTGCATATACTATATATTTTTTCTTCGAAGCAACTATAATTATTATTGCTTGAAGATTATTACTGCAGGGTCATATTCCATTGCCAATACACACATTTATCTTCCTGTACCAAGGGTATATGAGATATATTCCTTTACGTAACCTCCTCCATCTTAGGATCGATGAAAACGATCGTTTGCGCGAAAATTAATTGCTCTTGCCTCTTTTCTTTATATATTACTATAGTGAATAGTCCTAATATCTCAGATCTCTATCTTCAGTTTTAACACGTTTTTTTAGAATTGCAATTTATTCAAACTTACAAAGTGGTGACCAGACTCTAAATCACTATACAACTTAAAACTTTATTTTATAAACATTTATGTCGTTGCCACCTCCCCAAGTAATAAAACCTTCAACCTAATATTTTGAAAAGTTTTTTACTCCCACACAAACATTAGCAGCCACACTCGTGGTTGCATAACGTCCAGTATAGGTCTCGATGAGAAATTACCTTTCGCCAGTGGGATTCGGAAAGGAGGATATTACGAACGGGACTGGTCCACATGAGGGAGCAGAGAGAAAAGGCTCAGAATTCCAGGGGAGGGGTGATACTCGTTTTCAGGGGTGGGAGGTGAAGTAAAAGAGAAAAATAATAAACAGTCCTCGTAATTTCGGGGGATTGGCTCGAGGGGCTGACAACGGCGTGATATATGTGCCCAAGCATCGCACATATGTTGTCCTTTTGGCACGAGCGTATGTGTGCTCGTAATAACACCATGAGGCATGAGGACACCTTCGTGTTCGACTCAATCCAAAATTTGCATAGCCATATTTCTCCTCTCATTACCATTATTATGAGTATTTCGGCATTGTGTGAGCGTCGGACATAATGCTGCGAGCGAGGTGTCGCATTGACATTTGCATTGCGACAAAGAGAGCATTCACGCCTCTCTCGATAGACCCTCGAATGTCAGAGAGAAAATGTCTCGCTCTCGAAACTCACTTTAGATTGTAGACAGTCGGATTCGATATTTGATCTACCTTTCGTTGCATTATGCAGGAGGCGTAGGTCGTGTGGTTTCCAATCCGGCGATTCGTTTCACACAAAAGTATACTACATGCATTATTTCACCCACAGGAAGTCGTTACGTCGTATTTTACACCACTTTGTTCAATTAGTAGCTCGTTATCGAAAATGTAATGAACGCTTGTCCTCATTTTTATCTCGTTAATATGACATCATTACCAGGACGAAAGCTACATGCTCAACAATTTATCACTTACATTCAAACCTGCACTCTGTTAAACGCATGTTGTATACTTCCAATTCATGATATTGTAATTCTCAAATATTGGTTTCGTGACTTTCTTGATGAATCATGCGTTTATTGTAATTTCACTTTACAGTATCGTGATTGCAATTTTACATTACACTTATATCTTCTAAAACTGTGATGAACTTCCAAACATATTTCATAGTATATTTTGTATTTTCATTTGACGTGCATATGATAATTTGAATAGTGAGGTATTCGGCCCACCGGGGAATTCAATAATGACAATAAATCAATCTATTTTGTCATTCACGTCCGTCAAAGTGAACCGGAATATTAATGAATTAAGAGAGAACATTTATATTGATGACAGTTTATTGTTATTAGTGGAGTGAAAAATAAGTGGGAACATCGAGGCTATTGAATATATATATATATTTTTTTTTAAAAGCTCTGCATGTGGTCAGAAGTGGTCCACCTTCAGAGACTGCTGGACAATTCACACCCGCCTCACAATGTTGTAGGGCTGATGGATTTTTAATCGATCGACTGATCTGAACACATTGTTCAAGTCGATAGCCACACTGAGCAACCCTCGATACTGATCGGGTGCCCCCTTGCATACACACTTGGATGATTCTATTACCAAGTATAGAAAATCGACAAATCAATGACATAAATGAATTAACAGATATTGCCCCAGAGGGTGGTTGAGAGGCTCGTTGAGGGGCAATATATTGTCGACGCTCTTCAATGCCGATATACTATTGCCAATGCCTCCTCTAAACTATTATTTCTTATAAGAAATTATTATCTTAATATTTAAGTATTCTATAAAAGAGTGATGTTATCATTAATATATCTCAAAAGGATCAAACACATTGTTATCGAAAACCTGGTTGTATTTTTTGGGAAATTGAGTGAATTGTGTGAATGTGTCGAATTTGAAAACTACCCAGATAGAAATACACCACCGGCCCAGTACTGGCCCAGTACAGACTGCCGGAGGTCCAGTACTGGCTGGCAGTACTGGACATGTTCACATTATCGGAAAGAGCTTATAACTAAAGCTGTAGTAAATTTAAAACTTAGCGATCACTTCAAAAAATCAATGCTTCCCAATTAAATCTAAAAAGCAAAATACATGCTAAAGAATATATGAGCCAATTCAGTTTATCACAAACGATGTCATAACTTTGAAATCTTTATATTGACTCTTTAGGTTTCAATATTAAATATTATCTTGTATGAAATAAAATAGTAGGCGTAAAAATCAATATTATCCATAAATATAACTATTATTTATAATTGTTCATGGTTATTACATATATTTATCGTCTATTAAGTTAGATTTGTTTTGATTTTATTTTCAATATAATAAAAATAGTCACTTCGTGGCATTTTTAAATTCCTTTTATATTTGAATTGTTAATAATCCTCTACATTTTTTTAGCAAAGGAATACAAACACGAGAAATTAATCGCGTATGGTTAAATATTTAGATTTTTTTAAAATTACAGAAAAACCACAATTTTTTTGTAACTCAACTTGTTATGTATAAAACGCTGCAAGGTTTCTGATGTATGAACTTGTGACACAAAAAAAGCTTGGGAGTTTTTTTTGTGAAAAGCTAGCTCAGACAGTATTTCGTAATATAAATATTTAAAGAAAGGATTTTCAGTAGGATGCCCGTGAATTTCAAATTTTGTACTTGATTAAATTAGACGAAAATAATCTCCTAACCACGAATAACAATCTCTCCTTTCAACAAAACCACATGTCGCTCCCACAGAATCAGCTTTCATCCAATTATGGCACACCACATATCCGCAGAATAATGGGTGCAACCAATTAAGTGAATTAATTTAATAAACATTCCCGATGGTCACCAAACCAGCAAGGTAATGTGACTACATCGAATCAGAATTCAGGAAAATGCAACATCATACTATACCATCTGTTAATTATGATAAGGTGAATGTCCCAGTTTTCGGACGGATGAGTACTTTCTGCATTATATTTACTTTTTTCTGTATGTTAGTCGTGTTGAAACTCTAATTGAAAAGCGCCAAGCGATAATTTAAGGTTCGATTTTGCCTACAGAAAAAAAAGTTTGTGAGTGGACCTTCAGAAAAATTTCTAATAAATTAATTAAACTTGAAGCTCCCGCCGAGGCTACATTTTGCACCATCTGCTAGAGAGTAGTGGTTAGGATTATTATAACAATTGTGTGTTATTGTGTTCACTATGTGAGTATTAAACAATTTATTTCTTTTTCTATAAACTGTAAAAATAATTGAATTTCATAATTAGATAGAATAAAATAGTGAAAAAATGCTTTTTATATTGAAAAATAGAGGTCCGGAAACAGGGACAGTAAAATCAGCCCATTTCCCAGTTTTCGGACTCCATCGTACTTAACCTTCTTTACGTCAAATATTATTTACTTACTATTTACTTAATTATTTTTAACGAATAAAAAAATAACCTCATTTCATCATATTTATAACTGTCCGATAACTAGGTCTTAGGGCGTCCGAAATCTGGGACATTCAAAATTCTGCCGTCCGATAACTGGGCCATCTTACAACTATCTTTTTATTAATTATAAATAATATTTAGAAATTAATTTTATATTGGAAAAAAATTTTTACGCATTTAAAAGAGTTATTAAAATTCGAAGGGAAAAAAATCAAACAACTATATTAAAAAATGTGTTTGAAAATAAAAGAAAACCATGCGATTCTCTCTTAAATGTCCGAAAACTGGGACATTCACCTTATATGGACGGTTATAATTTCATGACTATAAATTTTTTCACAATTTTATTTTCTTAGATAACTGTTGACAAAAATTAATTAACTTTTCCCAATTATTTGCAACTAGCATTAATTATATAACATCCTTGCACTACCCTTTCAAAACAGATTCATTAACATTTATGATAATTCGACTGCATTGAATTCCATTTCGATAATTGACTTTTCTCGCAAAGGTCTTCAATATACATATAAATATGTACACATAAATACCTCATTGTGTATAACTAAATTATATTTCATTTTCAGGGGAGAATAAAAGCCCATAAAACCTTTTTTCCATTTGAAAAACTTTGAAAAAACATCTCATCATTAAAAATGATTCTATTCTGATTTCGGAATAACAATTTGAATTGAATTTTAGTGGTTTGACATTTCGCCACATGATTTTCACCTCCTGAAAATTAACCGCACGTATGCATATGCAGAGTAAATCGCAATTGGTTCTCCATCACCCCATAAATTATCATACGCGTCGCACACGTGCGTTCCCCAGCGAAACCCTAATTTGGAATCAATCGGGTCGAAAAAGTCGCATCAATCTCCGAGAACAAGTCCCGTGAATCATGAAAACTGCGTGACCGTAGTCCATCCAAGCGAAAGGACAATTTTTTTAGTCCCTTCCGTTTTTCAACGATTTCCGTGGGAGGGAGGGAGAGTTTGAAAGACAGATGTCCAACGATCCGCGCGATGTCACGCATGAATATGTTAATAAGGTCGTCCTTTGCGCTTTGAATCCGCGCAATGATTGATGAATGATTGTGGTGTTTTTTTTTTAGGGACTTCACCATTCCATTCTTGAATTTGTGAACGGTCTGTGGCAAAGTATAACTGGTCCATTTTATGTTCTTTGACAGTTGAAGCAACGGGATTTCAATTATCGTGGACAAAATTACCCTGGGAAAAAAAATTTTTTGCGAGTCTTTTCTTAAAGGAAAATTGGTGGAATTTTTCATGGAATCGGGTTGATCGATGTAAAATTGAAGTCTTGGATTCAAAGCCTAAGACGTAAAAACCGCATTAAAATGTTCTAAAAAGGGGGAGCTCTGCACAAAAATTTGTGTAGTTGAATTATACATAATTTTAGAAGTCATCGTTTTTGAATGATTAGATTTTGAACACCGGCAATTGAACATTTGAAATGCTTGAATTGGTTCAATTATGAGTTGAATATTTTTGCTGAAAGCACTTTTTTCCACGCAAATCAAGAAACGCAGGTTTGGGATTTCGTACAAAAAAAAAAAGAAAAAAGAAGGAAAAAAATGTTTTGGTGGGTCATGCTAGGTGCACCTGGGGATTAATATAATATCCTGCATTCGAATCGAATAGACATAGGAGTTTCAATAATATTTGAGGATGAGTTGCAATAATAATAAAGAAAGGCATCGATACTTTTCTTTTCTCAGAAAGAAGACCCAAGAGAGCGATAAGTCTTGGACAAGCAGACAGATAGTAGACCTAGACAAAAACCGACATGATCGTTGTTGGAGGAAAAATTGCAGCTGCCGCAGATGCGGTATCTGTATATTTGTTTCAAAATCGTTTCTTCTTCGTAGGGGATGCCGCACGCAAGGCGTTACTCAAAGATTTCATATTCGACGTTGTTGCCTCTACAGTGTCGAGTGTGTCTATGTCTTTCGTGTCTATTCAACATTAGACACCCTGTCTAAAGACTACACCTTTTACAGTTTTCAACCCACACTTTACGGTCTAGCATCTGCCGATGAAGGCAAATTTACTTGACTAGTTCCTGTAGGTCTTTAAACGCCATTTACGTGCTGTATCGAATCAATGGCGCAAACTATATAGAACTTTTGGAAGAAGCCTCCCTCGAAGTTAAAAAGTGTTTAGTGTCTAGACATCATTAATCTTTTCGAACTTGTAGTATATCTTAGCTTCCAAATTTAGAAATTTTAAATTTCAGGAAAATCTCATTTGAATTCAATTAATTTTAATAGCCAAATATAGAACACTTTACATGGCGTTGCCATTCAAGTTGCCATTCAAGTCATTTTAAGAAACTTCAAGGGATTTTTAAAAAATTTTTATGGTATTTCAGTGGATTTTAAAAATTTGAAGACATATTTTAAATGATTTTAATTGACTTTAAGTCAAGCCTTGGAATTTCGACCCACCTTAACTAAAAAATTGTCCAATTTAGGAAATATTCTTTCTTTATTTATTTATCCAAGATTACGCCACTGTATGAACTGTATGAATTGGCTCTTCTCTTCTGGCAGACGTTAATCATCGTCTTTTTGATTTTCAGGAGACAGCAGCTCGAGCAATCGGTTTACTGCGAGTCCGAATCACGCAAATCCCCCGGAGATGATCGTCACGATGCCCGAGGCGGAAATTCGGATAAAGTCAAGGTACGATAATTATCGCATTTATCTCGTAAAAACGACTACACTCGATCCCAAAGACATGAACCTTTCACGACTAAAATTGACAGTGTGGCATCGTAATCTTCAGTCCGAGGCAAAAATTAAGGCTCGTATCGATCCGCGATCGTATTTTATGACGTTAATTATGTCATGAATGTTCCAACCTCTCGACGTGTTAGCATTGCTGAAGTACTCGGAAAAAAAACAAATACTTTTCCTGCTTTTTTAACACCTGTCGATCAACTGTCTTGCCTTTGTATAAAACACAAAAGATGTTACATAATCATTTCACGTAGTCATTACTTCACAAATCAAAACAGTACATGTAATTCTTTTATAAACGATTCGTGAAAAAGTTCATAAAAATAAGTTTAAGCAAGAAAGGAAGAGAAGTGTAATACGATATTTTATTTGAAGAAATATTTGGATCGGTATATAGAAATTCATTAACATTTTTTATATAGTCTACTGCCTTTTTACTAGTTTTTTTATTTTTCTTTTCAAATGATTTTGAGTAATTTTGAAAAAAATCGTGAAACTTTAAGGGATTTCATGGAATATTATAAAATTTGAAGAAATTTCATGAAATTTTAAAAAATTCCAATCGATTTGTGAAATAAGGGATTTTAAGACGTTTCTATGGGAATTTAAAGAGATTTCGAAGGTTGTCGTCAAATTTTTAATCATTTCAAAAGGTTTCTATTAATTTAAGAGATTTTTACGAGTTTCAAGTGATTCCGTAGAATCTTAGGAGATTTCAAAAGATTTTATGAAGTTTCAAAAGATTTAAAGTGATGTTATGCAAAGTTTTTGACAAATTTCAATATCACTATTATTTAAAATCTATTCTCATTATTAATAATTTTCTGTCAGCGAAATTTGTCTAAAAGTCAGGGAGAAATTAGGAAACTGTCAGGGAAATTGAAAACTTGAATCTTGTGACCACCCCGCTGAATATCTTAAAATTGTAAAATTTCAAATTGAAATCAATAATAGATTCAGCAAATGTATAATGCTAGTTTAAAATTATTGAAATCTGAATACTGAATAAGTTATCTAAATACGTATTTGTTTTTTTGATGCACAGTAGCAAATTCTTGTGTTGACATGATTACAGGGAGCAACGCAAGATTTATTCGAGCTACTCGAGAGGGTGCAGAGCTCGAGGCTTGACGACCAGCGTTGTGTGCTTCCACCATACTTCACGCAGGTAAGAAACGTCTTTCGAAATTCTAAACACTATTTACTTTCCATTCAGAACTGAAAAAGGTGTACAAGTGCAACTTGAACCCAACAAGGAAAAGAAATAAAATAGAAAGAGATTTCAAATTACAATATTTTGTGCGATATTGTACAATATAATCATAATCTAAAGGCACCCGTATCAATTCAACTGCTCGCCTACTCATTTCCGGCATTTATACGCTTCGGCGGTTTAACTATATACGTTTCGTGAGATTCCATTTTAAGACAGTGGGTGAAGAAAAGTCGACTGAAGGCTCACGAATAATGCATAGCATCTAATGCAGAGGCCTGAAACGAATTTTGCATTATTAACGAACTTTCCTCGAAAAAGAAAGTTCTTAGAAACATTCGTGTTTTCGTCCCTTTTTAAACTTTTAAAGTCATGTTTATCATTTCAATAATTTATGTATGTTTGTAAAAGCCACTATTAATTATTAAAAATTCGAGGCACGTAGAAAGTAGAAATTAGAAAACAAAAGGGTTATTATGAAATTATCTTTTGTATACAAATTTTTAATTCTCGTCATTAATTCAAGTCACTGAGCTAATAAGAGAGTAGAAGAAATTCACAGAAATGAGAAAAACGAGCTGACTCCACATTCTGGGAAAAGGTTAATAATTGTGAGCAACGAGATGACGTTTTCTCATAGTTTGTTATAACGTAACCACCATGAAAGCTCGAATCTTTCGTCCAATGCTCAATCATTTCAAATCTCGCTATTTTATATCTTTTCATACCTTTAAGTATAAATAGAGGACCCTATCATATTAAAATTTGCATTTAACGGAAAATGTGCATTATGTAATGGGTCTCTCTCTCTCTCAATTTTTCCTACGCTTTTTGTCGCTTTTCTGATTCCCCATAGTCTTTATGCCCGAACATTCGTCCACTGGCCGATTAATATTGCTGGGTGTATAAAGTATAATGCACCGCGGATCCCCATTATTTTCTGCGCGGAACTACTCGAAGATGGATGAATGCAATTCTTCACGCGTCCCTGTTACTTGTCCCTGTATGTGTGTCCGAAGGGTACGTTACATTGTTACATCGTTACATGTTGGAAATGTGTTCAGGGCGAATCATTCGGACACACAGTGTGATGAAGTTGAGACAAAAAAAGAGCAATCTCATAATATACATGAAGCATATATATAAACCTAGCATAGTGTCACATCAGATCACTTGGTCATTTTAATTAGGATGGCGACTTGACTGAGAAAAACCAGGAAATGAGTAGGAATTTGAAATGCCACCCTGTTTTTGTCATGTCCAATATTTAAAAATTTTCTTTTGACCTTTGGAGTAAAGTCTCTTAAACTTGCATACTTTTGCATACTCTCTTAAACTTGTATACTTTTAATTTCGGAATGTTTGCACCTAAACTATTACAATTTAATTGCCATCCTTTCATTCGAAATATTTCAAATTGAAACTAATTTCAATTAAAAGTATTTTCATTTGAGAGACTCCGAACAGACCAGTAATAAACGTTTCCAATTTCCAACCCTCAAACTTCTAGGCTTTCAAATAACTCATTAAAAAATCTCGCCTCTTGACCCAACTTCCAATCTAGATCCTCATTCCAATTCGTAACTCGACCATGGTTCACTCATTCGTGCGTGCTTTCCAATCTAGGTCGAACCATTGTCCATACGGGAAGAAGATTCGTCTAGTCACGTGTTAAATTGTCAACTTTTTTTGCGGTGACAAAGGCACTTTTATCCGAATGAAGACGGATTTATATTTTCATTCAATTCAATCAATTAATCGCAAGGACTTTCAATCCAAGTCCCCTGATCTCATTTTCCAGATTGAAGTTATTGTTCCATTTTATTTTTTAAAAGGGGAAAAAATGCTCTAATCATTAGTATTTTGCGAGGAAGAATTTATCAATCGTAACTAAGTATTGGAACCGATTAGCCGAGAATTTGTCCCTTTAATCACATTTTTTAATGGAAGGTTTCTTTTCATCTGAATGAGACAGCATTTCTATTTTTCTATCCCACTTTTTTGACGTATAAAAGACTTGAGCTAAGTGTCAAGTTATAATTAATCATCGTCTTTTGGATACGACAAAAGCTTTCTTCTATTTCATTAACGTTTTTTAAAATTTGAAATATTTTAAAAAACGAGGAAAATTTCGATAACTAATTTTTTCCGAGTATTTGTCAGAGTAGGCTCGATTGAAATATAACCAGGAAATTTGAAAAGTAAACTTGAAAAATTAGTATAATAATGACGTAGCTTTGGAAAAGCAGCTTTGTTGGTGCAATCTCGCTTTATGGTTGGGTCGAAAGGAACGGTGAAATAAAGTCAAGGAGACCCAGCGTTGAAATCGGGAAAATCTCTTAACGAAGCCTGTGATTAATTTACCCCTTTCTGCCCCCCTCCACAACCCCTTCCAATTACACGTACTCCATTCACTCGGAACGAAAATCATTAGTTACTACCAGAACGCAAGTTATTCATATTATTATATATTTTTGTAAGTCAATTAGATGCCTAATAATTAAAAATGCAGAAACTTCTATTTTTTCAAGAATTCATATTCGTAAAAAATTTTTTATTCAAAAGAGAAAATGTTTTCTGAAAAAAGGTGCCAGGAAATAAAACAGTTTCCTGTGAGGGATCGTTTGTCACAGTTTGACCCTGAACGCTTCCTTAATGAATGAAAAATATCACCACTTAAAGTCAATTATATCTTTCAGCAAATGTCTTAATAAGAGTCTCGGAACAAAAAAACTTCCGGTGGTTAAAAGGAAAAGGAAGCAGAAAAAGTATTGTGAATTTTGTCTCACGAGATGATAAAATTGTTATGATGTTGCAGAAGTATTTTTTTTCCGCTGACATCTCGTCCGGTCTCGGAATAAAAACATATGCTTACCACGTGTTGAATGACTTCCCGCCTTGATTCGAGTTTGACTTGTGCATATTTCTTTACATACTTTTTTTAATTTGCGGATAAAGCAGAACTTGTGATTTACCTTTGAAGGAGATAAAGAAGATTTCTTTACGCCGATGGTAACGCATATAGAGTCGGAATGGAAGAAATTTATCGGTTGTGAAACGTTCATCGGTAAAGAAGGAAACTTTATTCAATGTATTAAAGGTGGCGCTGTATTTTTTTAAATTCAAAATTTAACAGGATTTCTACTGCGCGGGAATTTACAGAAATCCGGGAATTGAAAATTCCGGATAATCAATCTAAATATTTTTTTATTGACACTTTTGCAACTTTTGTTAAAATTCTTGAAATTCTTTGAATAATTATTTTCAAATCTTTTAGCAAGAAATTTTAAAATCCTGTCAAATCCACAGTAATTCCTTAAAATCACTTCTAAGTCTTTTGAAATCCTATCAATTGAAATCCTATCCTATTAAATTCCCTTTAAATTCTTTAAAATCACGTACATTTTCTTGCAGTCCTTCGAAGTTTTTTAAAATCATTCACAGTCTTTTAAAATCCTTTAAACATTTTTAATCCCTTAAAATCCCTGAAAAATTTCTTAAAGTCTTGTGAAAATCCTGAAACTATTTTAAATTATTAAAAAATCGCTGGAAATTCCTTAAAATCACGTGAAATCTCTTGAAAGAGACTGAGGTCAGAATTACCAAATTCGGTCCTTTGATTATACAACTCGATGACAAATGATCATTCTTTTTAAGGTGTGGCGCTTGAAAGTTATACAATCAGATAAAAGGGCAAATCTAAATAAATTGTAAAACCAGTCGAGTCGACTGTGTAGGTTGAAGTGTTGAACTCGGCAAAATTTAACTTTTAACATTTAGCAGGAGCAAAGGCGGAAAGAGAGAAGATGTGAAACGATCTGCAGGATGTGGGGGAGGTTCCAGCGTCTCTTCCGGTCGAGCAGGTATAGTGTACCCTAGGTACACCATATAAAATATACATAAACTGAGTCTGCATTTGCGTTTGCTGTTGCACCTAGACCGGAAGTCCCGCTTCAGTCTCTTCAGCGTCATGCCATGGTTTTTGCAGTGGTTTTGTGCGGTAGACGTGATTTTCAGATTCGAATCTTGTCCAACCAGCGTGAAGATCTCAGATTTCGTCAGTGAGAACCCTAGAGGTGAAGTATATCGTACAAAAGCACTCATTGGCTACCTAAATTGACGTCACTTCTTTATTTTCATATCATGCCATGAGATTCGATTTAAAAAGATGGAAACAGTGTCTACGCGGTTTGATCTTGCGCAACAAGTTTGAGTAACAATAACTGCGAAAGGTCTCGGACCTTGAGAACCTTGAGAACCAGCGCTTCATTATATACAATTGTATAATCGGATCAAAAAAATCTACGTTCGCTGACTTCAATGATGAAATTGCTTGCTGGTAGAAAGAAGATGAAAAATCCATTTTTGATGTGCCAACTATTATGATGCATTTCAAAAATTCGTTATTTTCGAAATGTAGATCGAGTTTATATTAGAACTTGCAATCATTGGGTGCCTCATTTTTACATTTCTCATGTTATAAACTCTGTAAACATTGTTTTTACTTTTATTTTCTGTGAAGTTGTTCTTCCCGAACTTGTTTTTCAAATCAACTAAACGTTTCATAAAACTTACAAAATTTTGAAATAGGGACGAGAGTCCACATCACATTGTTTAGCAATGTGGGTCTTTAATAGTTATAGACTTTACTCATGCATCACGGATTTCTAGCCATATAGTCTCGTCGACGCCTTTCGCATTTGCAATTGACTCACTTTGCGATAACTCTTATAGTTTACACAAATGAGACCGTCTCTATCGAATTACCCCCCTTTATATATATCCATACCCACTCTTGTACCCACTTGCTTCACACGCGGATGATCGCCGTATTGACTTGACAGGAAACATATACTTAGGTAACTCATCTTCCATCGGAAGATAAGTAAAAATGCTTACTAAAGTGAATTACATATAGTAAACAAATCGGCACTAATTAATTAGCAACTTCTTACAAATTCAGATTGAGATAGCGACATGTTTCCTGAAAATTTCAAACAACGCTCTATATTTCTGTTAGTCTACAGACTTTTTCCCCTTCATAATATAATTCGAGCGGTTTTCCTTTTCTGCCTTGAATGAACAAATCAGAGGTAATGGATCTCTTTATACAACTCATTTAAAACCACCCTTGTCAAAATCTGTTATAGAGTTTCATGAAATCGATATCGTGATTTCTTCGGATAACGATATATTTTATAGTGCCGGATCTTCGCGTCGTGGTATTTTTTGGGGCAGGAAGTAAGCCAATGTAATGGGAGAAGTGGACACAAAGGAACGGGATGTCAGTGGTGCACACCTATCAACAGCGAAATAAGTCGACCACGAAATGACATCCGTTCTCTGTACCATGTCGGTGCTTCCTTTCCAATTTCTCGTCTCTCTCTATATCTCTCTCCCTCTCTCTTTCTCACCTGTCATTTTCATCTACTCTTCACTTGCAGGTTCTCAAAACGAAACAGTGAAAGATTCTTTGTTGTGAGAAACTCCCATAGTAAACTTAACTAGATAATAAAACTGTTCGCATTCTTTAGTTAAGAGTTTCTTTCGGGACCAAGTCTATATAATTTCTTGAAGAAATAGAAAAGCTAGATTTAAAGAATAGAAAGTAGATTCTATCTTCTTTTTTGCGGAATTGCCATTTTGTATTCCACCTTCCGAATATTGAATATTTGAAAGCCTTTGAAAAGGTAGTGTTTACCAGCAATTTATGGAAAAAGGGGAAACATCAATTTTCAGTAAAACTTGTATTTATTCTCAGACTCTATATGAATACATAGTATTTTTATATTATAACGTAGAGTGAAGGACGGGACAAATATTGATTTTCAGTAAGATATTTGTTTATTGTCACACGGTAAAGAAAGGGAAACTTGTGTCATTATATTATATACAATTGAAATTGTATATCCTGTAATGAGTATAATGAGAAGAACTAGCACTAAATGATCAGTGGTCAGTTCATCCTCTTCTACGTTACGGATTCTTGGCCTAGTCATAAAAGATGGCAAAAACTCTTGATTCCACTTTATCATAAGTCTAGTTTGTGGTAATCTCCTCCACTTTCGTTCGAATTCTCTAAGGTAGGGAGAATTAGGTTGCAGTCCCACAATTTTAAGAGATTCTATAACGAAACATGCTTTTACTTTCTTCATTACGAGCATACCATCTCTATCCTTATTTTGGTTAATAAATAATTCAGCTGTTGCCTCTTTTATAACGCACGACTCGTTTTTATACTTTAACAACATTTTAACACAATCATCATCTGAGCTTGACATCACTGATTTAATTTATAAAGTTCCTCAAAAGAATTAAGTTCTGAATCGGTCATTAGTTTGACGCCTGTCAGTACTGCCTTATAGATCTCCAACGAAAGGAAAGGAAACCCAATGAAAGCGAAGGAATACACGATCCTTTCTGCAGATTTTTCTAAAGGACGAGGAATTCCCATTCCAATCATGACTGCGATTAGGTGCAAAAGACTCCAGAATTCAAGGTCAAAATTTAAGATGTAGGCAAACATCCACATTATTAGCACAAGGAGACACGTCAAGAGTGCCTTGAGTAAAGATAGGAACGAATTGTCATTAGAATTGGTACTAGGGGACAAAAGCACTGCTTTTCAAGATTAATAGTGGACGGCATAACTTCCTTTTTGCATGGTTGATCCCATGATCCCAAATTTGTGTAAAATTCGATTTCATTGTACGCAAGTTTACGTTGCAGACCAGTGGATTCGTTTTTGTTGCAACTGTAGTGACCAAACCATTCTTCGGCAGATGGAACTTGTAAAATTTTGAAATTCATCGTCCTTGCAAGAACTTTCGCGGCTTCAGCTTCCGGTTCAGAATAGGGTAGCCTGAGAGATTGCGTTTTACGTTTATACTAAAGGAGGAAGATTAAAAGTACCGGTTGAATATTATTTTCTAGAGTATTCTTGATTGAAAGGATTGAAGTGATATTACACTTATTGTGATGCTTTGACGATTCCAAAGCTCTTCCAGCAAGACGTGTTTCTTCGACAAGATCTAGAACATGTGAAGTGCAGAAAGTTGGACCAAGCGTATCGAAGTAATTCTTCGCGAATTTTAAGAGACTTCAATAGGATTCCAATAAATTTAAGATATTTTAACGCCTTTTAAAGGATTTTAAAGTTCCTCGTGGAATTTAAAAATATTTCCAGAGATTTTCAAAATATTTTGTGGAATTTTGAAGGATTACACGAAATATTTAGCAATTTTTAGTACACGGAAAAAAATTAATACCAGGCGAACGAGGGAATGAACATTAACCCTATTTGATATACCTAAAGTAAGCGAAGAATTTATTTGTACTATATGAAGTATTTAGGTAAACCAGCACTTTTAATAAAATTGTTAAGGTAGAGAAATGATTAATTTCAAGAAACTAGATATTCTTTCAATATTGTAGAATTAAATAAACGATTTAGTTGAAATAGGAATATATATGCTCCCAGCAGCCACTTATTTGTCAGCTATCGTGAATTTGACTTTCTTTCTAATAGCTATATTACAAATGCCTGCGAATTGATGTGATGAAATATGTTAAAATGGCGGTTCATGCCAGAGTGCAATATTTCTATACATTGCAAGGAACATTATAGTTGCAATCATTAATTCTATTTGTTTGAAAACCATCCTTTTAGTTTTTAGTTACATATGTATGGTAGTGTATTCTACAAGTTTACTAATATAACATTAAATTTATCAAATATTAAAAAATATAAGTAAGGGTTCTGGGCTCAAGTTTTAACCTCGAAATTAAAAAAAAATAATATATTATAGACATTATTCTCTCTGTACACAAATAATTTATATTTATATGAAATATTCATAGTTTCGATCCAACATTGAATACTTTCTGTTTCGTATAACATTGGGAACATTTTATGTGACATTAGCCTAACCTATATATAAACAAATAATTATTTTCGGTATTCCCATTTATAGCCTTTATAGTTACAATAGCTATATATCCTACAATAGTCCTACTTATAATTGCAATATCTCTGTGCCAGCTATATATATAATGTGTTTGTCGACTATATGATATCGCTATAGAACAGTTAAAGTTGTCAAAAATATTCACTTTGGCTGGCATAAGGATATTCCTATATTCCTAACTTCCCTGCCATAGCCACACTTTTTTTTTCCGTGTAATTTAAAAAAAATTAAACTTTAAGGGATTTCATGGAATAATAACAATAGATTTTAAGGAATTTCAAGAATTTTCAAGGAATTTTTAGAAATTTCCAAGGTTGTGAATTTTATAGATTTTCTACGAATTTTAAGTGTTTTTAAAGTTTTTGGTAGAGTTTTAAAGGATTTCAAAAGATATTGCATTGAGTTTCAAAAGATTTAAACTAATTTGCGAAATTTTAAAAAAATTTCATTATAATTGAAAATTTATTCGCATTTTGCTTCCTCATAGAGGAAGCTTTGTTTTTGATACATTTTCTAATATTTTTAAAATCGTTTAATTAAACTTTCCTCACGTGATAAATGTCTAATACAACATTCTAATCAATTGTGTGTGTGTGTGTGTGTGTGTGTGTGTGTGTG
>CAJFCO010000088.1:1324952-1335880 GCA_904066015.1 Synergus gifuensis
TGAGCACAAAAAATATAAATATACTTAAATGGAACACCCGAGATCGAATTCACAGCTAGTTTAATACTTTTCTGTCAGTTAAATTCGTTCGAAAGTCAAAGAAAAGCCCATAGAAATTGAAAAATTGAATCTTGTGGCCACTCTGTACAAATATCCCAAAGTGGTAGGAGGATGGAACTTTTTTGTACTTCTTTGGACATTAAATGGAACCATTTAAAACATAAAAACTTTAGGTCTCAAAATTAGGGGATTTTTTAATGATTGTTTTAATACTTGGTTGATTTTGAGAATGATCCAAAGTTGGTAAGGGACGAAGCTGTTTTGGGCTTCTCTGAACTCATGGACCCATAAATGGAACCATTTATGGGTCCATGAGTTTTTTTACAAAAAAAAATCTTTATCTTCGTAAACATTGCAAACTTCAGTTTCATAATATTTTGTTTTTTCCCGGCATACTTTATATTTACACTATGAAAATATTTCAAGAAGTCGCCTGTGTAAAAGCCGTCCCTGGTTCAAGCCGGTAGGATTCAGAAACTGCGGGGGGAGTAGTCGACCCGATGGAAGTGAAGCCTAAAGCTTGAAGCCAGTCGCGCTCCTGCCTTCCTGCGTGATCGCGTCCCTTTCATTATACTCAGACCTATACGTTCGTATAGTGCATTTATTCGCATGATCTCTCATGCCAACGGGTTTCGCGCCCACGATCAAACACTTTCTATTCTGACCTCGGTTTGCCTCGCGACTAAATCCCTGTGGGCGTTTCTACTTATCTCCACACTAAACTTCACTCTCCAAGTTCATTTCCGTCCAAAACCCGAAAAAAATCTAAAATTCTCACCAGAAACGATCAAAATCCCGCATAAGTATTGTTCGTCTCGCTATCATCAAAGCCGGTGAGGATGACAGCTGTTCGGGATTTAAATCCGCGCAGTAACAGACTATCACGTGTTTCAAATCCGCGAACGAAAGTTGATCGGTGCCGGGACGCGAGATAACTGTTGTTTGAGTTCAGATAAAGTGTTTTCATGTAAATTCAAATTTTCGCCTCAACAAAATCCTGTTTTGTGTGCGGAAGTGTGAAAAACGAAAAAAGGCAAAAACAGCTGCCTTTTTTTCGAGGAAAGGAAGAAAAAGAACAGACGAAGGAAGTGACACTTGTAAAGGAAACTGAACTGAAGTTTTGATTTTCTGCAGCACTGCGAGTCGAATTTAAATTTAAAGTGGCCTTTGAAATTTCAGAATAATCAAGACTGTTTCTAAGTTTACTTAAGTATTTGCAATCTGTCCGTGACGCAAGAAGCGAGAATTAGAGGGAGAAGAAATAGAAGAAGAAGAAGAGTAAGAAGTTGAGGAATTGGGGTTGAGAGAAGAGTTTATTTACGTTCCAAGCGGTTTGCAAGCTCAGACTTTGCGTCGCCGGATTCAAAAACTATCTAAACGGAACTCGATTATCAATCATCGCGACCTCGAGAATGAAAAGAGTAAATTTTCCTCTAGTGATGTAAAATCTATATAATTGAAAACAAACAATTAGTCTGGTAATTGGAGAATCAGTGAAGAGTTTTATGTTTGTAATTGCTCTGATGTTTGGTGAATCGTTAAGGAAAGACTCCTTGTCAGTTGATTTTGTCTCGGTTTTTGTTGTGAATCTTCGAGAAGCAGTGAGGGAAGAAATTTAAATATTTAAAGCCCTTGGAAGCCAAGTAAAAGAGGGAATTAGGAGAAGAACCGAGTGCAACACAAAGCGATCATGATGGGTGTATTGAGGTGGAGGCAGGACTTGAGGTCGGAAGCTGGTCAACAGAGGTCCAACTCTGAAAGGTCTACACACTCTCACACACTGCCGAAACTCGTCACACAGGTGAGCATCTGAACGAGGATGTGAGTGTGAAATATATTGGGTTCGGGGATTTCACTTTCAACATGAAAAACGATGTTGGAATTCCGTTACCACCCGATTCCAAAGATACGCCAGTTTTCGCTTTCATAAATTAATTTAATTTATTAAATTACATCGACATTTGATACATTTAAGATCTAAATTTATAAGAGCTCATTAAATTCCAATTTCAACTGCTGCCAACTAAGAAGAAAAGATATTACTTATAAAAAGAAATCCATTTCGCGAAAACATACGTCACAACTAAACTTTTTTCACCCATGCTGAAATTCTCGACGATAAATTTCAAAGAAAAGACAAACAGGGGAAAATCTTTGTTAGATTTACCTTATTAATACTGATAAAGCTATATATTGGGATAGTTCACGTACCCCAATATATTCTTCAAGTTGATATTCATTTATGCTTGTCAAATTAGCCACACCATTAATCATTCTTTGTGAAAAAAAGTCAGAAAGGACCTTTTATTAATAAAGAGAAATCGAGAATAAAGTAAAACGAAATTAGTCATCAGTTTTACAAATCTTGCGATGTTTAGTTAACGATAAGAAAGTTTCATTTTTAGAACAAGAAACAAGATTGATATTAAAGTAATTAAGTTGTAGGTATCGATTTTCTCTAGCGAATGAGAGTGGTATAATAATGAATGGTATTAAATAAATCATATTACGAATTTAGAAAACTTGACTTCGAGAAATGATTTCACATTCGCATAACACGAGGCAATAAAGACTGAAATACGTTTAATGTTTTTTTTAAATTTACAAAAGCCGAATGCTGTTTATGCGTTGAAACGTTTTCTTCCTGAGCTGAGTAATGATAAAAACTGCTTTTAACTGCGCTTGTTATGTGCGATCTGTTATATGCCAGGAAAATTTTCGAAGCGTGTAATGTAATCAAGTAATATGCATACTTCATGGTTGATCAAGACATATTTCATGGATCATAATTACTCTAATCGAACATGATCGTTCTTCTATACGGTTGATCAAATAGTGTAGTGTTACATCCTTGTTTATTTACCCAAGGTGCTGTAGATTATTATAGAATGAATTATCTTATACTGTCTTCGCTATAATTATACATCGTCCTTTTATAATTAATGTTCCTATAAATATGCCTTGGGCATTCATTACTAAGATTACAATATGTATAGAATTTGAGAATTTACTACGCAATCTGAATTACGTGAATTATTTTGAATTATGCAATGATCATATATATAGATTTTACTACTGTAAATTAATGGCAGCTTTAATTGAAATACAGTATAAAGGCTAATGGCTTGCTGAACTCGACGAGGGTCAGAAAATTAATTAAGTTTGAGTCCCCGGTGAAAAAGTAATTCGATACAAGGAACAAAAAGATAGAAATATAGATTTTGGTGGCAACCCGTGAGACACCTTATCGGTGAAACCATATGACGTGTCGGTATAACAAATGAATCACAATCGATCGATAGGAGAGCTCCAAGTAGTCGATTTTTCAGCTCTCTAATTCCACTGCTTACACTAGAGTTTACATTAACAGCATGCTCTATCAAATTGCTTCTTCTGCCTTTATAAAGAGCAATCAAATTCGTTTCAGACTTCTCTTATGTCTATTAAGCATCGAGTCGATTGAACACGTGCGCGGATAATTTCAAGAGGCCTTTAACTTTTAACTCTCGAAAGTCTGATGAACGAAGAAGCGAAAGAGGAGACCTTTATATCTTTATAAACTTATACAGGGTGGCCACATGTTAGGGAAGTCAAGGATGGCAGGGGAAAAAAAATTGTCAGGAAAATCAGGGAAATGCGGGTAGCTGTCAGGGAGAATAGAAATTGATCTATTAACAATAATAATAATAATAAATTATGGTTTATTTAGCAAATTTTAGAAGCTTTCCAAAGATTTCAAAGGATTATAAATAATTTCCAGGCATTCTTTGAGATTCTAGGAATTTATATGGATTTCATGAAATTTTAAGGAATTTTAAAGGTTTTTGTGGAATTTCAAGGAATTTTGAGACGTTTCTAGAAATTTCGAGAAATTTTACGAGATTTCGAAGGTTGTGAAATTCTTCAGGATTTCAAGAGGTTTAATAATTTTCTGTTAGGGAATTTTGTCTCAGAGTCAGGGAAAAGTCAGCGAAATGTCAGGAAAATCGAAAAATTGAATCTTTTGGCCACTCCGTTATAACTCAAAATTTCTATCTCAAATATATATTATAAATATACGTATGTTTATTGTGTATACGTCGTGCCTGGAAAGCCAGGTCATGGGAAATCGAGATTTTTCAGTAGGCTGTAGACAGAATGAGTAGAGAAGAACTTAACGGTCGCGGAGAAAATTACCACGAACGAGATCACTAAAGTTAACAGTTAGACTGCAAAACCGCTTTCGCCAGAAAGAAGAGCGTCTCATGCTACTTTTTCTATGTGCCATCTCGGCCCATGTTCTCTTTCCCCGTTTCTGTTGGATTCCCAAGCTATATACAAAAAAGATAAATAACGGTTTGGTCAGAAAAAATCAGCTGGAATAAATAAGGCAAGGGTTAAGACCAATTTCCAGTTGCTGTAACTTTTCTTTCTTTCGTAATAGTCTTTTTCTGATCGTTCAATATTGAATATTCTTGAGATTCTGGCACTTTTGCAGCGGCTGTTCATTTTTATATAAAAATCTGAAAGATGTTACGAGAGGAGAACCATCTGCAAAAATGAGAACTATAATCACACTCAAGCGATTAAAAAGTCGTAATACTTTCGCTGCAGCGGTGATAAAAGTAGAATTTTTCATATAATCGGAGAAAATGAGTGTTTCCTGCATCTCGTAAAACGTGAAAGTACTGCTAAAAATGAGACGGTATGTACTATAAGTTATATTATGTGTGTGGAATATCGATTCCACAAGTGAGCACTGTTTTTTCTGTGTATGGATTATTCTTTCACGAGAACCTCATCAGCTACGTGATCATTTCTACCGCTTTTTATGAGACAGTTTCATATAATGAAAGTAAATAACGATCACGTCGTCGCCACAAGAATGTAATATCAACTTTATGTGTATTGCAAGTACACTATCGAACCAATTGGTCCGATATCTCACTGCATGTGGTATAATCCAGGACTTGTTATGCTGATGGAGAAAATGTCTGTATACAAACTGGAATTTTTCTCTCTTTTGTATAGTGAATGTGAGTCAGCGGTGAAATTGCCGAGGGAATTAGAATGTGAAGTAATTTAGTCATATAGAGAGATTTATCCCACTAGCGCTGATTTAATTAATTAAAGAGATTCAAAATACTATGGAAATTCCCAAGCCGCTGAAATTCAAATAAATAATTATAAGTTTTCTACAAATTAAATCAATAGTTTTCTAAGGAACGCTATTATTTTTTAAAACTTTTTTTCTTTCGGTTATTGACTGAAGTGAAAAATTGCTCCCAATATGCAGAGGATTGTATGAATAAGATCAAGGTTGTTGGAGATTGGAAGCCTCTATTTATTGGTAGTGGGGTCTATTTATCTCAAGTCCGAGTGACACACAAGACATAAAACATGAAACAGATTTACAGCTGTTCCAGTTTTGTCCACTCCCTAAAGTAGAACGTCACTGAAACTGTAATATGTAAATGACTGAATGATTGACAGAATATGTGAGCATTAGAATATTCGAGTAAATTTTCTCATGGAATCTCACGTACCAAGAAACAACAAAAACGGATGTTCGACTAATCGGTTACCGATCTATTTGGCCGACGTTGCACTCATCAGGTTTTATCGTTAACCGGAAACTCTCGCTAGCGTCATATCGCCAGACAGCTGCACTTTTAAAAAGCCTGCACCTGGCTTACTGTTTAGGCTTCAGGTTTAATTTCGGTTTGGGTTGTATCCACCATCACTTTTTTGTCGTTAGGGCCGTTGGGCACGGTTCCGGAATCTAAAGAAGAAGTATCTTGAGCACTTTGGATACGCCTATTTAAATTTCATCTATGGTTATAACTTACAACACTATCATTTTTTCTAATTTCCCTTAATAAGAAATCATTTTTTTAAGGGTAAGGGCGCTACAATTTAAACTTCTTAAAGATAGGGTAGGCTGTAGATCGTTCTGACGTTAAAAGCAGTGTGCTAACAAAGTTCAAAGCTTTAATCTGGTTTTAAATATTGGAAGCCTTGAAAGTTGAGGATATTGAAGGTAGTTTCCAAAAGTTGAATTTAAAAGAGATGTGGAAAGACGAGAAAAAAAATTGAATGCATGCTTCGAAAGTTTAACTACATATTTAAAGTTGAAAGATTCAATATAAACATTTAAGTGGTGATATATCTGAAAAAGTATCAAAAGTTCCGAACGATTGTAAAATGAAAAATCTTCAAACTATGAAAGATTATACCAGAAATTATTGAAGAATGATAATAACAAGGGGAGATTGACATTGTTAATGATGTTTCGAGTGTATATACTAGTCGAGAGTGTGACTTCACTGATAATGTAATTGAATAGTAATTGCTGTTAATGCTGCGTTGAGACAATACATGATATATATGAGTCTCGTGTTCAAACAATGGATCTTTACAATTCGAGGAAGTATGTAATTATAAAAGTGGCTCTTAGGTGAAAAACAATGACATTTATGGAAACAAAATATTAATTTTAGCTTTTAATCTTTGAGAATTCTCTAATCAACTTTAAACTTATCTCCAAGATCAAATTATTAAAAGGATATTATTCGTTTTCAATATTTTTGTTATGGAAAAGGAATTACGCAAAATCTATTCAAATTTCACAAAATCTTTTACAAATCATAAAAATCTCGTGAATCTTCTGAATTTCCCTACGAGTCCTATATAGATTTCCGAGTAAGTAAAGCATTTTAATTGAAATGCACATGTGTTGTTGAAAATTGTGGATCATCGACCTTTCATTATTTAAAAATATTTTTCCTCTCTTTTTTTAAAGCCGTTATTATGTCAATCAAGAGGATTCCAAGACATGTTGCTTCGCGCAACATGTAGACAGTTAGAAACGAAGCGAGACAAGAAATAAAGGAAAGAAAGAAATAGAGAGAGATATGCTGAGTACCTAGACTTGGCACAGGAAGCAGAGCAATTACCTCAGCATATTTCTTGCTTCCCTCGATCCGCGGGGTTGAGGTGATTGCGCGAATCCGGAAAATAAAATGCCAGGCTTCTCTAGACGGGAACGCGGAAAAACGTGGAAAGCGATAATCATCTTTTTCCGCGTTAAAGTTATTAAGCACACCTCACCACGAGGCAAATGCTCATCTTAAAAACCACATTTCAATTATTATATAGGTCTCTATTTACATAATAAATTTATAAACTAACCTTCGTGGAAAAATTACAACAGCACTTTCTAAAAGAAAAAAAGTCTATTAACATCTCAGGACTTGAATAAATTTCTGCATTCTGCAGTTTATCGGCTTATTTTGAGGTCAGTTATTGTCAGAAAAAAATCTCGTCTCCCCTTTTTAACGAACGGCAACTAATGGAACACCAGTTGTAAGTTGTCACATCTTTAATAATAGGTTCCTCGTTTCTTTCATTCCTTTCTCATCTTTCTCGATGCTTTTTTCAAATTTTTTTTACTCCTTCAGTCCTAATTAGATTTTATTTACTTTTGCCTCTAACTTATATTGCTGCAGGTTCTATTTCCATGGGAAAATATATTCCACAATTCTTATTCAGTTTTCTATTTCAGAACAATGCAGAACCCGCTTCGAAAATTTTTCAAATAGAATTCATTCAGAAACAATAATGTAACGAGCTTGAAAAAGTTCCGTTACATCACTCGCTTCGAACAGTCTAGTTTCTGGTTCAACTCGAATTCATTTACGTCAGAATTTTTTCATTCTTCTATTTCTTGTTAATGACGCGGCAAAAATAGATAAAAAGGAGTTATGCACATAGTTTAGTTATTTATTTACACAACTTGAAAATGTTTATTATTTCTTGATTCCTCGAGTGATTTCTCTGCCCACACATACTTTTGTCTTTCAAGTGACTGATTCCTCAGCTTCTTAATTTTCAGGTGGAGAGAGAGAGAGGTAAGGGATTAAAAATCCCTGTCAAGTTTAGGGGATAGGAGTCTTATGTGAATGAATTATTCAGTACGTGGCGCATTGTTGGACGCACCCATGTACAGTCGACACACCGCGTATGTCGTTATAAGGTGTGCCGAGAATGAAATTGACGCGCACTTGGGTCTCTAGAATATATATAATATAGTTGGTACTAGTTTAGTCTTTAGCACTGGCACTGCAATGCTGCGTGATGTATACACGTCCTGCATTTATTCTATACGGTGACAGTCTTGTTTCCGATTTTGGTGATACGCATAAAAAGAAGGTCACGGATCTATGCCTTCACTCGAGTCATGACCGGTTCATAGAATTGCAATTTCTATACACGAATTGCGAGTCAAGGATAATTGCGTTAATTATTCGGCAATTGTAGTCCCATGAATAGAAAGCGGGCTGAAAGCTAATTACATTCTATGTATGAAACTATATGATGTGAGAAATCAATGTGTTTCAAGATGAATACATATGCCGCAGAGAAAAATGAGTCAGACAGTACGTCTCTGTTAAAAGAGGATTTTCAGTTAAACTATAGTTATGTGCGTATGCAAAAACTTTACAACCTAACTCGCTTTCAAAAACGTGTGGTTAAGCCTTAACAATTCTGGTGTGATAATTGGAATTCCCTGTTAAAACTGGCACACACCTTGCCTACGGGAAACCCTAGGATTCAGGTTCAGGCAAATATATTGCTACTGAAGCAGAAATAGGGTGGAAGACCCTAAACCCTAAACATAAAACTGAAACTGGATGTGAGATATCTGATTATGTCTCTTTTTTCCAAGAATATGGAAAGATGCAATTAACTCAACTTGCATTTGGTATTTCGCGTACTCTATAGATATATATATCTATATTTCGTATGTATGCTAGATTTCTAGATGTCACTTGGTCGTATGAGACAATAAAAAAGAGCCTAAGTTATTGCCACCTATCTTCTCAATCTTCAATTCCACGCCTGGACTTATACGACCGATTTGAGAGACGTATGTTGGAGAAAAGTTTCCTCCTGTCTTTTGTTGCAGTAGTTCGCTTTCGTCCCTAATAAAGAGCTACCCTCATCATGTCTAATTCCGGAAACGACTTTCCTTATTAAGAATTGTGATAGTAGATCTTCCTTCATTTTCATAGCCGATCCTAATCTTGCTAGTATTGTATGTAATATAAAGAAATGGAATGATTTATTCCATTTAATTTATTCCGAATTATTTAACATTATTTAATATTCTTACGGAAGATTTGTTTTATATGTCTGCCAAGCGATAATAGAAATCATATACAGGAATTCTCAAAACGTGACTATAAATAATTGCTGTTAAATGCACAGCGAGCACGTCGTGAGTCTATAATTTATCTCGAAAAGCATCATCATGTACTGCTGCATTTATATAGTGTCTGCGATACTTCTTTTTCTTAATTCCTGGTGTTCGCCCGAACTACAGAAATACACGTTAATCCACAAAGGAAAATACAATAAAGAGTTGAACTGACTCGTTCCTCGCATCTGTTTGCGGCAAAATGTGATAATGAGACTAAATATAGGTGTATGATAGGTGTATAAAACTCTACTTATAGGTATTTATAGACGACCAATAAGGTCTCGAATTCGCGTCTTGAACGTCCCAGTGACCTTAATCGCCGAGTAAATATTGAATATATGGACTTGGATTTTGCAGGGGTTAGAATTTGTAAGATAAGGTGGGTCCAGGTTGATTGAAGATAAAAGTAGGAATCATCAAAAGAATAAACTGCGGAGGAGGAAACCACGAGGCAATGTTTCATCTTGCTCGGCCCTTTATGGACCATAAAGGACTATAATCCTGGGTATACTACATATACAGACTTATAAGTCTGTATACAGACAATGGCACCACCTACGATTACGAGCTTATGTGGTGAGGAAAGCGATTTTCTTAATCCGACCTTTGCTGATGAAATTTCTATCTAGATTTCTCGTTATTGGCAGTTTTTTTATAATTATTAGAATCAATAATTCCTACATAATACCTATTATAATTTATTTATCAGATTTTAGAAGATTTCGAAGGATTTCCAGTGATTAATAATGAAATCCCTTAAAATCGTTAAAAATATTCGAAAATCCCTTGGAGTTCATTAAAGTTTTCCGAAATATCTTGAAATCTCTTTAAATTCCTTCAAATTCGTTAAAATCAGTGAAAATATCTTTAAATCTTGTGAAATCCTTTTGAAAAGACCTTTTGATAATTCTTTTCAACATTTGAAACTTCAACCCAATTGTGTGCCTTGATGTAACTTTTTTAAAATGAACTGCCAGACGGCAGACACCCTTTCCCAGATTTCTAGTGAAGCTTCCCATGCAGATATACGCCAAGTGTGATATAGATGCGGAAGGTAATTGCTCTTCTTTCCTTTCCTTACGGTTTAACATTTACATCATCTCTTACGTCGTCGCGGCGCTTGCGCTAGAGCGCATCCATAAACAAACACACCCACACCAATACCCCATGGCGTGGATACGGATGGCGGATGCATACGCAATGCACTCGAGTTGAATAACACATTCGTACCTGCACATATTAACAATATTGCATGGTGCACAACTTCACATAGCACATTCGTCTTGGTTCTTCGTAAAAGTGCAGATTGAGCTGCAGGGGGTTGAGAAACGAGCCTGCACGTCGATTACACTGCACCCACACGTAGAGTTTGCGTTTGCTTAGGGTCGAGGGATAATAGAGAAACTCCCCCGTTTGTCAAGGGTTAAAAAGAGTCTCACCCTCCCGATTTTTCCTTCCTTTTCCCTCATTCTTATCCCTCGGCGGTCGGTGTTCCCTGCGTTATTAATACACAAGCTACATGCAGTTTCCATCCTTTTTTCTGTCTTACTTTTTCCATGACTCTATATACATGTATCTGTTACTCTGTATGTATAGGAAAGAAGAGCAATTACCTTCCGCATCTATA
>CAJFCO010000088.1:1343665-1365123 GCA_904066015.1 Synergus gifuensis
AATATCCAGTTTTCTCCGTGTAGGTTGTTGAAGAAAAAACATTTTTCAGTCTTCCTATATTAATTTTGTTTATTTATTATATAGCCGGTGGCTAAAGAGTCTATGAGAAAAAGCGGAGAGGAAAAAGGTGAAAAAGGTTTAAAAAAAAAAAACGCTATGAGAGTGGCAAAATGGGATATGAAGGTTTTAGGTGAGGGAGAGGTAGAAGGTTGAAACGGAAGAAGGTGGTGGGGTAAATGTGGCCATAAGGATGAAAATCAGAGCCCAGGGGAAAGGAGAGGTGCGTCATGCGGACATTCGCTTGCATAGTGTGAGAACATTCCCACTCCCACGCCCGAAGTGCTCTTTCCTGCGTTCTATAGTTCTTTCCTTCTCTTTTCCTATTCTCTCCTTTTTCTTTTTTCAGCTGTTTCCCCATAATCCAATTTTCTATTTAATTTTCCTCCACATTTTCTCTTGCATGAGATCCAAGCTTGAATTATTAAATTAAAGGGTTTCCATGAAGGGAAATTTCATTTTCCGGTTTGCTACTTCAAGTTGTAAGGCTGGGAATTGATATTTTGAATTGAAACAATTGAAAAGTACACTTTAATTTTCTCCAATTGTACAAATAGTACAAGTGTAAATTCGAAGTGTCAAATTTCAAAGTATTTAAGATTGGTAACATTTATTTAAAGCCGAGCAACTAAAATAAAGTTCTTCATCTTTAACCTCAGAGCTATAAAAATTTGAATCTGCTCTAAAAATATTAAAAACACGAAAAAAATTCGGGAGGACTCGTGAAGATGAAGAACACATCATATAATATTAGTCATAGTCAAAAATTTGTTTCATCTTCCCATTTGAAAAATGTGGTTCTATTTTTGGAAGCAAAATGTAATTAGATTTTCGAAATCAAAGCATTCTCGTCGAACTTATTGAACCAAGGTGAAGAACTTTCGGAACCAATTTGAAGCCATATGCTGAATTTTGGATTTTCGCGTAAGTATTATCACTTAATCAAGAATATCTCGAAATTGAGATATTGGATCGCGAATAGCACAGGCAAGTTTGATAAACAACTTCATTAATTTTCTGCCCACGTAACCAATTAAATACGTGTGGGTGGCACATCTTGCTGTTAATGAAAGCTATTTCGAACTTCAAATTGTTGTGTCTATAGACACCAACTTCGTCTTCCCTTCCAGCCATCGAGAATAATTCTAGGATTAGATACCTAGGTCGTGTAACTGGGAGCGTTTCCATAAATATGTCAACGACACGTGACATCAAATTTATGATCGTTGCCATTCACTAAACTAAAACAAGACACGCGAAGAAAAAATGGCATAATAAAGAAAGTGAAAAGGGGTTGCCAAGAAAATTTATTTTGCAGGGAATGCTTCCAAGAACCTTCGTTAGTTCCAATATTCTCAGAGCAGCGTTTCTCCAACGGGATGAAAATTTAAGTATATATATTTAGTAATTCTAGTTCAATTTCACTTTTTCGACATTGTGCTACTTTTTCCTCTGCTGTATAAAGAATAATACTTCATTTTATACAAGTGTAAAAGAAGTTTTCAAAATATTTTTGTGAAGGATATTGTATGAGGATCTGAATTGAAACGCGGCTTTGTAGAAGGGGATCAGAATACTGTAAGTCGACGAGAAACTTGCATATCTTATCCTTTCATACGCTTCTCCTTGGTCTTGTTCTTTTTTTTTTACCTTCATTTTATACTCGCAAAGTACGAAGCACGCTTCCTTTAACGATCCTGCCGTTATACGCGACGGCATTGTCTGCCACAATATATGTACCGCATAGCATGCCATTACAGAAAAGGGATAATTAACAAAGAAATTACATGTTATAATTTTATCATTAACTGACAAGCTCACCCTAACAAAAGCTCTCTGGACAAGTCGGATCCCTCTCGTCGTTCTTTCTGAATCCTGATTGATCTTCAAACTTTGAGTTCAATTGTTAGCCTCTGGATATTTTACTCGATAATGATCTGCAGCTTCCCTTTAATTAAGTTTTCGTCTCGCGAAGAAGCCTTTATTTTCAATAAGTTTCCATCTAGAAATTTAATTTTCACTTTTATAAGTAAGGTTTAGAAATGAAAGTGAGTTGCAGCGAAAGATTGTAAAAGAGACAACCATCGATTATCGAGCTGGTGAAATCATCGTTTTTGCACGTACTGACCTACTGACCATTGCTTTTATGGCCTGCAAAACTATTATACTCTAGACTGAAAGTAGTCACAGCGTGCACCTTTCAAATATAAAACAAACTTTTAGTTGAAAACTTTAACCGTTTTTTAATTCATCTTTTCTTCATCTGGTTTTTTTTTTCGAAAAAATATCCGACATTAAACATTTCATTATATTATTATTCATTCCAAGTACTGATGACGCAACATTAAGAACTTAATCCGAGTTCGCGAAATTTCAGCTTAGATAATATTATGCATTTCCCGTTTTTAAATCTCCCCTTTTAATTTAAATGTATGTTGCAAAGTTTATTACTTGCAAGAACCGCTTCCCAGCTTTACGGTCTTCAGACTTGTCAATTATTATTCCCTCACATTAAAATTGCAAAACCAGTCTTTTTGACCTTTTCATGTTACATACTAAAAAAAAGTAACGTTAGCTGGAAAGCTGTTACATTCACGAAACAAAGTATCAAAGAAACAACGGCACTTGCATTTTTAAATCGCTTCTGACTTGAGGGTCTGAGGGCCGAATATGCAAATCAAACGAGAGACGAAATAAAAGATAAAAAGTCTTTTTCCATGTAACAACTGATCGTAAACATTTCCTTTTGCTTCCTGTTAATACAGGTTGCATTCTTAGCTTTTTAGCTTTTTTTTTTTTAAATTTTCAGGTTTCAAAGTTTTTGAACTTTGAATCAATAACTTTTAAAAATTGTAAAAATTGAGACTCTTTTTCTTGAAAGAGACAATATCTGTCTTGAAACTCTTGAATCTTAAGTCTTGAATCCCCTTTGACTCGAAGGTTCGAGATTCGAATTTAAATATAACGAGGGGGGGGGGGACAAATAAGAGATAAAAAAAATGTTTCATGTAACGACCTATCATACAAATTTCTTTTGTTTTCTGTTTCACAGGAACACGTGAATCTGGTGGGACGTGACAGCGAAAATGGTCCGGTGCTCGTCTCGGTGAAGGCTGAAACAGTTGCTGGTCAGGAACACTGGCGGGTGCTTTTAAGATTACGAGCAGGTTCAACTCATGAGCTGGTGCCGGCAGCAACACTTGGCGGGAATCCCTCGCCAGCCAAAATGGTCAAGGTGAATTTACAGTGCCGCAACTTTTACGAATTTACGTCTGCGTCTTTACGAGCCACCTCACCTCCTTCTGGTGAACGTTGAGCAACTTCAAACTTCAAAGCAACGAAACGAAGGACGAGCACACGTGATCTTTATCGCTTGGCTGCACCGCACTTCCGGCAATGAGAACTTTAGTTGGTCGGCACACAATCGTCGAGCTCGGGAAACTATATGCGTGCCGACGTTTTGCTAGTCGGCTAGTTGCTTATCAAGGGAATTCAATTTCCTTTGAAATAGCTATCCTCTAATGCGCTAATGATCTCGGGCTCATTGCCACTGCCAGAGCCAAAGAGATATTGAGCGGAACGACCTTAGAACTTGGAATAGTTATTGTTGAAACCTTCCAGGTTGAGAAGATTCACAGGTTCATTTCAGAGTGGATAGAATAGGATTTGGAAAGTGGAGTCTATTGGAAACTTCACTTGGAAACTAACAGAGTGTCTACTGAAAATAATATAAATAATAAACAAATATTTAGATTAATTATTCGCAAAAGTCTTTTCAAACCGAAAATCGACTTCCCGTATCAAAAATGAAATCAAGGACAGCTCCCGGATTTCCTTAAATTCCCGCACAGTAGACACCCTATAATTTAAGTTTGAATCCTGAAACTTGAACTTCTAAAGCTAGGAAATTACAATTTTAACGCTGGAAATTTTAAACGCTAATTAAGTTACTCGGTTTCAAAGTTTCAAAGTTATAAATCAGGATTAAAATGTTTAAAAGTTTACAGCATTATGTTTATCTTAGTACTTCACATTTTTAAATAGAATTTAAATTACTATCCTAGGCACAATTTTTTTTCAGGTGCTTATTAGAAACCCGCGGTTTCTTCTAGCCTCTTATTTAAGTAGAACATGCACGTTATTACGTTCTAAAGGCGAGATGAGAGCGAGGTTACAACAAAGTATGCATTATATTACTTAACGTCCGCCTTTTATCTTGTGTTGATATTTGCATTAGAGTTAAAGCTGATTTACTATAAAGCCAAGGAAAAGAAAAAGTAAATTATGCATATAATTTCATATAGAGTGTAGACTTTCCAAGCTAAAAATAAAAATCTCAAAAAGTGTAATAAACTACCATTGAGATTGAAATGCCGTTCCGTTCGTTAATATTCAGACATTGAACTTGAAGATGCTCTCGATGCATACTTGAAACTCTAATTCCGACCTCATAAATTATGCATATGTACTTTGCAGTTTTATCTTTTCATTTAAATTTTCAATGGTTCCCATTCGTGACCGAATTTCACAATATAGTCTTCTACTTTTGCTTTTTTTCTATTTTCTTGTATTTTGCATACAAAGTCCAATTTCTCATTTGTAGGAACTAGGGACTATTTATATTCTTTAAGCAGAACTGCAAAAATAATTTTAAATCTTGAACAAAGGATTCGAGAATCTACAGTCTACATGCTTAACATTTCTGTTTTCAGGTAATCAACGAGTCACTCAACGTGAGTGCCCTGATGCCGGTGGTATGTTCTGGTGCAGGAACTTTGATAGCTCGTTATGACGAGCACGCACTCGTATCCAGATTCAAATTTGGCGTTCTGCATCAGAGAGCTGGCCAAGTAACTGAAGAACAACTCTTTGGCAATAGACAAATTACGCCAGCATTTCAAGAATTTCTTGATCTTCTTGGCCAGAGGATTGATTTGAAAGATCACAAAGGGTAAATTGAAATTATTAGCATCAATAAATAGAGTCCTGACTACTCAAATTACAGTCCTTCAAATTGGGAAGCTTCGAAAATAAAGATCTCAAACTTAAGTATTCAAATTTAAACGTTTCCAATATTATAAGAGCTCAAATTACTGATCTAATTATCGCCAGTTATGAAATATATGTTATAAAAGTATGTTATAAACGTGTTGTATTTTTCCACAGGTATCGCGGCGGTTTAGATACAAGGCATGGACAAACTGGAGATTCCGCGGTGTACGAGGTATTCCGAGGTCGAGAGGTTCTCTTTCATGTAGCCTCTCTCCTTCCCTACAGCCCTGGAGACTCGCAACAATTGCAGCGAAAAAGGCACATCGGCAACGACATCGTCGCCATCATCTTCCAAGAGGAACCTACGCCCTTCAGTCCAGACATGATCGCTAGCCACTTCCTTCACGCCTTCATCGTCGTGCAGGTCATCGATCCTTGCACTCCTAACACGAGGTAATCCCACAAACAAAGCAAACACTCCTACACGTACTTGCGAAATCTTTTACCAAAGAAAAACAAACAACGAAGAAAAAGATCTACTTTCAAATCAGAATTGAAAGTAGTCTTCAAGAGAATCCAGGCTGAAAGCCTGGATTCTCTTGAAGACTTCAACAATATTTTTTTAATTTTGAGTATTTTGACTGACTATGGAAACCCATTAACTTGTGCGAATTTATTTTTAATTGCAAAAATTGGAAGAGATCTCGAACTATTTTTAGAATTTCAAGTTTTTTTTTTTTCAAGAATAATCTATTTATACTAAAATATTTTTTTTAGGTACAAAGTGAGCATAACAGCTCGTGATGATGTTCCTTGGTTCGGACCTCCTTTGCCCACGCCTGCTGTATTTTTAAGAGGTGTTGAATTTAAAGAGTTTCTTCTCACGAAACTCGTTAATGCTGAAAATGCTGCCTACAAAGCGGAGAAGTTTTCCAAACTTGAAGTAAGTTAGATTTTCTTATTACTTTGAACTTTGAACTAACAATGCTCGAATGCACTTCTAACTCAACTTGTTTTTTTATATTCCAGTTACGAACGAGGTCAGCCCTTCTAGAATCACTAACAGAGGATTTGCAATCAAAAACCAACGAGTTCCTTGGTGGAGGAGCGAACCTTGGACCAGGAATTGCAGCTGGAAATTGTCCAGTGAGTCCAACATCGAGCGATGTTTCGACATCAGGAAGTGGAGGAAGTGGAAACCGGTTCATCGACACAGTTCGAAAAGCTTTAATTTCTCGAGTGAGGAATGCCTCGACTGAAAGTGTACCCCAGCAGCTCTCCAAAAAAGGACAATCTGAACCTAGTCCACCTAGCAATCGTCAATCAACTTCCAAAATCAGCAGTAAACGTTCCACTGAACCTTCAAGTCCTATTGGATCACCTGATTTGACTCTGAGGAGGGATTCTGATCACGGAAGTGCGAGTTTAGGAAGCCAAGATAGCAGTTTATCAATTACTGATAACCAGGATAGTAGTTTAACGACACTGCAGCAAGATGAGGTGGATAGAAGAGAATCTACATCTTCGAACAATGGCGTTGCTAGTAGCGATACGACGATTGTTGATAAAGTCATGACCTCCACATCCTCCTCTTTTCAGAGATTGACTCACGAAAACTTGAGAAAAAGGGAAGAGAGGGTTGAAAAGACAGAGGCAGCGCAGAGAGTTGTATCTGAAAGCGATGACAGTTCTTTGAATAGCGAATTGGAACTGGATCAGGCTGTTTATCCAGACAGTGACACTGGTCTTGAATCTATGAGCTCCGCGGAAACACACGATGCTGCGAGATGTTCTGCCAAAGAAGGAACGACTGAGAATGAGACTCTGAGAATGGAAGTAACTAGACTGAAGTGCGACAAGCTGGACTTGTTGAGGCAGAATGTGGTAAGTTGATCTAGATTTTTATTAGTTAAAAATATTTATACATTATCTGTCTAACGAAACTAAACTCCTCTTTTCTAACTTTTTCAGACTTGTCAGCGAGATATCAAACGTCTTCGAGAGAAGGAACTACAACTGCAATCTGATTTGTCGTCTGCCTCAAAAGAAATCCTGCGATTAAGAACGATGCTGAAAGAATGTTCTACAAGTATTCCTCTAGACAACAACAATCAGCAAACGTCAACAGTCTGAAAAACCAATGTGCAGACTACAAAGAAAATTTTTCCCTTATTTACTAGATGTTTCTTGAAAAAGCAAGGGAACAAAAGTTTATAGGCATTTATCGCTTGACTGGTCAATTCTGACAATTAAGCGATTAGGAAATTGAGAAAATTGCTGTACAATTTTCTCATGGAAGGTTTTCATTTTCAAGGTGGATATTGTTAATAGTTATTGGTACAAAGTTGATAAGTCATAGACGAAAAGGGATCTGCGATGATTTTTCTCAAACTGAATATTGCATTTTTTTCGAATACAGGGAGAGAAGCACAGATCTCGACTGTGAGTGTACTTTTCCAAGTTACATGAGTATTTAACGATTAATTTATTAGTAGCTTTTAAGAAGCCCTCTTGTAGTCAATGTATAGAGAAGAATGTCATAACGTACAATGTTAGTCACTTCGTGAACAAAAAAGTATGCAGCGATGTTTAAACATTAGATTAACTGGCACTACGATTAAAAATTGAACGTAGTAGACCTGCACACCAATTGACGTTAGGCAACGATTCTTCGAATCGAATTAAATTTCCAAGATTTCATTTGGAGCTATGAAAAAAAAAAGTAGAGGCGATAGTTTTCTTCCCTCAGTGGTGATGTTTTCGACGTTCTAACAACATAACGTAGTTTTCGTTGCACAGAACTGTACAAAATTGTTTAGAAAATTTTCGATTTATGTCAGGTGCATAAGAGGAACAAAGTACGACAATCGTTTCAGCAAAAATTAGAGTTTAGATTTTTTGCTCTTCGTTTCTTTTAATCGTAACTGTATTATTATCGTTACTTTAACATAAGTTAATATTATATTTTATTATAATCATTTATTAATATTATTAATCACTTTATTACCGCTATGTTCGTTGTATTTTATACCATTTGTGTACATAGACGAGTTTCAATCCAGATTTCAAAATCGAGAATTGACTCACTCATAACAATACCAAAGTTTAACTTAGCAAAGCCATGTTTTTCTTTGTTTCTCTATTTTTCAATTATCTTTTCTATTGATCCACTCCTTATCTTTTTGTTTTCTACAATTCCTTTCTGTTATATTGTTTCCCATTCTGCATCATAATATGATCTATAAACAAATAACACACCTTCAAAGTGTTAGAAAAATAGCTAATAAGCACCAATTTTCTACTAAATCAGGATTTTCGTCGTGTTTTACGCACGTTTTACGAAATTTAACACCATTTTTACCACTGCCTACACCGTAAACGACCTTCAAGACTTTACGCTACTCCTCTGTACATACAACCTTTTTTAAAAATGAAATTCGTTTCCTACTCTTCCGGAACTTGTTTAGTTTCTTATATAAAAAATATTTCTCTCAATATCTTAAATTTTAGATCACTTCAAAAGTTGATGAAAGATTGTAAAAATGTCTCTGAAAGTATTTTGAGGAACTTCTGAACTTTGTCTTTCGATTTCTTTTGGAGAAATATTTTCACGAGGATTTTCATCGATGTAAATAATTTGTTTAGAAAGAGGCCTTCCGTATAAAATTATATACTGTGTTTACAACTTCTAGTGTGATTTTTTAATTGGCCTTGCAAAATCAAAGAAATAATTATTACCTATTATAGAAAAATGCACTGTTATATTGAGAAAGAGTACTACGACTATATAGATATAGAATATATACTATATATTTTATATTGGATGATACGGGCGCGAATCTATAATGGCACGATGTGGTGACACTCATTCTTATTCTCTGATACTGAAATATAGAGACGTGTGCAATTGTGCATCCTGTGGCTGATATTTAAATATATTAATTCTGTTTTTGTGCACCACTCTTGATTCGAAAAGAAGCAGAAATAAATTCGCTAATCATGAAAGTAATGTGTTTTTATTTTATAGTAAATAAAATCATTTGAATTATTATTGTATAAATTCAATAAAAATAAAAAGAATTGTTTGTGTTATTTGGGCTGTTTCTCAAGAGATAAAATTTATCAGGAAGCTTGAGGTTTATGGTTTGAAAGAGAAAGTGTGAATAATATTTTAGTACAAGTTTAGACTCTGAGTTGTTTAAAGTCTCAAAATAAAATGGCATCCAGTGAATCTGAAATGAATACAAAAGCTTTCGAAAATTTTCGAGAGTATCTCAAAATTCCGAGTGTGCATCCTAATATTAATTATGGTACGCTAATTGCTTTCCCTTTTTCCTAACAAAACACTTAAATAGTGAACCATTTCTTTAAAATAAGTTCAATTAAACGATTTTTCCTATTCCAGAAGAGTGTGTGGCTTTTATAAAAAAGCAGGCCAATACTCTCGACCTCCCAGTTAATGTTTTCGAAGTCAATCCTGGTAAGCCTGTTGTAGTTATCACATGGGAAGGAGCAGAACCCGAGAAACCTTCAATTTTATTAAATGGACATATGGATGTTGTACCGGCTTATCCTGTAAGTCCATAAGCCTATGAACTTTTTTCATTTATTTTATATATTTATGTATGTGTGAAAGGATATTTACTTTTCTATGTTTTTTTACTTAAAAAGAAGAGAGATTTTATCTGGAAATAAACTGTGCTGGATCGTAAAAAATTGTATCAAGTGAAAACAATGTTTCTTTTAACGAACACAGTATTGGAAACTTTCACAATATAATTTGTTAAATATATTTGATTTTTGAAATTATATTAAAAATTAGAAAAAATCGATGTAATTCAATTAAAATTCTAGGAAGAATGGATATATCCACCATTTAGTGGTCACATTGATGAAAAGGGCAATATTTACGCAAGAGGATCTCAAGATTGTAAATGTGTTAGCATTCAGCAATTGGAAGCAGTTCGTCGTTTGAAATTAAGTGGAATTAGATTAAAGAGAACGATTCATATTTCGTTTGTCCCAGAAGAAGAAGTAGGTGGGATCGATGGAATGAAAGCATTTACAGAAACCCAAGATTTTCAATCCTTAAACGTGGGTTTTGTCCTGGATGAAGGAACTGCTTCACCAAATGAGAATTTTTCTGTAACTTATGGAGAACGAAGTCTCTTCCGAATTTGGGTAAATTGTTCTGGAACTTCCGGCCATGGATCACTTTTATTTGATGATACTCCTGGAGAAAAATTGCTCATTATCATTAATCGATTTTTAAAAATGCGAGCTGCTGAGAAAGATAAATTAAAAAATCCTGGAGTCAAAATTGGAGATGTTACTTCTATTAATTTAACTATGATTAAGGTACAAAATTATACTAAAGAGAAAATTGTTATTAATTTGTGATTAATTCATTAATAATTTCTTAAAATTCAGGGAGGAGTGCAGCTGAATGTTGTTCCTAATGAATTTTCAGCTGGTTTTGATATTCGTTTAGCAAGTAGTGTTAATCATGAAGAATTTGAACAAATGATAAGAGGGTGGTGTGAAGAGGCTGGTGAGGGAGTTTATTACACTTACGTAATGAAAGAACCTTACGTTCAAAATACAAAATTAGACGAAACTAATATTTTTTGGACTGCACTAAAAAAATTCTGCGATAATTCAAATATCAAATTGGAAACTATTATTCGTGCAGGAGCATCAGATGCTCGATTTCTACGACTCGTAAGTTAATTGTATATGCGATCTATTCCGTCATATATTCATAAGGATCCACTATTTTCACAAATTTGTTTTTTGTAAAATGTTTCAGAAGGGAATACCGACTTTGGGATTTACACCAATAAATAACACTCCAATACTTGGGCATAGTAAAAATGAGTTCTTGAATAAGGATGTATTTCTAAAAGGGATTGAGATATTTATGAAGATTTTGCCCGAAGTTGCAAATGCTTAAAATTAAAAAGGAATATGGATATATATGTTTACCTTTATTATCATTCAATAATGTTCGACTGATGAATTTCTATATAATGAGAAAAAAATACCTCGATTGGTAGCCCTGCACTCTACTGCTCTCTGTTAGAACTGCAGCAGATTCTAGATCTTATATATGTAATTAAATACTAAAATATTTTTAAATCTTAAAACTGTGATCAGATTATTAATTAAATTTTTATCTTTGTTCCTCTGATGTTGAATTGAAACCAGTTCAAACCAATGGAAACCAATCAGGAAAAAATACCGGTAAGGTAGAGATCGGATTACCTGTATATGGTAAGTACCATTGCTTTTTCTAACATCTACCAACGGCGATGCGATGTTATAAAAGCGCCATTACGAGAAAATCGGAAATAAATAATAAAATAACCTGCATTACCAACACCGTGAGCCGCACTGTGTTCCAGTTCCGCGGTTCCAGTCCGCGGTGGCTAATGAAAATGGCTAATTGTCAGGCTTGCTATTGCAGCAGGTGAGCGATTAATTGTCGTCAAGTGATATTAATAATCTCCTTAAATCATTAAAACTAGTGCCAAGATTTGTGTCGGAAATTTTTCTGCTTCGATTTTTATTACTTGTGCGGTGTTTCTCAACTTGATTTGAAAATAATGAGTTCCTAGCAACGAGCTATAGAAAGGAATCATCTTTTCAGAGGAGGTCTTCGTTTCCTTTTTCAGAATGATATTCGCTCTCCAAGAGCTTTAAACACAAATTAACCTCCCGATTTTCTTTAAATTAAAATTGTGAAATAAGTTTGAAAATCCGTGTTTGCAAGAAAAGAGTTTCTACGGACACATCATCAAAACGTAGATTTAATTTCCTATGACCATTCAGAAAACATACGCCCTTCCTCCTACCCACTGCGATGGATGGTTTTTATGTCGAAAATTTTGCTTTTAAAGAGATAGCTCCTGGGATTATTTTGCAATATTTAATTTTCATTTGTTATTTTTCGCTAAATAATGGATTTGGATATTGAGGGATCCTGAAAAGTATTTTTGACGACCGCGAAGGCCTATTTATCTATACATGAATTGTCATTGTGAAGGATACTTTTTATTAATTCACAAAGGGTTCGCTCTTCCGTGAAGTACAGCGCATCGTTATTTTTCAGGCGAACCCTAGTGATTAATTTACTAGACTAGTGGACGTTTCATCGGAGATTATGGCTTCTGGTGCGTCTTCCTTGGACAGTGCTGGAAGCAGTGGTAAGTTCAAAAAAATTGCATTCTAATCTAGAAGTATCTCTTTACATTGTAGTAGAGAATCTATTTGTTTTTATTTTTGAAATAAAAGAACGTGTCTTGTTTTCTGTCCTCCAAATGAAAATAGCCGTAACTGCAGATCAAATAAGTCACCTGTAACTTTTTCATATCTATAAAATAAAATTCATAAAACCTCTTCCTTCTAGTTAAGTTCATAACATTTACTACGTACATCGCATTTTAAAATGCATGTTTATAAACCTAACTAGAAAGAAGAGCTTTTATCAATTTTATTTTAGATACGAAAAAGTGACAGGTGACTTATCCGAATTGCAATTACAGCTACATATTTTCATTTGGAGGGCTTTATGATAATATGAGACTGATTCTTTTTTTTGTTCCTTATTCCTTTGAATAAAGAATCTGACAAATGACAAATTGATTCATTTTCTAAAGTCACGCTGAGAAAAATGGATATTGAAAAGCCGGTTTTCTAATTTGAACTGTCACTTCTTTCTCTAGAGTTAGTCAAAAAAGTAAACTTTTTGAAACTTTTATTTGAATTTAAAGGCAGTGGCAGGATTACTCCTAAAGAAATTGTTTTCTACGGCAGTAATATTCTAGATTGCTTAAAGATTGATAACTCTTGTTACTTTTAGTTCACTTTAAGTTATATTCTTTTTTTTAGGTTCCATAAATTTACCAAAGTGAAATGCAATTAAACTTCTTTATTTCTATTTTCTCTAATGCAAAAAATCAGTGAATCACGATGCTTACACGCATGAACCATGATTTCTTTCCTGGTGAAAGCCAAGATTCTAATTACATTGTTCCAGTCACTGCAATGAGTAGCTCGCGTTAATTATTAATTATTTTTGGGAAACACCTTTTCTTATATCCATTATATAAAAAAATCATGAATCAAAACAAACGTTGAGAAAGATGCTCACATAAAACTAAAACTGCAAGAATATCTTTATTTGTGGGATTTTAAATTCAATAAGATAAAATGAATTTGTGGAGTATAGATGAAACTACTGTAACAGCCAGAAATAGAATAAGTTTTAAACATCAAAATTTCTGTTATCCATGAATTTATTAAGAATCATCATTATATCATTAATTATCTATAACTTTTTTTGTTTACAGATGGAGCTCTCAATATGGGTAAGGATTTCAATCTTATCAAAACAATTATGTTTTGGTCTTTTAATTTGCAATTTCAGTCTTGCTCAGTTTTTTTTTTCGATTAGTAACAAAGAGTAATTTTTAAAATTATTTTCCTTTAATCTTTTAATTAAGTAATTAAATTAATTTCAATTTGACGTTGCACGCTTTTTTTTGTTCAGTTTAAGTATCCATTAAATATTTAAATGTTAACGGTAATTGAGAAAAAAAATTTTCAAAAACAATCGAAACAGTCGTCTACAATTTTGAGATTTATATATTTTTTGTCAATGAACCTTTTAGACACCGATATTTACCAATATTTACACCGATCACATTTTTGTTACTGAAATTAACTCTTTTTTTTAAGTTTTAAAGTTGATTTTATTTTTCGTGTTTTTTGCAATGTGTTTCCCTGGATTCGACTTAAATTTCCCGCATGTAGAGAGGGATAGCGGAAGCTACGGCGGTGTCGGAAGTCCTGTTAGGGGCCTCGAATGCCGGGACTATGATAATTTACAGAAGCAATGTGAACAAGCCCTGCATCAACTGCAGCTACTTAGGCATAAGCACAATGATACCACTCTGCGGTTCGTTCACCCTTTTTGTTTATTTTCCACTTTTGTTTTTCTTAATTTAATTTCTCTATACTTCCGAGATCCGAATAAAATTAAGATATATTTGTTTTAAAATTATTTCTATAAATTTGGTTTGATTAGAACGAAATAAAAAACTACCCTTTAATTTCATTTGGTTCTTTGCCCTAATTTCCTTTTTTGTATTAAACTTTTAACCAATTTTTTTTTTTTTTTTTTTTTTTTTTTTTATAATTAATTATAAATAATTTTCGCTCTTTCTCATCACATTGCAATCCGATCTTTGCTGCCTTTGCTGTATAAATAGAGCAGCTATTGGAAAAAAAATCAATAATCACATAACTGTTTAACGTTGCTGCATTTTCTTTAGGTGTGAGCAGGCTTTGAAGGAATTGGACTTCTATCGAACACAACACAGAGTAGCCATGAATCAGTTGCAAGCAAAATCACAGGAGAGTTCCACTCTCAGGGGAAAGTACGGAGAACTTGTAAATGACAACCAACGATTGGATCGAGAGGTTCAAGCATTACAAAAGGAAGTTTCCGAATTAAGGCTGCAGAATCAGGAAGTTCTTGCCGATGCAAGCAATAGTGATAGCATGAGTCAACATTATTTATCTGCTCTTCGAAAGTACGAAGCTGTTAAGGACGAGTATGATTCCCTGAGGAAGCGATACGAGGAAATAGTATCTTCTCATTCCTCAGCTGTGAAGAAGGTTCATATATTTTTTTTTTACTTAAGGTTTAACTCTTTTAGTTTTATTTCAATATTTTGTTTTTATTATAGTTTGAACTGGCACAAGAAGAGGTTGCAAGACTGAAGAAAGAGAACGACAAGGTCGTTCAGGAACTGAACTCTGTTATTCGAGATCGAAATGGAAGCAAACAGCAATGTGATGCAGCCATTCAACAATGGGATATCGCTCTCAAGGAGAAAGGAGAGTATCAGGAAGCTCTTGCAAAGTTACAACAGCAACATGAGGAGGCCGTCAAGGAAGTTAATCAAGCAATGATTCTTCGCATGAAGGCTAGTAAAGATATGAAGCGTTTGACGGAGGAAAGAAATGCAGCTCTGCAGGAATATAGTTTGATAATGGGAGAAAGAGATACCGTGCACAAGGAAATGGAAAAACTGGGCGACGATCTTGCTCAAGCTTATACAAAAAACACACACTTGGAAAACCAAAATAAACAATTAATTGAGGAGGTAATCATCTATTTTTACAGAATTGATCCACTCAACTACATTCCAACTTTGTATTGATTTAATTCATAATTTCTTTTCAGAAAAAGACTCTCTCCTATCAAATTGAGACTCTGCAACGAGAGATTTCTTCAGCTCTTCACGACAGAGACGAAGCTTTAAAAGAGTGCAATGAACTTCAGCAGAAGTTTGGTGATTTCTCTGAAGGAGCGAGCAGAGACTACAAAAATCGTCTGGAACTCCATTCCTTTAGTCGCGAGAGAGATAACGCGAGTAAAGAAGCAGAAAAGGAAACTAGCATTCGAGATTACGCTAAGCGAGAAAAGGAGAGAATGGATAATCTGGACCAGGCAAATCTCGAGTTGGATAAGCTTCGCAAATTCGTAGACACATTACAAGCTGATCTCGAAGAAGCTGTTCAAGAAGCCGAAGTTTCGAAACGAAGACGAGACTGGGCTTTCAGTGAAAGAGACAAGATTGTACTCGAGAGAGAAAGTATCAGAACGCTTTGCGACAGACTTAGAAAAGAAAGAGATCGAGCTGTTTCTGAATTAGCAAGCGCGTTGAAAGATTCGGATAATATTAAGAAACAGAGGAACGAGGCTTCAAAGGAGTTGAAAGATCTTAAAGAAAAGATTGAATCTGGAGATAACGCGCTTCGAACAAGTCAGTATGGTCACGATGGTGCTATTGAAACGGAGGTTAATGAATGGGACGTGTTGACTATTTATCTAGACCTTGAAAGACTCTGTTTGGATTCTGATAGAGATTTGGGATTGGTGCTAGTTGGAGGACGAGAAAATCCTCATTATCCAAATGATACAGGAATTTATGTGGCACAAGTAACCCAAGGAAGCATCGTTGATGGAAAGCTGAGGGTTAATGATTGTATTGTGAGAGTTAATAGTGTCGATTGCACATCAGTTTCGACAAGAATGGTTTTAGAAACTTTAAGATCTTCGACGGTTGGAACTGCAACATTGACTATCAGAAGGAGAAGGTTGAGCAGAAGAGCTTTGAGGACTACGCAACTTCCTGTTGGATCTGTTTCAAATGGTATTACGTTGGAGATTGGAATTTATATCTCCAAGATCGCGCCTGGCAGTCTCGCCGCTAAGGATGGTTATCTGGCTGTAGGGGATCGAGTTTTAACTGTGAGTTCTTTAAAGCAAATTCCGCTATATTATAGTATATGTGTATCACAAAATCGATTTAGCGACATTAATATAACATATATCCACTTTTTGCTAGGATAAATTTTTCTCTACACATTGATCTTTATCTCTATTCTTTTATCTTCCAGATAAACAGTTTGGCTATGGATAAGGTGACCTCAGCCCGCGAGGCGATGGCGATCCTGAACGACAATTCCTCCGACGTTTTGACCATCACAACCCTCAAAGGAATTCCTCTTCCCACAGAAACAAGCTCAGATTCCATGCATCTGGATGGAGGCTTCAGTCCCGAGAAGCAGAAAATGGTAAACAGTTGTTCTCAAACCGAACATGAACGTCTCATGCTGAAAACCACTTCCGATGACTACGAGCGCCGGTACATCGCCTCCAACTTCGGCGACCGGAGCGTCTGCAAAGTCTCGAAATCGGTTAGCAGCGAAAAACCCAGCGGCATCAGTCACGCCTGGGACAACATTCGAGAAAAAATTGACATTGTCCGTGGAAGAAGACACAGCAAAGAGCGGGAAGATAAGAAAAAACGACATCGCAACTCTAGTCCAAATACTTTCGAGCAGGAGCAAGACGCAATCGCCGAACTCGACTCTGTCATTGAGAGCTACCACAAGAAAACCAACAACGGCGTTTTAAAACGCAGCAAACGTCGCGGCGCTGAAAAAGCCGATAAAAATGGCGGCACCTGGCCCAAAGCCCGAGGCGGACCTTTACTTCAAAATGGCACCGGAACGATCCTCCACCCTCGGAAAACAAAGGAGCGACTTCCACTCAGCGTCCTTCTAAATCAACCACCTAAGTACGAGAGTTACAATTACAATCGGATCTCAAACCCCATTCCCTTAACTAATTTTTCCAATGCCAGTAATCGGCATACCGTTTTTATTTCCGACACCAGTAAATCAGGTCAGCTCTTCGGCCAGAAGTCCTTTACACCTGCTGTCCAGTTCAAAGACATGAAGGACAAGAAGCCCTTGAGTGAGTTCGACCCTAGGGAAAATAGATTGAGCTCCGCCCTTGCTCCTTCCGAAACCAGCATAGACTTTTCTGTAAAGTCTGGAAACGTTGGCAGGGACGTGGACTACTACACGAAGAAGAGAACTCTCAAGTATCTTCCTAGTGAAAGTCAGGGTGATCCTCTTCAGCACAATAGAGCACATTCTCAACTTTATAGTGGAATGGGAAGCTCATCAACTTCTTCAGCTGTTGGTCCTAGACAGCAAATAGCTGGTAATTTCTCTTTTCCCCCATTCACGCACACGCACCCGCATCCGCATCAGCAAAATTCTCTGTGTTCGAGGTACCCCTCGCCACCCTCATTACCATCGGCTCAGTCCGGCGAGTCGATTGGTCTCCCTGATGCACGATCTTTCTGTTTCGAACCACCCTATAGTCCTGGACCTCAACCGGGGTTTGGACACTTGCACACACCCTCGGATCTTCATTATCACAAAACCAGAGCACACCCTCTCACTCCTTACGATGTTCCGGCGTATACACATGGATATGAGGGAGGAACTTTTCCGAGGAAGAAAGAAAATCAGAGGTTCCGGATACCATCGAATCCGAGCGTCACTCCGAAGAATAGTGTGGGGAAGTTGTCGACAGGAAGTATAGAGAGAACGTCGGAAAGAGGAAGTCCCATGCCGACTTTTCACGTGGAGGTGTTGAGTCCCGGAACTGGGGGAAACGCGAGTGGTAATAAAAGGTCGAGTATGCCCGATTATTGTTACTCGCAGCCGAGACCAGCACCTGGTGAATTAAGAAGAGTTCATATTGACAAGTCGGTGGAGCCCCTAGGGATCCAAATATCGTGTTTGGAGAGCGGAGGAGTTTTCGTTTCGACCGTTAGTGAACACAGTTTGGCGTCCCAGGTTGGATTGCAGATTGGAGATCAACTGCTGGAGGTTTGTGGGATCAATATGAGAAGTGCCACTTACCAACTAGCTGCGAATGTTTTGAGACAGTGTGGTAATTCCATTACGATGCTGGTGCAGTACAGCCCTGATAGTGAGTATAGATTTTTGGCACGTCTTAATTAAAATATTTTTGCACTTTGATGTTTTTTGGTATTAGCACTGATGTGAAGTTTGGTATATAGATTAATTATTGTAATTTTGATTTAAATTTGTTTATTATGTGAAGAAAATTGTTGCAGATTTGTAAAAGCTTTCGACTCATCGAAGGTATTCTGTAAAATCTTTGGTTAAACCTTCATATATTTAATGAACGAACTACAACACTTTATTAACCAGATTTGACTAATAATATCATTTCACTAACTATTGATTTACTATTCTTAAAGAATACAACGAACTAGACGGTTCAGCATCCTCAAGTTCCTCAGAAGCCGGTGGCGAAGAGGCCGGAAGTCGCAGTGGATCTCCCACACCATGCAACAGTCCAGAAGCTCACAGAAAGACCCCCAGCGAACCTCTCGAATCATCTGAACCAGAACGAGATGGTTCCTCAAATTTAAACACAATGAGAAGCGAAAGAAATCGTGACCGAGAAAGAGAACGTGATGTGAGAACCTCAGCTTCCGTGGAAGTAAGAAGTACCCAAGAAAGAGAACGAGACATTCGAAACTCTGCTTCCCTGGACATAAATATCAGGAAACCCGAACTCAGAAACTCAGCGACCCTTGAAAACATGCGGAATTCTGCGACTTTAGATTCACTTCGAAGCGCGACTGGAACCTTGACCAGAGCACAAATCAATCAAGCAGCCACAACCTTACAGAGGCAAAACGCAACAGTTCGAAGTCCAACACAGGAAGAGCAGAATCAATCAACTCCACCAAGAGATCCTAGATATATTTTTATGGAAACGAGAAAGTGTTCCAATTTGGGAATTTCTCTAGTGGGAGGAAACAGTGTCGGGATCTTTGTTCACACAGTGCAACCTGGGTGTCTCGCTGAGGAAGCCGGACTTCGAACTGGAGATCGAATTCTGGAGTACAATGGAGTTGATTTGACCAATGCAACTGCTGAAAAAGCTGCCGTGGAATTAGCAAAGCCAAGTGATAAAGTTACGCTAATTGCTCAATATATGCCAGAGAGATATAATGAAGTAAAGGATAAACCTGGGGATAGTTTCTACGTCAAGGCGATGTTTGATCGAGTTGGAGATGTTGGAGAAAGGATGCACATGAGGTTTAATAAGGATGATATTCTCTATGTGGATAATACCATGTTTAATGGAACGCCCGGACACTGGAGAGCTTGGCTAATTGATCATAATGGAATGAAAATGACTTGCGGCATCATTCCTAGTAAATCAAAGTAAGTATAGAACTGAATATCTGAGTTTTTTTTTGGAATATGTTATTTTTAGACTGCTTATTCAATTGACAATTGGTTTTCAGAATTGAGGAGGAGCTGCTTTTGAGAAGGTCTCTAGGCGATTTAGAAACTGATGCTGGCAGGCGTGGAACGACGAGTGCCAGACGCAGTTTTTTCCGCAGAAAGAAGCAGCATACGCGATCTTCTAGTAGGGACAGTAAAGAACTTTCGCATCTTACGGGTGTAAATATGGGATGGTACAGCGACAGTGGAACACTCAACGAAGAAAATTTCCCGGCTAGTTACCAACGAGTTGAAAGGCTTGATTGTAAGTATTAGGGATCTATAGAAAATTTATAACTTTATTATATCTAATTATTCTTAGTTTATTCGTCTTTTTCTCATTAAAAGCACATTAAACTATCTTTTTACAGATCCTGCTTTGAGACCCATTTTATTAATTGGACCTCTGAGTGAATGTGTGCTGGGAAGGTTACTTCAAGAATGTCCAGGAGAATTTATTAGGTGTCTGCCGGAAGCGATGCACTGTTCGCAAGCGACTCTGGAACAAGGATTACGGGATTCGCTCTATATTGATTATAGAAAAAAAGGAAGTTACTTTGAATGCACAACTGTACAGGCTGTTAAAGAAATATGCGAAAAGGTGAGCAATTTGCTTTTAATAGAAATTTTGAAGGGTCAATTTTCAGCTCATTTTATTTGCAAATTATATTAAAAATTGTTCTTTATTTGCAGAGTGCACACTGCATTCTAGACATATCGATAGCATCGATCGAACGACTTCACAGGCACCAAATTTATCCTATCGTTTTGCTGATAAAGTTCAAAAGCACAAAGCAAATCAAGGAAGTTAAAGATTCGAGATATCCTAGTGAAAAGGTCAGCGCGAAGGCTGCCAAGGAAATGTACGAACAAGCTCTGAAGTCAGAGGCTGAATACCGGCACTTCGTCTCGGGTAAGTGTATCAATTTCAATTATATATTAATTTGGAAATTTGTATTGTATTATAAATTATAAACTTCGGATGTTTCTAAGTATTTAAAAAAATTTTAGTTGTTTAATGATCAATATTTTCGCTTACAGCTATAATCCCAGCAGGAGCGAGCATAAAAGAAATTGTGGACCAAGTAAAAGAAACCATCGAAGCTGAGCAGAGCAAAGCCTTATGGGTTCCACGAGGGCCCACCTGACATTCAAGGGGGGGTCCTCACAAACCGCAGTGGAAATCAATCTAAATTCCATTCGAGGGCCCTTTCGTCGTCAATACGTAAAACTACAAATTTTTATCAAATTTTATTTATGGTCTTGAACCACAATTATTACTCAGAGAAAGAATACTCTGAATTATATTTTTTTCTCTATTCGTCTAAGAAAAAAATCAAATTCAGGTTCTTCTGGCTCTCAACTCTCGTTGGTTGTGATATTTCAGAATTTCACTTTTTCAATTTCATTTCTTTATTCATACTCATCTCCCCATTCACAGTATTGTATAATATTATTCGTTTCTAATCATGATGGCAGTATTCTCATATACGTTATCATTTTTCTTGATTTGATTAGAGCCAGCTGTAGTTTCACCTGGAAAAATTTCGAGACTATTTCTTTAACACTGAAATATTGCCATCTCCTTAAGTTCTCAAGGGGAGATAAAAAGAATAATTTAACTGGAATAATATAAAAAGAATAATAGCGTAAAGGAAAGCAAGGTCTGTGAAATTCAATGAGACCATAAGTGAGCGACTGTATCT
>CAJFCO010000088.1:1365523-1387203 GCA_904066015.1 Synergus gifuensis
ACAAGACGTGTCAAAAGAAATTCCTATCACTCTTATTTATTAAATTTACTCAAGAAAATACGAAGTCATATCTTAAACAGGACTTCTTTTTACAGCTTTTACAGTTTTTTGGAATTTATTTGGCCCGCCTTGTATATATGTATATATATTTAGTGACGCACTTTTGATATGTAGCATTAAGCACGAATTGATGAGCTCTTTGAAAAATCTTTTAAGAAAAAATTGTTATGATGTTGCGACAGTTTTTAGTCGATTTTAGACTCAACTAAGATTAAAAACGTAAAGCCAGGTGCATTCATTTCGATAAAAGCGGCTACTATAAAAATAATCATTAAAGCGTTAATGGTGATATATTGCGTAGCTAAGAAGCGGAAACGGAGATTACCTTTTATCGATCCGTGTTCTGATTCTAATTTTCCTTTGAAATTTTCGAGTTTTAGAGTCTAACTCAGATCGTTAGGACGGAAATCACGACTAGTCTTCGAATAGTATTCTTCTACAATCTACATATTTTTCTCTCGTGTTTTTTCTCACAGCTATACAACTTCTTAGTATTCTTCTTCTTCTTCTTCTACTTGGTGTTTTCGGGTTTCTTCGGATTTTTCTCGGTGGTCCGCTTCATCTCGTTTCTCGTTGTAGTTAGACAGCAATAATCGCTTTCAAATTCGGTGTAGGTTCTTCAAATTTCAGGTCCTTTCGTCTTTTACAATTTAACTTGAATGTAGATTTTAACTCAATTTAATTTTTAAACTATTTTCATGACTGGTTGCCCACTAGACCAGTTTTTAACTTTCAAAATTGTTAATTTCTAATCTAAATTGAATGTCTATACTTTTAAGATTTTAAATTCTGCGTGGTGCGAATTTGATTAAAATTCTAGAATCTATTTCGAGTTTGTTCCAAAAATCGAAAGGTACTTATTTTCACGAAACAAGAAAACTCTTTTGTTCGCACTTATAGGTACATATCATCACTTTTGCAGGTGAAAGTACAATACAAAACCTGAGTAGAAAAAGAAAAGCCTTTGATCATCGTCCGAAGAATTCGTCGCTCTCAGAATTTTCGGTATGATTTTTTAAAAATGCTCATAACTCGCTATAATTTGGAGAATTTTTCCAAAGCGAATTTTGTAAAATAGAGTGTGGATGTAAAGTGGAATAGTGTTAAGTTTTCAAATTAGGATTTCAAATCGAAGTTAGTGAAGGGAACTTTTGTTGAATTTCCAGTCTTCGAAATGGTTGTGATAGATAGAGAAAAGTGTCCGTAGAGAAGATTTCCTTCTTTTTTAATTTTTATAATCTTTTCATTTCATTGGATAATGCTAGAAAATTCGTTGTAAAGAAACAATCGTTATGAAGTTTGATTATAAATCGAACTTAACTAAGAAAATTATGGAGTTTCAAATTGAAAAATACTCTTTTATTGAATTATTAAGATATTAAAAGTTAAAGTCGTGAATTTAAATTGCTTTTTAGATCAAGTGTGAATTGTATTATTGTGGAATTGGATCAAGATAGAATATTTTTTATATAAAAAGATGAGTCTCTAGATTGTTGAACCTAGTATCGAGTTTCAAGGAAGTGAAATACAATTTCAGACTTGAAGTCTGACCGTTAGTTTCAATTGGTGCCTTCAATATCTATATAGATCCTGATGAATTCACTTCGATTAAAAAAAATCCTGCAGACGAATCCAATTCTCGACAGGATCATCAAGTCGCACAGCTGACTAACAGAATAGACTGAAATTTTAATTGGCATTTTAAATATAGAATTTTAGTCAACTTCAGTCGTTCTACAATAGTTTTCGGTTAGGCAACTATAGTGTAAATTTAATTTTCAGAAAGCAAAATCTCATTTGCGATTTGTTATGTAATTATTTTTTTTGCTTTAAATTTTTTTTTCTCAAATCTGAGTCTTTCTGAAAAGTTGGTCCTCGCAGTTCCGTCTTCCTCAATCCTTCCAGACAGGGTTTTCACTACCTGATATCTTTAAAAAAACTCAATATCAATAGCGAAATGACTCAAATAATATTTTAAGCGTAATATTCTCGAAAAAAAAATATTCTTGAATTTCTGTACTTTTTCAGGGTGGTCACTGGACGTGAGAACTGTGAAGTTTTTCTTCTTCTTGAAACTTTACCATGATTAATATTATTTTGAAAAAGCCTCTAGTTTTGAAATGTTTTAGAATTAAACTTATTCAAATTAGCTTTCAATTTGTAATTATATAATAACTCCTGGGAAATGTTTTCTTATATTTTAGTGGCCAACTTGTTATTATTCTCTCTTTTTTACATTTTCCTCACGAAGTTATATTTTTGTGAATTAGAATCGTAAAGAGAGTGAGTAGAGAAAAAATGAACAGGAAAAAGTAGGTGAGTTTAGAAAGTCCACTTTTCTATTGGGACACGACTTTGTACTAAAAAGAAATTTTATTCTAAATAAGGCGTTGTAATAAGTAGCAAGCAGAAAAATTAAGACTACTGTGAGGAAATTGAGTGAAATTTTTCGAAGGTTTTTCCTGCAATGGTTTTGATACCAAATGTTTTAGCCCGTATTTATAAAGAAACTTCTATTTATACACGACTTCTTTATACATACATACGTATATAGATATGTGTGTATATATTATATTATATGTACATACATATGTTTTAAGACGATATGATAACATGACGTTTGTAATATTATAAAAAATATATTATTATATGTATTTGTATATGTGAAATTGATTAAAGTGCATAAGTATTACTGTTGAGCTGATCCAGCTTCGAGCGGACGCCCGGAAAAAAAGTATTAACGTTAACGTTCGTTATTGTTTATAACTTCTTGTAAAAGATACGTTCTCTTATTGTAGAAGAAACTGAAAATAAATTCTCAATCGTAACTAGTTTGTTTATATTTTTGTACATTTAAGTAAATTGTTGTAATTAGTAATTTAAATAAGTCAAATAATTCAAATAAATAGATTTCAATAAATAATGCTATAATATTTAAACTCTTAATAAAAAAATAAAAGAAGATTAAGATAATTTAAACTTAAAATTACTGCACCTATGATTCATTAACAAAATAAATCAAATATAAATTAACAGCGATGAGAAACAACAAGAAATGGCGCAATTATTTCAGTCACGAGCCTTGCATTTCGGATTGAAATTCGGGAGCTTAATGCTTAATTCGAAAGCTTCTCAAGCACGGAAAAGATGAGTTGATTTTGTTAACTGATATTAAAAATAACAGTTCTTAAATAAATAATGTTCTTAACATCTACAAAATTTATAACATTCGAATTAACTCATTTTTTTCGTGGATCGATGCAGAACTTTCTTTACTTATAAGTCTAAGAACAAAATTCTTTACTTTCAGGTCAACCAGAGTTACCAGAGACAAAATGGTTGTAAAATAAAGAAAGAAAAATTACAAAATTGAAAATTTCTAATAACATTTTTTGTTTTTTGTTTTTTTTTTTTAGATTTAGGAGATTGTTCCTACTTTGGCAGAAATTTGGATTTAAGGAAGTTGGTTTCGTGAAACTCGTAATTTGATTTTTTGTTTCGGCATTCGAGGAGATCGAGAAGTTACTCGAAATTCAACAGGAAGATTGTAACAGCGACAAAGACAACAACTTGGAAATTTAAACCAGTCACTGAAAATTCCTCGACATTCATTATTTGGATCGTAAGCCAATAGTCTGTGTAATCGGTATTGCTGTTCACATTTGCAACCATCTCGGCAATACATCTGCTTGTCTTCATGCCTAGAAGAATTGAAGTCTTACGATTAAAGAACGTTTTTAATTGTTGTTAAAAATTATTTTTCATCTGGAAGTTTTGAATTCGAACTTTTTGACTGACTTTTGTAAAATGATCTCTGTTTCAGATAGACTTACGTGCATTTCTCCCAGTGAACATATTGCTCAAATGGATAAAGATTTAAAAGGGCGAGAACTTCCCCACGAGTGTTATTTGCCCAAAAAGGGGCAACGACCTCTTCTTTCACTGGACAGGCATTTCTGTAAGTAGAATTTTTGAGATTACTAATAAGCCTTTGAATAGTTTTTTATTTTTTAGAATTAAAAAAAATCTTCATTATTTATTTATTTATTTAAATAAGAAAAAACTTACATTCCCTGACCCTGAAATACAGGCTGCTGCTGTTCTTCTTTTGCAGCAACATCCTGATAAAGTTGGCCCTCCATACTGGATCCATTATTTCTTGTCTCAGGAGGTCTGTACTCAGGTCTGGGTCTAAATTCCTGTTGCTGTTCACTTCCAGCCCCAATTTGATCAGTTTCTTCGACTCCATCAATTCCTTCAGGAATATCATGAATTCGATCAATACTTTCCAAATTTGAAAATTTCGTCGTCACCTCTTCTTCAGAAATGTTTTCATCATCCAGAACAACTGGAAACTCAGTCAATACATCAACATCTGGATCAAACTTATCAATTTGACCTGGAATCTCATTGATACTGAGATTCTGAATTTTAGCAATTTCTGACAAAGTAATTGAAGGTGTTGTCGAAAGAGTCTCGTTATCAGTTAAATTGTTTATCGTTGTTGAATTTATATTCAAGTTTGTTGAATTAGAAGATTTCGAAATAGATGATTTTGTAGTTAGAGTTGTTGGTATTATTGGAGATGTTGAAGTTGTTGACGTTAATGTTATCGTAGATGTTCTGTCAGTTACAGTTGTTGATTTTGCTGTCGTTGTTGAGGTTGTAGCCGATGTTGAAGATGTTGTACTCGTCGGATTTTCGGAAGGATAAAAATGAGGCTTTGTGTATTCGCCCAATTTAGAAAATTTCTTGTTGATGTTTCCATTTAATTTGATGTTCCCATTGTTCAGAGCTCTACTTGTGAATCCTCTACCTTCTGGCTCTTCATCTTGAATATTTGAGTATCTAGAATCACCGTATTCCAAGTCCTCGTCGTACTCAAAACCTCTGAAATTTTATTTTATATTTTTGAATTTTGCTTTTTTGGGAAAAATTAAGGAAATGATTATTTTTAGACAGTAATCAATAAACAGACCTAGAATTGTCTGGTTGTCGTTGATAGCCATCTTCAAATTCAAGTTCCACATCGTTCTTCTCAAGTTCCGTCTTTAAAATATTTATATGTCTCTCATCTCCGTACATTCTCCTCATCAGTCCTTGATTTTCCCTCACGAATCTTCGCACTGCATGCCTGTAATTAATTTTATTGGTGATTGCGATACTATTGGATAATATGGATCAATATTGGACTAGTAATATTAATCTGAATATTTTGATGAACCACTAACCATGGATAGGCGTTACCAGCGACTGTGCACCAGTTTTGCCGGCGAAAGTCACAGGGAAGATTTTCAAATCGAGCTCGAGCATTACGAGAGTAAGGTTTGCTGCAAGCAGAAGATGCATCATATCCGAAAGTGCTCGGACCACCTCCTCCAAACCCTTGACATCTAGCAAAATGCAGTTTGACTACCTGCAATCAAATTAATTTTTATTTTATTCGCTTTTTCCTCTCCTTATCTCGTTTTATTTTACTTTCTTTGTCCTCAAATTTTCGTTTTTCTTATTCAGTTGGAAAATCTTGCAAAAAATTGACTTCACAAAAATATTCCAGTATTAATCAATCAATTTTTAAAAAATATGTAACCCCAAATTAAAGAAGAAAAGATTAATTAATTATTAATCAATTAAGATTTATTAAAACTATTTGGAAAAATATATTCATATTAAAGACTTGTATTAGATATTCTTATATAGGATAAATATATAATAGGTAAATGAATTATAATTCCCGATTTAGAGAAGAAACTATTGATTTTAGATATTGATGAAAATTTTAGTATTAAACACTGCGTATGAGAACTTGAATTTCGGAGAGGACGAAACGTGCATTTCTGCATACTATCAAGTTATCGTGATACCGTTACACTCGTTTCTTCAATCTTGTCGATAAAGTTGATTTTTGAAGTAGATTGTCGTTCGATTTACCACGTGTAAAATAAATATAGATAATTCCTAAAAAAGCTATATCAACTTTAACTAGAATTTATCCAATAAGTATGTTTGTTTTTAATTCAATATGACTTTTTGCCTAGTAATACTTGAAAAGTGGAGCATGGTTCTGTGGCTTTGTTTTTGAAACCCAAGAGAAGAATTTTATAAAAAATTCTATAACTCCTACGTAGGATTGTGTCAGACTATTTTATTAGGAGTAAAAATAACGAAATAAAAATCCTACGGCATTAAATGATGATGGAAAAATCCTATGGTTCTAAAAACTGATAGCCAAAAATAATGATCTTCTAATTCCAAGGCTCTGATTTCATTGGAGACACCTGATCACTTCACAAATATACGACACTGGGAACACAAGAAGAGGATGCACTCGAGACTAGTTCTTGAGTCTGTATCTCTATTATCTTCATTTTCAACTTCATCAACTTTAACTTCATCTTCATCATCCATATATCTTCAATCGACTCACCAAAAGAGTCAAGAGTACGATAACTCTCATATCTTCTGGCGATATTAGCCTGGAGAAACCAACCAATCTGTTAATCCGTTCTCGATGGCGAACTGTTGGTCACTGCTGGTCTTGACTGGTTCTGGGTGGTTCTGAATGAACCGGTAGCGTAAACTTCTTCGCGAGGGTGCAGCTTGAGGATGGCTGCAGCTACATGACAGCACCTTCGCGAGCCAGGGCGCTTTCATTACTGGCTGTAATCGTCGAGTTTATAGCCATGAGAGGAAGTTCCTCAGGGAAAAACTCTGATCAATGTTGCTTCGAAATAGTCTGACCAGAGGCAGAAGTTTGCTTCGATCGAGCTGAAACGATAGTCGATCAGCAGAAAGAGAAGAAGACCGGCTAAGGAAAAAGGAAAGGTCTGAGAGAGATAAAAAAAGAGAGAGCAGTCCAGGTACTAGGAGCAGAACATGAGTACCTGAGGAGGAAGAAAAGAGAGAGAGCTTCCGAGAGTAGGTCACTTTATGGTACCGTTATAGAAGCGTTTGCCATTGATGTGTGTCACCGGGCCCCCGTTCGCATATCGCGTATTTACAAAAAATCATGTGCGTCGTACCTAGACGCTAGATTACAACAACTTCCTTTGGATATCATGCAACCATCCTTAGAAACTCATGTGTACTTATCAGGATCACAGCCGATCCTCTATTTCATCTATTTTCTTTATTTTGGAAAATTTTCCTCTATTTATATTCAAAATTAAATTTACACAATAAAATCTTAATTTACACACCAAGTTCAAGAATAAAAAATTTAATTAAAAATCAAAAATTAAGAATTAAGGGCGTTAAGTTCAAAATTCCATTCTCCATTTTACTCAACGAAAATAAAAGATAAATATTTTTTCGCTCTGTAGCACTAATCTTTTTTCAAATATAAGACTGCGTACAGAGCGAAAAAATATTTAGTTTCGATACTTTTTGCATAAAATGAAGAATTCAAAATCTAACTTCAAAATTGAATATTTTCATTTTACTTAAAAAATATTTGAACTAGATATTTTCTCGCTCTGTACGCTCAATTTTATTTAAAAATTGATTAATTTCACGAAGGGTAAAAATTTCAATTTTAATATTTGTTAAGTAAAATGAGGAAATCGAGTTTTTAGATTGGAACTTGGCGCTAACACCCTTAAACTAAAAGTATACTAGTCCTCAAAAACTACTAGTCCTCTATTTTTGAAAAAAAAATCCTCTTTTCCTCTATTTTAGAAAGAATAGAGACTGTGATATAAATAATAGTAAATTAAATTAATAATAAACTTAAAATCAAGTTTACAAAAATTATAAATGTACATCAAAATTTTTAAATTCAATATTTTGAAAAATCCTTGGGCACGTTTTAAGATATTTGAGCTAAAATATAGTACTGTACTATTAACAGTACGTCTGATCATCCTAATTATATTTCATATGTATCTATTATTGCATATGGTTCAGTTATTTACAAATATGCAATTTTCAGTGTTATTTTTTTGGATGTAGATAATACTTTGTAAATACTCGAACTGTACCAACCACAATTCGGGCCAGTCACATTGAACTCCTCGATCTTAAGAACACTTTCACCACGTGGGTGAGAAGAAAATACGCATACATATATTTAAATAACACCTGTCAAGAAGACCTTTGGACAGGTTTGGTGATATTTTTATCAACAGAAAGAGAAACGAAAACAGTAATTTTAAATTTTCGGAAACTGAATACTAAAATAAGAGAATAATAATATGCATTTGTATACCTAATATAATCTGTTATAAATATAAGAATTAATAATTCTGTACCAGAATAAAAGTAGGTAGATTTCGACAAGCATGAATTGTGAACAGGGTAAAAGAAAATTTTATTAGAATATATTAGTTGAAAAGGAAAATTGAAGTTACTCAATATTGTAAGTATTGTATTCAATATTGGATGAATTCCGAATTTCTTTGGATTTTTAAAATAATTTTCTTTGAATTCTTCTCAGTTCTTCTTTTGACTTTATTTAAAGTCTTCTAAATTATTCTGAATTTCAGTATTAATTGATTTAATATTTATATATCGTCCTTTTATATACTTTAGCATTTAGAGTGTTTATTCGATTTATTTAAACTTTTGCTCAAGTTTGTTTCAAATTTTCGCGGTAGTCGTTGCGCTTGCGCAATAGACCGTAAAGTGGCGACATCTTCAGATTTTTTTTTGCACTTTTTTCCTTCACCTTTCATTCCATTTATCAATCGTTACCGCAGCAGACTTTCCGAAATTATCAGTCTTTGTTCAGGGGTTCAGGGTTGATTGTTGTGACTGTTTTGGTGATTTTATATATTTTTTGTGTCAATTCTGGAGTCTTTGAAGTGAATTTCTAATGATGATCGCAGTTTTCTACGAAAGGTATAATCCTTATTTTATTTCTGCGCTAAATTGTTGGCAATTAAAGTCAGAATCTGTTAGAATAATTGATCATGTATTGAAAAATTGATAATATTTATAATATTATTTTATCACATTCGATTTAAGTTATCTATAATATTGTCATATATAAATGACCGCGTGGCATGACTTGACAATGACGACAGCAGAAACAGTAACTATAACTGTTATACCTTGTTATACATAAAAATCGATCACGTGCGTGACACTTTAAATCTTTCATTGTTTAAGTCTCATCAGTAAATAATAATTTTTCATTTTGATATTTTTATTTATTTATTTTTTTTTTGGTAGTGCAAAACGTGAATTCGAACAGAAAACTAAATTCAAAACTAGCTTTAGAAAACTATAGTTTCATACCTGCTAATTTCCTGATATCAAACGATTCGTAATTGAAAGTCATACGATTCGGTTGGTGGTTTTTGTTACACTCAGCGAAAGGCACAGAAAATATACGATTTCGCAATGAACAGCAAAGTTATTGAGAAACCCGGACGCAAAATATTTTAAAACAAATAAAAAATGTTTTTAGATAAAATTTTTATTATCCGGAAATAAAGTTTCATCGAAGGTGGCCGGGATTTAAAAATAATCTACACATTTTGAATTTTGATTACAATATAGTCCAAAATATTATAGTATATTTCTAACTATTTTAAAACTTGTTCGTGCGGTTATATTCAATTTTTTAGGAGGAATCGGGGTCGAATTAATTAAAAGGCGCAATAGAATGATAAAGTATATGACTTATAACGATCAACAGCAATAAATGGCAATAAAGAACTGATCTACGTTGAGACCTGAAACTCCGATCATTGACTCGAAAGTATCTATCAGTTCTTGACCCCTTATTTTACATAATTCTTACTGTCATTTAACCACATATGTATTGCAAAGAAGAACAATGTCTATTTTAAATACTCTTAAGTATCTAAAAGTAATCAAGTGTCCCAGTGAAACACTTTTTCCATTTCTGGTCACATCCCATTAAGAATAAATAATGACATTTTTTAAAGATTCGGTGACCTATTGAAAACACTTCCAATTGATTAATTTATGATAGAAATTATTAGTCTATCAATTATCAAAGAATTTTTTCCTTTAATATTACATTTTCAACAATATATCAACTCGTCACGATTCGTTAACAGAAAGGTCGTAAATAAAAGTTTCCAGCTTCAATGACACTTGATAGTCTTTTGGCGAACCATAATAAGTACGTATAATTGCTTTAAAGTTCGCTCACATCGTTTACGTCATAAATTGTCAGGAAAAGGCAAATAAAAAAAAACTCCTTTATTTCCTTTCACTGTCAAATCAGTTTTACTGACCATTAAAAGTGCGAGACTATCAAAAAAGAGATGGAAAAAAATTAATTATACATTCAAAGAAGCCTTACTCCTCTGCATCGCGTTTTAAATAAAGGATTATTTTTATCCAATTTGCTGATTTAGAGGCTCTGAAAAACTCAGAATTGTCTTGATATTAAATAACTATGTATTTAAAATAATTTTTTTAATGAACTGTTTGCACATTTTAAATTAAATTTGAATTTTTTTCAAGAAGAGGATATTCTTTTGTAAAAGAATTTCATTTCTTTCAGACGAAGGACTAGTTTAAGAAAACAGAAAAAACTATCTAGTGAACAATGTGAACGTGATCTATTTCCGGTTTGCACTCATTAAAAGCATGGTCGTTGCATAAAGTTATGTTTTTGTAGTTAATGATGCCATATCTTTTCCATATCGCTGCAGAATAAACCGTTTTAAAAATCCGGTTTCCGCGACGATTGACTCTACTTGACTGAACAAAAAGCACGTGGGAAAAATAATTTTATTATTTGCAATCTTTCAATTTATTTTCGCAAATTTAAATTGATTTAATTTTATTTGACTAAAAAAATGGAAGTTGATTTTTGATAACAGGTAGAATGAGCTGGACAAGCAGAATGGCTCGTCACGGAACAGATATATCGCTACATTTGACGACGTATCCAGGAAGTGCTATTTCAACGCCGACATCTTCGCCTGAAGGTCTTTCCCCGAAACTTGGACCAGGAAACGCGACGGAAGTAGGAAATAGTCCTATTCTTTCCCCAACAGAATCTCGTATTCCTAGACCTTCTCCGACGGTTTTACGACGATCGGGAAGTTTACGAGTGCGAGGTGAACGTGGATCTCATTTGAGATCACCTACAGTCGGCTTCCCTAGTATCAAGGAAAATGGCCTTGATTCTCCTCGACATCGATCTAATGTAAGTAACTACATAGTCACTTATTTTATATGTTTAGAGGCTTTTTTGCCCAGGGATTTGTAAGACAGTAGAAATCTGAAACTAAATTGTGAAATTTATTAAAAAGTGTTTGTTACACACTCTAAGCAAATTAAAGTTATCATAAAAAGTCGAGAAACCTATCACTTAATTTCCTGCTTCTGACTTTACAGCCTTTTTATTGCCTCTCAACAGTTTTAGTACTCGAGAAAGAATGAGATTACCTAATCACAGGAGAACATTTACCCTTGAAAAATGTGAAAAATAAGTGAGGTTGCCAGACAATGAAGGGCTGAAGTTGAGAATTAATTACTGGGTGATTGCTAATCAATACGCTGGACTAGAAAATTTAAATTTCTAATTTTATCTTGAGACTTAAAATAAAACTTCAAGTTTCCGCTCTGACCTGATTCCAAAATTCCAAAATGAGCGGCATCAGGTGCGCAAGTAGAAAAGAATCGATTTTAGAGAATCGCGTTCCGTAAACCAAAGGTACCTGTTGCAAATCTAATGCACGTTTTCCTTTTCCAGGTATTTAGTTCTTCATTCTTAATTCTTAACTAGATAATAGGAATTGTCAGAAGATAGGAATCATCAATCATTAAAAAATTAAAGTTCTTTTTGAAAAAAAGTATCGTCTCACTTACTCATTTTCTCAAGCATCAAAGATCCACCTAGACCTGAAGGATCTCCTGCGCGACACTTTGCTTTGCTCTAATTTCTGAGTTGCTTTTCACGATGGATAAAGGATAGGAGCTCCTGACCTTTACCAACTATCGCGTCGGCGCAGATTCCTGTCATCGTGATACACGTAGTTCTCTAGTCAGTTGCTGGTGACGGTGTGTCGTCTCCAGTTCCAACATCGTCCACGCGAAGTTCGCACGTCCAAGTTTCCGATCTGGAGCTCATCTTCCGTCCAAAGAAAAGTCGAAAAACGACTCGGTGGTTCAAAATTTCTTCATGGAAATTTGTCCTTCCGGTGATTTTAAAATCCACCTAGTGTTGATCTCGCATGGATTCGCACGACGAAAGAAATTCACGCAGTTGTCCTTCGGTATGTTTTTAAGAAAGCGGGAAATTTAATCCAGTCGATGAAATAGCTACACTTTTCTACAAATTGTATTCCTGGGAATATGGGGAGGGAATATTAAATATTGACTTCTGTGAGTTTGTTCTCTACTCTCCCTTGTTGGAGTTTTTAAAAAATTCAGATCTACTGAGAGCACGTTTAACGTCCTGGACTGGAAAAGTGGTTCTTTGGCTGAGAAAAGAAATTGGGGATAGAGATTGTCGATAGTTTTATGAGCCAGAAAAGCTTTACAGAGTAAGCAGAAGTAAATCTAAAGTTTAAATTTGTAATTAGAAATTAAAAACATGCAATTTTAAGTTTTAAGTTAGGTGATCTTAAATAATGATTTTGAAAATTAAATTTTTTAAGAATAAAGGATTGCACATTCAAGAGCAAAAGAATTTAGCAACTTGATTTTTTTGGAAAGGGATTTTAATCCAATGACAGGAAATTCTAAAACACTAATACAGCTCACATTTAAATTAAAAACTCACGTACGGCTCAAATAAGCAGATCAATAAATTAATCCCTGGAGTTCTGAGGACGAATATATCCTGCTTGGGTATCATTAGTCAAGAATTTAATGAACTCGTGATGATACTTTAAAGGAAATTATAAATCATTAATAATACCCTTAAATAAGAGCACCGTAATTTAAAATCACCCTATTGTTTATTCAGGACTTAAATTTATCTAATTAAAGTCGGTTTCTGTCGTTTTTTTTCAAAATAGAAGAGAATGAAATATGTATGATCCATTTTGGTTAATTAAATTGTAGAAAGGTGTTAAAAGAAAGTTTAATTTAAATTATGGTTTGGATCCTAAACCTACATCTATTTAATGTTGAATAAAATTAGTATTTGATAAAATTAATCTAGAAAATCCTTTTCTGGGATCGATGAAAATGTAAATATGTGTCGTTTTTCTTGTTCATTCAGAGTCTTTCACTGACACCGGCAAGGCCGCGGCCAATCTACCCGACCTCGCGTTCTACTGTAGGGTTCGACGACAGCGACGTCGAAAGTGTAAAAAGTTACGGAAGTGCCTGCAGTACTGCGAGTGCCTGCGATCATGCAACCTTTGCCCTCAATGGCACTACTTGGTCAGGTCGATCACGTAAATACGTTGTTCATTGCTCCAATCACTCCGGCGATAGTGACCAATATCTTACGCCCACGCAAAGGGCAGCTAAACAGATTCGAAGATTCCAGGTGAGATATAAACTTTAAAACAAAATTAGTTTTCTTGTTACAAATCCTAAGGAAGATAAAAGAAGTTATTTCTAATTCTAATTTTGAATATTTATCAGTTAAAAACAATTTGAAATTATATTTTACATTTAATAAAATCATAACTTGTGATTATTTCTAAATCCTTTTTTTAAATTCAATTTTATGTTGCAGGCTCTCTTGAAGGAAGCGAAAAAAGAAATTGAAGAAAAGGATAAAGAAATCCTTCGATTAACGAAAGAGGTCGTGGAATTACGACTTTACAAAGCATCCTTGAACAGTCCTGATGAAAGGACAGAAAGTAGCGACGCTCCAACAATTCGAGAGAATGACCCCTTTTCTCCTCAGTCACCTTCAAAAGATCTTCCTGACCAGGGTAGTTTTGAAACAGTTACCGGTTCAGAAAGTCCTAGAAAACAAGTACCTTCCGAAGTTCCATCGTCCTTGGCGGATTCTGGACACTTTGAAGATGGCTCCATTCACTCAAAAGAGTCTATGTCTCTTCCAGGAGTTAATACAGTTAATACCACTACAACTTCCGCGACTAATAATGTCGCACAAAATGAGAGTTCCCTAAATACGACCTTCACCTGCATAGCCGAAGATTGCGATCGAGATGAGGAAAGAAGAAAATTAGTAGATCATTATGAAAGCCGGATCGAGGAAATGCACCGAAGGCACGTGGATGAACTCCAGGAACTTAAAGAAAAGCATAATGATAAGGTGATTATTTTAGGAAATATATAATATTCACATGAAAATTTCTAAAGAGAACTTATAATTTTTATTCAGGTTGAGAGTTTATTAAACCAACTCTCGGAGGTGAACACTCGGTATTGTGAGATTCGACCGTCTTTGGATATAGCAGAGACTCGTGTTCGAGAACTGAAATCCGAGTTGGAAACTGTTAAATCAGAACTTGTAGAGCAAAAGGCTTTAGTAAGTGATCAAGAGGAGAGAAATAAGCAAATGTACCTGAAAATGTATGCCAAGGGCCAGGAGGCTGCCCGGATCGAGCAAGCTGATCAGGTAAATTTTAAATCAATATTTTAAAAATACTCTCTTCATCTTGCAAGAACAAGAGCTTGATTTTATAAAAGGAACCTGAGAGCTAATTCTTGACCTCAATTTTTTCAGATTCTCGAGCACGCTCATCAATCGCCCCCTAAGGTATCGGTAGCTGAACTTCTTCGGCAACTGACAGTGACACAAGCTGAGCTAGAAAATATTAAAGTGAGTTTTCCTTAATTACTGTACTTTGATTTAATATTCAAACCTTGAACCTGGAATCTCAGACCTATAATCTTTAGAAATACTTTGTTTTATATTGACAAGAATTTGTTTACTTCACTCAGGAAATTATTTAAGATCCACATGGCTTTAATTGGATAAAAATCTTCACTCACGTTCCATTATTTGTCGCTAAAAATTTGCATATAAGATAAATAGTTCACGCTAAGTCTTAAGACAATGCTTTGACGATGAGCTCTCATAATAATTAACGAGTTATTGTGCCTAGACTCTTATGCTTTTCCGTTCTCACAATTTCGCATCCCTTGTGTAATGTCTGATCTCTAATGTTTGATTTCTAATCACTAACACTTTCTAAACACCTGTGTCTCACAGTTTTTATACTAACGATGTGCGACTGTTTTTTTGGCCGCTGCTTGCATTCCAGGATACATACTACTCGCCTGAACCTCATATTTCAGCCGAACGTAGCCCGTGTTTATTAAGTGCTCAGGAGGCTGTTTCTCTCTGGGTTCTGGGTACACGTAAGGTCTGTATTCCTTACAAAATTGCCACGCGAAGAAATCATTCAATGTTGTTTCTTCAGATGGCATCTGGTCACACAATGCACTTTTTTTTCAAAACCACTTGCCTGATTTCACTATATTTTCATTATTTTCTGTATTGTTATTCGTAGAAGTATGCAATTTATCATTTGGATTTGTTGATTCATTTATTATCTCCTTTCTAAAATTAATTATTAGTCTACACTGTACGTAGTTCAACCCTCAACACATCAAATCGAATATTTCAACAGAATTGATCCGAAAAATTCTACAAACGAATTCGTAAACAAATCTATTCTACTCTTTATCAAAATGAATTATTATTTCTCACTGCATATGCGTTTTAATCTTTGAATGCGCCTCTATCTGCATGAAAAACGAGCTTGCCATTATTAATTGTTCTTACAATTTTATGTCTCATTTCATAAATTCACAGTCGAGGGGCTATTCACTCTCGAATCTATTCGCAAGTACTCGCAAGTATTCTCAAGTATTTCATCGGCTAGCGCCTCTTTTCGCTCTCTCACTCTCATAAGACTTCCAAAAGAGTGAGAGAGCGAAAAGGCACGCTGACTCACAGGTACTCGCTTCCTACTCCCTTCTTATTCTTCCTTATTTTCATCAAATACAAGTAAGTATTCGAGAGTGAATAGCCCCTCGTTCACAGTATTTTAAGGAGCACTTGTTAGAAACAGCCTCTATATTTTTCCCTTTCTAGTGATTTTACACCTTAAAACGATGCATGCTTTTGTCGCTAGATTATATAATTTTAAAAAATTCTGATTTCAAAAATGCTAATTATTAAAATCGTTTTCATATAGGCGATGTATCGTCGAATCGTTGAATCTAGAAACACCCAGGGAGCTCTTGATCCGGAAATTACTTTACAGTTCCTTAAGTCTGCGATTTATTACTTTCTCACAGATAAAGAAAATCATCAGGGTCATTTAAATGCTATCGAAAGCATTCTGGGATTCAGTGAAAGTGAGAAATCGAATATCGATAAGATTTATCGATCGGTAAGAAAGTAATTTCCCAGTTTGTACAACTTTTTGCCTTCTTAGTAAATCAGCGTAAACATCGTTGTGAGCGACTTTCGGTGCTGAGTTTTTACGAATTCAAATTCGCGAGACGTCAAGTTTTTTCTTTTCGAAAATTTCTTTTCTTTTCGATGAGAGAAACTTGTATCAGTTTTATTTTGTAACTTTAATCGACAATCGATTAAACGACTGTGATATGAAAAGACTCGAGACTTTAATTAAAAATTATAGACATTTGTTTAAAATTTTTTTTTTAAGTTATGAGATTTTTAAGAGTTGAATATAGCAAAGAATTTACTTATTAAACTAACATTTCCAATAGTTGAAAACATTTAATTATTTAATTTCTGTAACTGAAACTGAGCACTGATTGTTGCAAATATTTTTTGCCTCTATTCGATAGTTGGCATTTTTATGAGTATTAAATAGTTTTTACGACCTAAATACAATTTTGGATTTCGATCCAATCGTTACCAAAAAAATAAAGAGAGAATTTGCACAAGAAAACGTCAGGAAAAAGTCGCTTTTAAGCGAATTTCCTCTTAAATTTCACTTTAAATTATTTTTCATTTAGTTCCTTATAAATCTGTAAAAGATTAAACTAGCTACCTGCAAATTTATAAGTGTGATGATAGAACTTTATATACTAGAATTAAAAACTTATTCGATTATTGCCTTTTCTTCGAATGTTTAAAATGCTTTTAAGATTCTTTGTGATTAGAAAAGGAAATCTTAAAATTTGATTTTAAAGTATTTTTTAAAATTGCTGTATCTTGTATTGAATTGTAAATGCGACAGACTTATCATTTATACTTCGCAAAGATTTAAAGATTGTCTATCTCTATATCAAAATCTGGTATGGCGTCCAGATAGGATAACCGAGGAGACTGAAGGAAATATCTTGCCTTTTAAGTAAAACTAGATAGAATTGATGAAGTGTTTAACCAAAATCAAGGAAAAGAAAGAAAAGGCGTTGCTCTGTGAAAAACACAAAGATATCTTCATTCGATTTACCTTTTGCGAACAGATTTTTTCCACAATTTTATTAATACTAAATGATATAAGAGAATGGACGCAATCGCACATTTCGCAAAAAGTTATTGAATGTTAATATTTCTAGAGACAATTTCCTATAAATGATTATTATATTTCGCCGCTCAGAGTAATCTTTAAACCTGTTAGAATTGAACCAAAGAACTTCAAGACATTCCACCGAATCGACTAACCGATAACATTTAAAATAGTGCTTTTTGAATCTTGTCAATGTTTAATTAGTATCTTGAAAAAAAAAAAAAGAAATTTGACCGTATTCAAATAAAGGCTTATCATCGAAATGAATTTTCGAACTTAGAATATTATCCTAATAAGAAAGCAAAGTTTTGACTCTGTAGCTAAATTAATGACGATGAATAATTAAACAATTTACCAGCTTTTTATATTTCAATTTAAAAAATGGACAGGAATAAAAGCGATTTAAGTATTTAAAAGGTTGTGTAGATATAAAAAATTTTTATCTTTTAATTTTTTCGTTTTTTCTATGAGAACGTAATTTTGTTTTTTATTTGTGTGACTTATGATATAAAAAGATTTGTTTAAATTAGGAAAAAAAAAAGAATTATCTAATGAAAATCTTGTTTTCTCATTTTAGTCTTTTAACAAAGTAGAAGCATGGAATAATCTTTACATATTTATTACCATATTATGTAAAAAAAAAAGTACAATTTACTTTTTACCAGGCAAAATGATACCATCATATTTCTGTTGGAACCACTTCATCGCATCTTCTTTAGTCAGTCTGTGTTGGAAACCAACTTTTCCAGTTTTCCTTCTCCTATGAGCAACGTTGAATCCTAAAACCATTTCGAATCGTATTTTAAATGATTTTTCATATTTCTAACAGTTTCTTACTAAATTTTTACTCAAAATATTAAGTTTCTTCAGAAGTTTAATTACAGAATTTATTTTTGAAAACAATATGTCGACTCCATTAAGTAACACACCCAGTAAAAGAAGTGGGCATGGGTTGCAAATAAAAGACAATTTATATAGTACAAGTTTGTTATTTCACAGCAGATTAAGCATAACACAGCAAAATCTACGGTACCAGATAATGTGCAACACAATCGTTTCAGCAATATCCTAATTCGTTCTAACTTCAAAGTTTCAATTAGAAATTGTCTAGTTACTTTTGAAACAAAAATTATTCTTTATTAATTAATTTAGGACTTTTTAATATTATATTTTTGGAAACTTACCAGGTCGACCAAGTACGACATAAAAGTCCAGACCGTAAATACCAATGCCTGGATCGTATTTGATACCCAAATCAATGTGTTCTTGGATTCCGAAACCAAAGTTTCCAGTGCAAGAAAAGTTCTCTCTTCGCAATTCATATTCACGAACCTATTTAAAATTAAAGTAACTGATTAGTCATATTTAAAATTAGTGAAATAAACATTGAAACAAAACAGAAAATGAATTTTTTACTTTCAAGCCTCGCTCAAGAATTTCTTCGGCTTTAGCTCCTCGAACCGTGCAATGTACGGCGATTTTTTCATTTCTGCGAATACCGAATGAACGAACAGTGTATCTCGCTTTAGAAAAAACTGGTTGTTGTCCGGTTAACTGTTCTAAAACCTAAACAAAAAGGTAGAATCGTATTATGGAAGGATATTTCTAAATCCCGAGATACATGTCTTTAAATTAAAAAACAATTTGCATCAAATAACTTTAAAACTAAAAGAGGGGAAAAAATCAATAGAGGAAGAAGGTGTACATTGAAATATGAATTAAAAATATTAAAATTACCTTAGAAGCACGAGTCAATCTATCACCAGATTCTCCAACACAAATATTTAGACAGAGTTTTCGAATCTTGACTTCTCTCATAACATTTTTAGATGAATCTTTCTTCTCCTGAACCTTCTCTTTCTTTACTTTTTGCTTAGGAGCTTTTTTTGATGCGTCCTATAATTAAAGAAGAAATATATTATACACATTACAGAAAATGAATCACATAATTCATATGAAACCGATCACAAGTAACTTTCAAAATCGAATTTTCAAAAACAATACTTCTCGAAAAAGTTAGGTTAACAAAAACACGTTCTTAATGTGAAAATATAATTTTCATTTTACATCCGGTACTAAAACGTAATTCAACAATAAATTAAGTAAACGTTTATTAATCGTTTTGAACGTATATTTAACCATTTTTGTGATCGATTCACGAGATATAATCGGATTTTAAGGTAAAAATATTATATTAAAACGCACCGCCATTGTTCTAAAGCCACAAAAAACTGCGCTCTCTTGCGGCAGTGCGGGCAGTGCCAACAAACGGGGCTGCCTGCGCGCGCAGCATTAGAGTTCTTAGTAATATTACCCAGGTAATATTCCCGTTCTCGGTAACGTTACCGAGAAGGTACATAACGTACATAACAATTTTTACATTTTCAAAAAAATTATAGTCAACATCCGTCCGTGTTCACGTTCTTGACAGATGTTGACTATAATTTTGTTGAAAATGTAAAAATTGTAGAAAAAAACCCGGGTTATCTAAATTTGCTCATGTGGTAAGTAACACATGCCCTTAAAGTAAATTACCTTACAATTTTCCAGAATTTATGAGAATTTATTTTTTTTAATTTTTATCATTTTTTATCATTTTATATTTTTCATTTCTAGGGGGGAAAAATGCTCCCCTTGGTGCCTTCCCCTAGCTACGATCATGGATTATGGACGGCCTCGACACGGCCCTGAGACTGCTGGCTGACTTTCTGTTGGAGAAATTCTGCCGTTGGCTGAAATTTGAATCGCGCGCCAATCGGCTAGAGAAATACTGCCATTGGTCAAAATTTGGCGCGCGATTCAAATTTCAGCCAACGGCAGAATTTCTCCAACAGAAAGTCAGTGAGCAGTCTCAGGGCCGTCGATAATCCATGACAGTGGCCAGGGGGGGCACCAAGGGGGATTGTTCCCCCTCTAAATGAAAAATAAAAAATATTTCTGTAGTAAGTACACTGTAAAAAATATTATCGTAATTTTACCACAATGAATGTAATGTTAAAAAATGTTAATTCTCTTAAATTACGTAAGTTACGGTAACGTTCTTTGTTACCATGGATAATAAAATAAAAAATAAATAATTTATAAATAAATAAAATAAAACCACTAAAATAATAAAACTGAAACTTAAGTTTTTTTAATCATAGTTATTATTATCGTTAATATTCATATTTATCAATAGCTACAGTGAAACACAAAACAAAAATGTGATATCTGTACATTTTCCTTATGCGAATAACATAATCTTTTCTATAGAATAGGAAGAAACTAAATCATAATATTCACAGATATTTTACACGATAGGTTTTTTCAACGCTTCGACGTATACATTGTGTCCTCTTCATTATCTAAACCACAAAATAAAAAAAAAAACTAACACAAGTAAATATAAGTGAAAAAGTCCACACAATCTACACGTCGAGAACGTCCAATATATACTTAACTCGTAACTGTAATATATGTTTTTTTTTTCATTATTTCGCTCGCTCAATCTTTACTTCTACACTGTACATATGCACAACGCATCTTTTACACTGTACATGCATACGCTCAACGAGTATCTGCGCTGCCTTAAATTATTGATTACCAAGAAATCGAGAGAGCGTTTAAATTCAAAATTTTTGTATTCAATTACAAATGATTCCGTACATAAATAAATCACAGTCAAAAGAACATAAATGTACATTCCTTTTAAATTATCCCAAACATTCTACATGGGACTAATGTTAAATGAAAGAAAAAAGTAAAACACACATTATGCCGATCATATATGTACTTGATGACATATTTCAAAAGTCTGAACTATTTTGTTGAGAAGGAACGCTCTCTCGATTCCTAATCTTTTTTTACATAACGTTACTCACTAGAGGTAAACGCCCTATGCGCGTCAGCGATAGTATTGTAAATAACTCATTATTTATATTTATTCGTATTTTTTCACGGATTTGTATGATATAATGTAACCTCTTGTTAGCGCATTATTACCTTGGACACGATTCTAAAGAGTCTATAATGCGCGGGATTCCGTAGAAGTAATGGGATGGAAGTGTATCGAGGGGCGGCGTCAATGTTTAATGAGATCAGTCGTACCCTTTGGCACGACAGCTTTAAGCCCCGTTAATTTCTTTTTTAAATCGTATCTTCAATGTTCAGTACGGTTCTAACTAGTCTGTGTAACAACGTTAATGATAATTAATAGCAGCGGTAGTAGTAGATTCGATAGTAGTAGTAGTAGTAGTAGTAGTAGTAGTAGTAGTAGTAGTAGTAGTA
>CAJFCO010000088.1:1387213-1415327 GCA_904066015.1 Synergus gifuensis
ATAGTAGTAGTATAGTAATAGCATAGAATAGTAACGTAGTATTCGGTAGCAGAAGTAGTAGTAATAATAATAATAATTAATAGATAATTATAATCGTAGCAATAATATCGATAATAAAGAATCGAGAGTAATAATTAATATTACAAATCTTCCGATAATGTACATAGCACTAGAATAATATTTTACACATCCTGCTATGGGAATTTATGATACACTAGGGATAAAGCTACATAAGTAGTAGTCCTCAGTATTCTTGTATTCTCCTCTCTCTTTCACTTCCTTTTTCATTTTCAGAAGTCTCGATTAATTTACTCTATCTCTCAACAAGATCAGCAACCCCCGCAGCGACTATCGATACAGTAATATAATACATAGGTATTTATATGTAGAGTAATATTATACAAAAACACATCACATATCGCGCGAACCAGAGACGGTTTTTCTTATGTTTTTATGCAGATATATATAGTTAAATAATTAAAATCACAGTAGTTATGCCTTTGCCGGCCCGCTTAAATTGGTACAGTATTTACGACTATGCCTTAACACTTAGCTCGTGTATAAAGGGTAAAGTGTGGTTTCTTTCAGGAATCTACTAGGTCCAGGTAGAACACGTCTACGTTCCTTCCCACGAGCACTATAAACCTTAGGTTACTAAAATTCTAAATTTTTTTCATTCACAATCGACATCCGAAAGAATAAAATTCGTAGAGACATTAAAAAGAGTGCTCAACTTCGGAAACCAAAAGTGTTTCAATTTTATACACAAACTAAATACTATCATCAAAGAAAGTTTACAGCACTTTTGGTTTTATACTTTGCTTTGACATCATCAATTTATTATTTTTTTTTTTTAGCGAAGAGACATGCGGAAGAGGAGAGTTTCGCTAATCTCTTCGCGATTTTTGTTATATATAAAGGTTTTTTTTTATTTCTCGTGGGTTGGAGACGCGACGCGAATCTGACTTTCGGCCAGAGCCAGTTCGTCCGCTTGATTGTCACGGTGCAACTGATGACGAGAGAGGAACTTGAGTTCTCTCGCGTCGTTTCGAGTCCGATACATTTTTTTGTCCATCCGCTAAGACACTCAAGGCTTCATGCCACTTGAGAAGTGTCCATTTGTGCGAAAAGAGGACAGTGTTGAAAAGATTAAAATCCAAGAGACTACAAATCTGTCTCAGACGGTGGCGATCACGATGAGCAAGTGAGCGATCTCCGCGACTCGGTGAAGAAGGTCTGGAGCGATCCGGGCCAGATTTTCGTTTGCGAAGTCACAGGATGGAAAAATGTGCACTACGTAGGCAGGCTAGAAAAGACAAATTGATAAATTGTTAAAACAAAAAAATGTAACTTTGGGATTGAACTAAAAAATAATTCACTAAATTGAAGTGTCTGTTAGACAGATAGAATTTTAAATCTACAAACCTGTCGTGAACCAGGCGCAGCGATATTGACAATTCCGGCTGCCTGTTTCTGTTGGAGATAGGTTATAAATCCGGTTTGAAGATTCTTGCTCTGCTGAAGAACGTCCAGATGATCGCGGCCACAAGGAAGTGCTAGCAACATGCAATGCTCGTTGTCAGTCTGTAAAAAAGTTTAAAAATACATTGTAAGTTCATTTATATCCAGAAAAGAAAAGATCTACTAAATAATAAAGTAAGTTAGTTCGTTCCCACTAATAAATAAAAAGAAGAACTTACTTGCATCTTCCTAGCGACTCCTTCAACTTGAGTTTGCTCAAGCCTCATCCTCTGGGCGATCCGAAGAGGTGGAGTAGATCCATCACTATTGCAAGGAAGACTATCCCTGGCAACGTGGGGATTTCCAAATACAAAATGCATCTGTACAGCAGCTTGATCATTCTTGAGTGCCAACAACCCTTGCCACATGACCGGGTACCTTTGCAGCAACATGAGAAGAGAATCAGATTGAGGTGGAACTTGAGCAACGTGAGGTGGAGTTGCGACTAATTGTTTCCTAGATCTATCAGGTGTGATCGCTCTATCAGTTGGAGCTTCGCTCCCAGCCATTGGGTACTGCGAACGAATATGAGCCGGTGGTGGATCATAGTAAGCTCTTTGAACTGCCACTGTATTTCCAGCGTTATACTGAGGTGGAGGAGGAAGACGAGCATTCCCATGAAGCATGTAGACTTGAGCCACTTGTGGACTATCTGTTGTTCTATCGTGAGGAGTCCTAGTGTTCCGTCTTAATTCCAATGGTGGACTGTGACTTTCTTCTCCACCAGCTTCCAATTTCGGATCCAGAGGCAAATGAGGAGATCTAGTTCCTGGAACGTGGTAGGCGATTCGGGGAGCTGTTAAAGCTTCTTGTTGTGCTCTGAGATATTGATATTGATAAGCATGTGGATGAATATAGTGGGATGGCAACTCCCCGGCTCTTGATAGACTTCCAAAATGATTGACGACGTCGCCCTGTAAATCGAGAATAAAATTTGCTTAGTTTGGTTTTGGAAATTGGGATCTTGACAATTTCATAAGATTAAAAATTTCTTATTTTATAAGAGAATGATAAGTTTAGAGAATTGATAAGATGGAAGCTTGTCATTTAGAAACGTCAAGGTGAATTGATGATGGCAAGAAGCGAGAATGAATCCAATTTTGTTAGAAGATGTAAAAGCATCTTGAATTTTTTTTCTAGATTTTAGTAAAAGCGAGTTGTAAGTACCTGAGAAGCATTAGCATGATGATGGGCAGGTGGGGGCAATGGAGGGCTTTGGGAGCGATGAGGGGGGACGAGTCCATACTGTCCCCCTGGCGATGGAGCTGCACCCGTACTCCCATGCTAGCCAAAACCAAGCAAAGTTAGTTAATTTTTCTTTCTTTATTGTTTGTTTTTTCTTTATAAAAGCGTTATTATTTTATAATTCACTCAAGCGAAACTATTAAAATTGAAGATCTTAAAAGATTGAAAATAAAATTCATTTCTTAGGGCACATTAATTAATTAAGTACCTAGTAATTAATTAATCAAACGATTCTAAGTGTTCAAATTGCAATGTTTACAATGTTACAAATCAGTTTTTAAATTGAAAGAACATTCTTTAAATCTGCTTCTTAAAATTAAAAAAAAAAAATTGTTTAAAGTTTAAGTTCAACGACAAATAAGGGATGCGCATTTAAAAGTATATAAATCAACAGTTTGCTTACCAATGACGCTTCATATGCGGAAATTGGAACAACACGAGGTTGAGGACTTGGCGATGGAACCATAATACAACCAGACATCGAAACTTCTACTTTTGGAGGATCCATTGTGCCAGATACCTATAACAAATTATTAAGAAAAACGTTAAAATCTCGTTCAAACATTCGATACAATGTTACAAAAAAAAAAAAATCCTAAAATCAATATTCACCTGAGCTTTAGAAGGAGCGGATCTGGAACAAGTGGCGCCAGTTACAACTGGTTGTGGCCCAATAAGATGTGGTTGAGTAGGTGAACTTGCAACGGCCTCAGTCATCATTGGCGGTACAACAGCTTGAAGTAAATGAGTTTTTGGATTGAGCGGATGTAGTTGTCCATTCAGTCCTTTCAATGCAGTCGGCTGAGAAATTCCTGGGTGTATCCTCTGCGTAGGTGTCGTAGCCATCGTCCCTGGATGCACGTTAATTGGTATCTTCTGCGGCAGATTAATAATCTTCGGCGCTTGTTGTTTCACCGCTTGTAGCAGATGTTGTTTTGGATTCGGAGGTACCACAGTATTATTGAGCACCGGAGACATTGGCTGTCCTTGTTTTCCATTTGAAGCATTTACAGGTTGAACATGTTTGGCATGAGGACTCAAGCTAGGGGAAGCCACTCTGTTACTTGGAATTTGCAAATGGAGACCCTGAACAGCTTGCACAGGCTGTTTGGCAATATTTTGTACGATCGTCTGATTTGGCAGATTTGAAACGGCTTTATTAACAACGATGGGATGTTGCAAAGGCTGAACAGGATTTACAAGCTTGCTTGCGCTCAAAACGTGGGCCTTCAGACTTTGTGGTTTTGTTTGTGCTGTACAAGTAGATGGAGTTGTAACAATAGGAGGCGTTGGAACAATAGTAACTGATGCAACGCTCGGAGTTGGAACGACTACTGATGTTGGAACTTGAGTGAGAGGCGAGGTAGGCTTGGTGATAACTGTAGCTTGAGTTTGAGATGTAGGGAAATGTGCTTGAATCTTTGGAGAAGCTTCTCTCATCGGTTCCAGTTTAACTTCCACCGAGTGTTCTGGTTTCGGAATAGGTTTGGCCTCTACGACTGACCTCGCCTTTTCAGAACCAGCTGGACTGATTACACAGGTAGATCCAGTTCTCGACTCTACTGTGATTTTCGAGGTATTCAGAAGAGCCTGACCAGAAGTGGAAACAGGAATGTATTGTCCTTCCTCCGACTCCCTCATAGGAATCAGCATTCCCGTAACTGGATCAATCAGTGTCATTGGTTCTAGCGAAGCCAGTTTCTGGATCATTGGACCTGGAGTTGGCTTCTCTTCCTCCTTGACCTTAACTTCCTCTGTTTTCTCAACTTCCTCCTTTTGAGCAGGTGCTTCTTTCTTTTCTTCACCACTATCTTCAACGTTTTCAGATGTTCTCCTCAAACCCTTCCTACCTCTCGTCGACTTTTTAGGTTCTGATGGTGGTACGAGCTGATTAATACTCTTCAAGTTGTTGTGTCTTGTGCTTCTTCTAGTAGCAGCCAAACCTTTATTTGCCGTCCCACGAACAACATCTTCGATTGTTTCGTCAACAGTCGTTCTACTTCCATCCTTTTCTGCCAATCTTCTGGATTTTCTGGTATTGCTCGCCGGGGAGACAAATTCTGCAGCAGGGACTTCCTTCACAGCAGCAACTGGAGTTGCAGGTTGAGCATTGGGTCCAGTTGCATTTGGACCTGGTGATTTGATCGTCAGGATTAACCTTGGACGACCAGCATTATCTTCTTCACTATCGTCGTGAAATTCGTAGACATCAGCCGGTTTATTCTTTTCTGTGTAATGCTTCCCACCTCTCGTACTTCTGACTCCTCGTTTATTACCAACTATTGTCTTCGCACCTCTCCGAGTAGTGACACCACCACGTCCTCGCTTCGATTTCGACCTACCACGACGAGATTTAGTTTCAGTTTCGCAAGTCTCAACACCCTCGTCTTGATCATCGTTGGAGAAGCTTTTCTTGCTATCTCCTTCCATGGATTCTGAATCAAACCAGAAATCTCCCTCACTTTTATTGGACTCGTGAAGATCAATTGCGTCGGGATGTTCAATATCTTCATCAATTTCGTTCCCTTCACCGTCACAGAGGGCGTCAACTTTCTTTATCACGCTCTCGATGTTCACTTCCTTTGCTGACCAGTAATCGCTGTCTTCTTTGCTATCAGTGGGATCTTCTTTAGCAATGTCAAGCGCAAGAGGATCTATACTTGGTTCCTTGAGATCTGTTGATTCATCGTCGGGTTCGACTTCTTGCTTTATGGATTCTTTTATATCTTTTGTTGAATCCTTTGTTAGTTCTTTTGGCAGATGTTCCTTCACAAGATTTTCTTTAGGAAGTTCCTTTAGATATTCAGTAGTTAATTCCTTTGCAAGATGTTCTTTAGGTAAATCCTTTATAAGATGTTCCTTAGGCAATTCCTTTGCAATATGTTCTTTGGGTTCCTTGGTAAGTTCTTCCTTGATTTCCTTCTTCAGATCTTCTTTCTCTTCTTCTGGCTCTTGTTTGATAAGAAGTTTCTCTTTCGGTTCTAACTTTTCAATATCTTTCTTAACTTCCTTTTCTTCTTCCTTTATTTTAGGAACCTCTTCTACTTTGGGATCTTCGATTTGACGATCTTCCTTAAGCTCGATAGACTGAGTAGATGGAACTGGAGGTGTGAGTAACATAGGTTGAGCTTCGGAATCTTTATCAACCTTCTCTATAATTGTCTTGGTCTCTTTAATTTCCTTAAACTCTTGGAATTCCTTCACTTCTTTAATTTCCTTATTATCCATCGACAAAGATGGAGAAGTCGAAGTCACAACTCTTGAGACAATAGATTGCGTCACAGTGGAAACAAGAGGAACATGGGGAGCATGTGGAATATGAGGAGACTTCGCAAGCAAAATCCCTTGAGGAATCTGCTTCTGATCTCCAAATTTCTGCTCGAATTTCTGATCAAACTTCTGTTCATTAAACTTCTGTTCAAACTTCTGCTCGTTCATCTTCTGATCAAACTTCTGATATTCCATTTTTTCAGTGGCATGAGAGATGGGCACCACTGTCTTGATCAACGATTGATTGGGCGAAGACACAGGTGGGCCTAAAGGATGAATACTTTTATGCACAAGATGTTGACCATGAGAAACAATAACGGGGCTAGGTGTTGAAGCCCTGGGCACATGAGTAGTCAAAAGCTGAAGATTTGATAAATCTTGTTTCTGCCTCGGCGAAAGCATCGTAGTCTCCAAAGACGCAGGTTTTCCAAAGATGGGACTGGAGGTACTTGCGTTAATTTCAATCTTCGCAGTTTCAGGAATGTAAGTTGGAGGTTGATTGGGCGAAGGAACCTTCGGTGAGGTAGATGCCTTGTTGGTAGATTCAGGAAGAACAGCGGGTGATAATTTAGGTTCATCATGCCTCTGAGGTTCGTTAGGATTCACAGGAATCAATGTTTCTATAACGGATTTTCCACCCAAACTTGTATCCCTCTTAACTTGAACTCCAGGAGTTAGAGGTGGAACATTAGGCATGTAAGGTCTTGGTGGTATATTCAAAGTTAATGGTGGTAGACCTCCGCGGGGATAATTTGGAGCCAAGGCTCTCATTCCGGGTGCATGTTGTATAACTGGTTGTTGACTAGATGCTGTGGAATATATATGTTGAGCTGGAGTGTCTAGTCTATGAGCAGAAATTGGAACACTAACTGGAATCCTGACTGGTGGAGGTGAAGGTTTCCCTCCACTTGGAACGTGAGAAGTCATAATGGGGTTTCGAGACCATTGACCATTTGGAGAGAGGGGTTGCGAAACTCTTGGAGACAATTGTGCAGAGATGAGAGGCGGCATTCTTGATGGAACCAAGGGTGGTAAAGGTGCTAAGTTTGCTGAATGGAGAACGTTCTGCATTCTGGGAGCAACTTGTCTCAACGGAACCATCTGACTCTGTGGAGAAACAGGGAGCCTTTGATGTAGAGGTTGATATCCAATCGGTGTTGGTCTTGGACTCACTGCCGGAATCCTCGGAACTTCGTTCAAAACTGGAACTCCACAGGGTGTTGGTTTGTACTGAGGTGGGGGTGAAGCAGAGGTTGAAGCTCTTCGAGGTTGAGTTGAAGGTTGAAGCAGAGGTTGAGACATTGATTGAGCCAGATTTTGAGGCAAACTTTGCGGTAAAGATTGAGACAAACCTTGAGGTAAAGTTTGAGACAAATTTTGTCGCAAATTTTGAGCTGGTCTTTCAGATTCGTTTGTTCCCAAGTTTTGTTTCAGAGGTTCAACCTGAGTAGCAACTTGCGGAGCGACTTTAGCAACCTCTCGTGTTTTGGATTCGTTCACAGCCCATGCATGTGAGATCACACCGGGCGGACTCGAAGGTTTGACTACGGAAATATTTGAGCTTGCTGGTAATCGATTTTCGAGAGGTTTTTCCAAACTTGAATTCTTTGTGGGTGCCTTGTAGAAAGATGGAATGTCGGGCGTTTTCGGTGGTTGAGTAAGATCAAAGCCTTCGTAGTTCGGATCTTCTTCAGTGTCGGTATCAATCTGCAGATCGTGTTCGCTCTGAGGAGTGTCAGGTTTCAAATCTGCTTCGGCTTCTCCAGCAGCAGAAGCGTTTAGACTCTCAACAGCTTGTTGCATTTCCTCGACGTCTTCTTGAGGAGCCTCCGGTGGTGGACCATTGGAAGAATCAGCCTCAGTTTCTTCCTCTTCACATTCGTAAGAATAATCTTCAGTAGGTCCACCAAAGTTCTCAGCCATGAGAGCAGCAACCGCAACCTCAGTTTCTTCTTGCGAAATAGCAGCTCGAGGTTTGTCTTCAGTTTGCGATGGTGGAGAAGTTGGTGCAGGTACTGGAATGCTGGTTTCCTCTCTGTTTCGAGTCTGATTGTTCGTGTCTATTACCTCAGGTTCGGAAATACTCTTGACGGCATTCTCATGCATAGTTTCATCAATCTCGATACCAAAACCTGGAATGAATTTCTCCTTCTCCTCGAGCTGGAATTCTTTTTTAATTGTATTGGTCGTTAATGTTGGAGAAATATTGGTAATGGCTGGGGAGATTTTTGGTATTGGACTCGGCATTAAGTCTCTGGACGGCGGAAGAGTGGGAGACATTTCTTTTGAAAGAATAGGACTGCTCGCTCTAGGAGGACTGGACTCTGCTCCGAGATACGGCAAGGCTCCACCTTTATCATGATGGTGATGATGGTGATGATGATGATGGTGACAGTCCTTACGCCCTCGTTCATCTTTCGACTTCTTTCTCTTCTTCTTCTTCTCCTTGAGCTTTTCAGGAACTGTGGTTGGAGTCGAAGGTTCGATACTGTCGTTATCATCTGTGAATCGGAAAACGTCATGATCGGTAGACTCTGTGCAAACAGCAGACTTTGGAGAATTCGGTAAGCCAAGAAGCTTGGCTTCGATTTCTCGTCCAGCCTCCGCGAGATCGACGCTGTTTTCATCCTGAGGTTGATGTCGCCGCTTCTTTTCGGATTTTCTCCTGACTCTTTCAACATCTGGACTACGGTTTTCATCACTGTCAGAATGGTAAACGTTGTTCTCATTGGGCATACTCCCAAGCCTGTTGAAGAAAGTATTGGATGGAGTTTCATCAACGTCGTCCGAAAGGGGACCGAAGATATCTTCCATTCTTTGACTATCTCTTGCCTCTTGTCTATTGAGCCTCTTTCTTCTAGCTTTGGTCTTTTCATCGGCATTTCTCTCCCTGCGTTTCTCCTTCTTGTTTCGCTGCTTCTTGTCAGCCCGCATCCTGTCCTCAGCATTGTCAATAATCGAAGTACTGGGTGATTTAGTTGAGGTTGTAGTGGTACCAGACTCGGGTGAGTGATTAGGACGAAATTCAAGATTGGTGCCAGTGGCATTGACCTTAATATTCTTGTGCTCCATACTATCGGACGGTTCGAGTTTGATGCCTTCCTCACTGCTCACCGAGTTCTTCTGTCGCTTTTGCTTCTTTTTGTGTGACTTCTTGCGCGAGTCCCTTTCATGGTTATTTACCACCGGATGGTTCGCCGAGAAAGACATTCTGTCCTCATCATCAGATGTTCTCGGTTCTTCCTTTATCGTCACCCTGATGTTATTCACCATCACGCTAGTCTTCGGCGATTCTAGAGGATTATGTTTCTCTTCCGAATCCGCAAAACCAAGATCAACATCACTTTCGTGAAACCTCTCGGTCTTCACAACTGTGTGTTTGTTAAAGGACTCATCTTCCTCGCTTGTATCCGAATGGATGCGAGATCGAGAACCCTTTCTCGAAAGCGATTTTGCTCTTGTGGAATCAGACTCTGAAGTGCCTTCGTCCTCGGTGAGGGCTTTGCTGCTCACAGAATCTCCATCCCAGGAAGTGCTTTGCTTCTTTTCCTCTCGCCTCGCTCGACTTTGCTTCAGTTGAGAGAACTTGTCCTTTAGTCTCACCTGGCGTTTCTCCTCCTCGAGTTTTTGCATGTTTTTTGTCGATCTGGCTTTCACCTTATCGTACATACTGATATACGCTGGTTCGTCATCGACAATGTCAAAGATAGAATGCTTTTTAGGCTCATCACTGTCGGTGTCGGTTGCAGAAGGATGTCGCATTCCTTGCATTTCGTGAGTGGACAAAGCACCTTCATCCAAATCGCTGTGCAAATTCTGCTGATGCTCATGATGATGATGGTGGTGGTGATGTTGCATCTCCTTCACATGATGAATCATGTTGCCTTGATCATTTGGAATATTCGGGTCGTTCCTCTTTGCCAATTCAAGCCTTGCCAGGAAATCTTTGTCAGGTTCTTGAGAAATGGAACTTCTCTCTCTGGATTCCTTCTCCGACCTTTCGGAACGATTCTTTTTACTACGTTGCTTTTCCTTCACACTTGAGTCTCGATTGTTTTCTTTGCCTTCTCGACTCGACTCTCTCGTAAGATCGCAGGAAGCTTGAACACTATCCCTACATTCTTGACCAGGAGAGTCTTTACTTTCCCGACTATCTCTACTTTCTCGACTAGATCGATGCGAATCGTTCCTATGTTTTCGGTCTTCGGACCTTCGGTTTTGTCTAGATCGGTCTTTACTGTCTCTTCTGTGATCAGAAATTTTCATGCGTTTAGCGTCGTCTTCGACAGGAGTATCTTGGGAAGAACAGCGTCGTTTAATGGCAACTGGCGCAGGAGTTTGAACCGGAACAGGGGGGACAGATTGATGAACATGATTCTCGATCGGTCTTTTAATTTCCTCTCGATCTCGTTTATCCTCTCGTTCTCTTTTTTCTTCTCTTTCCCTCTTGTCTTCTCGTTCTCTTTTTTCATCTCGATCTCTCTTTTCCTTTTCTTTTTCCTTCTCATCTCTTTCTTTTCTCTTCTCGCGTTCAATTTTTTCTCTTTCTCTTCTTTCCTGATCTTCTCTTTCTCTCCTTTTCTCTTTTTCAAGCCTTTCCTTTTCCTCCTTCTCCCTCTTTTCCTTCTCCTGTCTCTCACGTTCTTCCTTTTCTTTTCTCCTCTCCCTTTCCAATCGTTCTTTCTCCTCCCTCTCCCGTTTCCTCTCCTTCTCGAGCTTTTCTTTTTCTTCTCGTCTTTTTTCCTTTTCCATCCTCTCGCGCTCTTCCCTCTCTCGCATTTCTTGCTCTTCTCTTTCCTTCCTAACTCGTTCCTTTTCCTGCTTATCACGCTCTAATCGCTGCTCTTTTTCTTTCTTTTCTCGTTCCTCTCGTTCTCGTCTTTCCCGTTCTTCTCTTTCTTTCCTTTCTAGCCTCTCTTTTTCTTCCCATTCTCTCCTTTCTTTTTCTCTCCTCTCCCGGAGTTCAAGCTCCTCTTTTTCCTTCCGCTCTCGCTCTTCTCGATCTTTTCTCTCCTTCTCCTGCCTCTCCTTTTCTAACCTTTCCCGCTCTCTTCTTTCTTCATCTTTCTCGCGCCTTTCTCTCTCTTCTCGTTCTTTCCTTTCCTGTCGATCTCTTTCTTCCTTCTCTCTTCGCTCTTGCTTCTCCTTTTCTTCCTTCTCTCGCCTCTCCTTCTCCTCCCGTTCCTTTCTCTCATATTTGGTCTCTTTACTTTCTTTCATCTCTTTCTCCGCTTCTACCCTTTCGACCAAATTCGGTCGCTCTTCTTTCTCCTCCTTTCGACTCTTATCTTCTAACTCCTCCTTTCTTGCTTTCCTGGCTTCCTTCTTCCCATGTCTGGAATCTTTAGAATCTCTCGAATCTTTACTATCTCTGGAATCACGACTTTCCCTACTATTCACAGCCTCCTTTCTCAATTTAGCTCTTGGTACCTCAGAGGAGGAAGACGACGAAGACGATGAGGAAGAAGAGGAAGATAAAGTGGATAACGAGGTAGACGAAGGTGTGGAAGGTTGATGACTCGCGTTGGACGCTAAGGTCGATGCCATTGAGATCGCGACCGCTGTCGTCGTGATAGTCGCCGTCGTCGTGCTTATTATCGTCGAGATCATGGATCCCGTCGTCGAAGTTGTCGTCACAGGGCAAGTGACAACGGGATTGATTGCCCGACTCGTCAGAGCGTTTTGGGAATGAACGCTATTTAAATTTCCTACACTACCATTGCTACTAAGAAGACTACTCGCTGATGCTAAACTTGCAGTTGCTAAACTTGCTGATGCTGAACTCACTGATGCTATACCACTAACACTGCAGCTATTCGCCGCCGTCGCACTACCCAGGGCTGTGATTGGTAGTGAAACGGGTGGCAATTCTGGACTGACCGTCTTGATCGACGTGCCAGGTGTGACGGGGGTTGTTGGATTCGGATGCACATAATTGTGCGGCGTCGCCGTCCTCGGGTCACTTTTGAGCGTCGGCGTCGTCGCCAAGGTCGTCAGACTGCTGGACGATGCAGTCTGCACCGGTGGATGACTAGGAAATGGATACTGCAGGCAGACCTTGCTGGTGCAACCCACACCAGCAAGACTCCCAGTGCTACCGATCATAGAGCTCACACCTAACACACCCGTGAACTCTCGAGGTTCATACTTCTCACTGAAGTTCTCCAAACGTTTGGAATCTTCATCGAAAACGCTCCTCTTAGCGAGAACCGATTTCACTATGTCAGAGGGTTGAACCTCGTGGAGATCAAGATCGAGGAGCTTATGTCGAAACCTAAAACGCTCCGAGGCAGAGGCGTCTAGTTTGGCAAGAGCGTCGCCACCGGCAGCACTGATAGCTCGGGATCCAGACCACTTTTCGTACTTCTCGTTGAGGGATTTTATCCTTTCCTCAAGGGTCGGGGATTGAGATGTTGTTTCACTGTCGGAGCTGGTGGGACTCGGGCTTGGATGACGAGGTGGGGGCGAGGCTGGAGGTTGAGGTGCCATTCTCGGACTTGTTGTTGGTAGGCTTGAGGCACAAGGCGGACTGGCAATTTTGGCTAGGGTTGCATGAGTCGATCTCGAACTACCACTGCTGTTGTTGTTACTGTTACTCGTGTTGTTGTTGTTCAACACCTGGGACGCGAACCTAGGAAGAGGCAAGGAGAGAGGACCATCGTGACTTCTCTCTCGAAACGTCCGAGGCTCAGTGGGACCGTCGTCCGGTCTCTCGTCAACGAGAGGTGTTCCTGGCCTAGAAACCTCATGATGATCGTGATGTCTGTAAAATAAAAAAGAAAAAAAAACAAGGTTTAGTCTTTAAATTGAACACTAATCTAGTCATCAAATCATTAAAGACTTTAACAGACTTAAAAATGTTTAAAGCTTTCAATTTATAGAAATTACCTTGCGGCATCTCTTCGTCGTTTGCAAGGTCCAGGTCCCCTTCCCTCGCAACTGCCTCTCCTTGAACTGTGATGAACTATCACTTTGCTATCACTAACCCTCCTGACTTCCATCCCTTTCCTCCCGGAATGCGAAGTAACAAGAAGAGAAGCAATCTCCGGTTCGTCATCGTCACAAAGTATCGACGCCGCTCCATCGAGCTTCTGTCTCTTCTTCGGTGCGAATACGACTTCGTCACCACTACTGGGACACTCCTCTAGCTGTTCTAACAAGTGTACCCGCTCCTTTTGAAGATGCCTGATATCAGGCGGTTGTATTAAGGGAGGCGGAGGCGCCGGTGGATCAACACTTGTTACGACGCTCTGGACAGCATGTCTTCGAGACAAAGATGGACAGTCTTCATCATTAAGCTTGCTTTCACCTATCACTCCACTATCGTAGTCGTCATGACTCGCTCCGCTGCCTTGACTGAATTCGTCGTAGCTTCGGAATCTCCTCGGCGTTGGTTCGTTGAAGTCGCTCTCGTAGTAAGGATCTTGATACGATCTTCTGGCGGTTCGAGATATCGCCGTGGGATGAGCTGGACTCGCTCCAGGTGTGCTTCCGCCTCCTGGAGTTCGGCTGTAACTCGCTGCCCTCGCTCTTGGTGGGGTTTCGTAGCGAGTGAATCTACTTCCGGCGTTTGGAACTGTCACAGCTGATTCGAAAGTCCGTTCTCTTCTATATAAAAAAAAAGATACTCTCAAATTAGATAATCCATTCAGAAATTCATTCTGGTTTAATTATCAAAAGCAATAACAGAAAAGATACATACGCAACTTCGAATGTAGCGGCAGGAGTTGGCCTCGTGTCCCAAGGCTTTTCGCCTGCAAACCCCTGACGTTCTAGATGTTCGTAAAACGTCTCCTGGCACTCCCTCGAGGCGAAGTCTACTTGCAAACGACGACCTCGAAGTGTTACCCCTCTCATTTCTTTGACCGCAGTCTGAGCGCAGCTGATCTGGTCGAAGAAGACCAAAGCATGCCCTCGTTCCTTATCCACAACCACGTGTGTGATTGACCCGTATTGATGGAACTGCATGTTGATGTACTTCTCCGAAACGCACTCTGTAATCAAAAAATTACATCCATTATTAGTAAAAGTGAATTCATCTAGTCTAAAAGAACCTAGTTAATTTACAAAGTTGCGAAAAACCTTTTTTTAAGTATTAAATATGTGATGAAAAATTATGAGGATTAAATCTCATACCTCCAATGCCGTCAACCCAGACACAGGATGTGGGCATTGACTTTCCAAATCCGAGTTTGATCCGATTCGAACCCAGGTGTTCTCCATCCATCGATCGCATCGCCTTTACAACGCTGCTGATGTCCGAATACTGACAAAAGGCGTAGCTCGTCACTGCTCCCTGTTTTTTAATATCAATTTCCTGCACAGATAGATCAGACTTATAATTAAATTTTTTATCAGACCTCAACTAAAGTATGAAAAAAAGATAACTGAACAATACTAACGATTATTTCTCCAAAGGGTTCGAAATGTTTCCTGAGTTCCGACGCGGTAACGTCTTTCTCAAGATTTCCAATGAACAGTGTTCTTGTCGCCTTCGGATGGTATTCGTCCAGCTCAGCCTCATAGGGTCGAAACTCGTTGTCCTCTACATCGTAACCCTGATAAGGAGCCACTTCGATCTTGCACCCGAAGAACAACTTGTCATGTGAGACTTCAAGTGCCTTATCAACGTCTTCGGGTTTCTTGAAGCAGACCAGGGCATATCTGTCACCTGCAGCACCAACGACCTTAACCCAGGTGACTTTTCCATGCTTTTTGTACTCATGAAACAATCCGTCCTTAAGTGAGGTGTCGCTACTCCGTGCTGGTAAATTCCGCACGCATATCGCGTGTGGCCTTCGATCTACTGGCGAAGTAGCATTTCCGGTTCGATGCGGTGAACTTCCAGGTGAACTACTACCGCTAGTACTGGCACCAGAACTCCCGCTACGACTACTACTAGAACTACCCGACCTGCTGCTTCCACTCGGTGAACTACTGCTACTTCGTGATTTCCTCCTCTGTTTTTTGTGTTGTTTTAAACCGCTCCCACTATTTCCACTTATACCATTTCCTAAAAGCAGATTAATTCGGTTAATTTATTTTTTGCTCTGGGTCAAAGACCAAATTCTTTTAGAAATCTCATCAAATTTCATGAAATCCTTTCAATTTTCACAAAATTTTTTTAAACTGTTACAAATTTCTTGAATTCTCTTTTCTTTTTTCGGAGGTTTTAAAAATAAAGGATAAAAATGTTGATATAATACCTGGCTCATCGGGATAAGAGTCCGTTGTTGCTGGGGATGGTGGAGGTGGACCAGTTCCATACCTCGAACTGGCCGACTCGTAACTCGTCCAGGATAAGGGCTGCAGACTACTACGGTGGCGATCTAGGTGGGGCGGGGGTGGCGGTCCACTGGAATACGGACCCGTTCGCGGGTAGATCCGATCCCTCGCCCTCGTCGGCGTCACGTGGTAACTGCTACCTGGTGGCGGACGTATACGGGGTATGTAACCAACTGACTCGCCGGAAGTTGGATCGACCTGGTGGCCCACGACGACGCCAACACCGCCGCCGCCGACGCCGCCCACGCGGTTGCTCCTGCTGTCGCTACCATAGAAACTACCGTGCGATCCTCTCGTCTCAAAACCCTCTCCTCTTTCTCCTCCGGCACCTCCTCCACCACCGCCGCTGGATCCATGATCCTCCGAACTTCTACAAAATAGAGAGATATATTAATTTTCTTGCAACAACAACCTTCCCCTCTTTTAATTATTAATTTTAATTTTAATTTAATCTTCCCCTCTTTAATTAAACTGGTTGAGTTCTCTTGGACTCAAATTCCTCAACCAGTTTTTCTGGAATCTTGGAAAATATGGAGATTATTTTATTCTACTGCCTCCTCCATCTGGTAAATTTAATTTATTGATTCTTTAAAAAGGAGTAATCCCACAAAAGATCTTCAAAAATAAATGATATATCAAAATAGACTCTTGCTATCAAAAAGCACTCGAGACTCGTTACCATCAATCGTAAACTGGTTTTGCGTACAACATATATGTTTACTGTACGTCACGTCACTAAAAAGCCCATCACTACCATTAAGCTTGATATCTATGACCATGAAACCCATAATTATAGTACTTATGATGTAGCTTTAATGTACTTAGATGTGCGTTTTAGCTTCGCCTCTATTTCAGACAGATGCCTGACCCACTAAAGTGGACATGTCTCTAGTACTTTAACCATACATACAACTAAAATCAGGGTAGGAATCCAGGACATTATAAATGAGCTTTGTTAGAAACTAAACTCTCAGATCAAAATATAAACCCTTGTTATCCCATCTTAAGTCATTGAAATATATTTCGAAATTTCATTCTGTAATTACATTTTAATTTAACTCTGATTTATTGCTAGGAGAGATTTATTTCCTCTGCAATCTACAATTATTTTGCGATTATTTTATGATTATTTTACAATTCTGAGTGAGTTATGTTCGTGGGTTGCCTTATTTCTTGGTATTTAATTACACGTAATCAAAAGTTGTTTCTGTGACATTATTTCTCCTTGCTTATTTTTTTCCTTTTTTAATTTAATTATTGTAGTTTAAATCAACTTAAATTATAAAAAGATTAATGAATCGAGTTCTCCTAACAAGGAGTTTTCGCGCCTTAATTTTATTTTATCGTTGAACTAAATGCAGAATCATGTTCAAGGCAATTCCTTCACGGTATAAAATATAATTCCATGCCCTCCGGAATTTATTTTCCATGATCTTGATCGCCTCGCGCGAGCAAAATAGATTCTAACGGAATCATACTGTGCATGCTCAACACGTTTTCTACAAAGATGACTGGGTCCTAGGTTTTATGTAGAAGCGAGATAACTAAAACTCGTCGACATTCCGGAAGCGAATCTCGTCGTCATACTCGTTAATTTCCAAGTTCGACGTGGACAGGATAATATTGAAAGATTCTCGAACAAGTTCCAAGATTCTAATATCCTCCCTTGCTATAAAATATGGTTCTAAACTCGTTTGTATTTTTAAATTCTAAATCAGAGCGCTCAAAATTACATTCTCAGGAAAATGAGATTAAATATTCAAGAGACGATTATGTCATACAAAATTGTCACATGTTCAATGAATAAACATAAAAAAATTTAAATCTGGACTGATATTACCATAATATGCAACTCTCTTTTCCTTCCAAATAATCAATTTTGAGATGAATTATTAACAGCAGATTCTCTTTATAGGAATGAAGACATTTCTTGAGTTCAATGAGGGCTCTTACCCTCAATTTGAATTAGAAGGGGTCTTGAATTAATCTGAATGAATCTTAAGTGATCGATCACCCAATTTATTTTCACACTCACTTACAGAAAAGTAACTTCTATTGTGATTTAGTGCTTTAGAATTCTATCAATTATAAATATAAGAAGTTCCAGATTCAAAGAACTGTTTTTTTTTTTTTTTTTAAATATAAGGAAATCTACGAGGGGTTGACAATTTCAAAAAAATTACAGCTCTAGCTTTCAAGTGACTTCAAGTGAATTCATCTGAATTAACTGACTTCGGGAGATTTTATTGAATTAAAGTCTCTTGAAGTCATTCGAATTTTGAAATTTCTGTAGTCACTTGAAGTGATTTAAAATTATTTTTAATAATTTTAAGGGACTTTGAGGGGTTTGAAAAGATTTTAAGAGATTTCAAGTGAATTTTACAGATTTTCAAGCGAGTTTAAAGGATTTTAACTAATTCTAAAAATATTTAAGACATTTCAAAGAATTTCAAGAGTTTTTAAGTAATTGAGTTCTTTCTAGAATTTTAAAAAACTTGAAATAATGTTAAGTGATTTTAAAGGGATTCAAAGAATTTTAGGAGATTTCAAGTATTTTCAAGTTATGTTGACTGATTGTAAGAGATTTAAAGTTATTTTAAGAGATTTTAAAGAATTTTAAGTGATTTAAAAAATTTTAAGGCATTTCAAAAAAATTCAAGGGATTTTAAAAGGTTTTAAGTGACTTTAAAGAATTAGAAGTAATTCTAAAAAATTCTAAGGCATTTGCAAATTGCAAATAATTTTAAAATTATAATAATTGCAAAACTTTTTTTATTTCTAAGAAACCTTTTTTCTGACATAAGATTTTAAATTTACAAATTGTAGTGAAGATCGAGCATATTCGAGTTGTACAAAAAATGATGACATTTGATAAAATCAGAGAAAACAAAGATTAGTGAAGACATGTTTTTAGAAATTAGGTCAATGCCCTTGAAGGGTATTGACCGAAAGGCCTACCGACATTACCTACACTTCTACAGTAAATAAGGTTCAGTGCTCTCACTGCTGGTGACAAAACGTGTTTTGACCTACATCCATGTATCTAACGTGCTTTGACTCTTAATGTCAACGTTCTAAATGCATTATGGGTAATGCTAAATTTTTCTTATCGACACTCTACAGACAAGTTCTTCAAAGAAAAATAGAGGTCTATCTACCAATAATTCAATAAATTCTCTCTACTTTCACGTACCATATCTTTTCGGATAAATAAGGTACAATTTTGATTCCAGTGCACTGAAATCCGAGCTGAAATCTCACCATTAATATTTCACAAGACTCTCGCCTCAAATTTATGTAACTTTTATTCAGAGTTTATATAAATGTAGAGTTCAAATTTTTTATCAATTTCATTAAAATAATCATGACTCAACAAATTCAATAGATTTTACTTTTTTTTTTCTCTAAATTTTTAAAATAAATTGTCAAGTATTCAACCTTTAAACTAATATTCACTAAATTTAGAGAGCATTTGCATTTGCACTTTCTAATAGTTTTTGGCATCAGGCAGACACTGCACTAAAAGTCATTCAGTCACATTTGCTTTGGAATGTGGTCTAGATTTTTAAGAAAATGATACTAAATATAATCACTGGTGTCTGGCTTTAAGACACAATAATCTTACTTGTCAGTTTAAAGTCTATTCCAAGAATAATGGCACAAGGAAAAATGTTCCCCAAATTTTTTATTACTTAATTATGTGTCAAATTTTGTAGTAGATGTAAATTTTACCTCATAAAATAAAACAACCCGCAGAAAGAGCACGAACTTTTTTATATTTTATTACTGGATTCATATGCAACTGCGGGTATGGAATTATTGTCCTCAAAATTCCTGTTCTATAATAGTTCTATATTTTTTAGTACAAATAATTCTATACCTGCATTTAAAGGTTGCATATAAAATCTAATAATAAAACATTAAAAAGTTAATAATTATCATAGGCTTCCTTAAAGTTTTATTTACTTTAGCCAAGTGGCGATAAACAGAAATTTATCACTTTACGTAAACAAAATGTTGTGTAACCTTGTCGAGTTGAAGAAGTACCTTACAACTGACAAGTTATGCAGTGGAGAAGTAAGAAAACATTTCACCAGGTAGTGAAAAATTAATGAGCTGTGTCTAGTTTTAGAAATTCAAGTGAACTTAATTTATAAAGTAGGTTTTTGACTAGAAAACTATAGAGTAGGAATATGTTAACACAAGTACATACTAGGTAAAAATTTTAAATTAACAAGTGAACAATATTCGTTTCTACAAACAATGTAATTCTGATTCTAAAATTGATGATTCTACATATGGCGACATTTACTTTTTTTTTGTTTTTCCAATTTCGCGGATAAAATATCCCTGGAATTGGAAAATTTTCTCATCTGGAAGTTGGTATTTATAATTTCTGTTATAGAAACCTTCCAAGTGACTTGAATTTCCCTCGGAATTTCCTTCCCTCTGTTTCTCGCTTGGATACATATGTATACTCAAACTCAGAACACCCTTCCAGACGCACTTTGCACAATTTCTACCATTTCTACTTAACTATGGAAAAGTGTTGGTTAATGAGAGCTTTTCCAGGAATCCGTGCATAACCACTTGGGGTCTTAGAGTCTTAGAGGATAAAAAAGACTCCTGTGACCCCACGAATGACTGACTTCCTTGATTAGAAGAACTCAAAAAGGAAAATTTAAAGAAATTAGAGGGAGGAAAATAATTCGTTATGTGCACTTTCAAAACCTTCATTTATGAAACTCTTTATTTTCTTGTTTTGTCCTAATATATTTAAAAAATTATTTCTATAATAATTGTAGGAGTTTGTTAAATCAATGAGAACACATCAAAGGCTAAACAAACAACATGACTTCATTGATTCAACAAAATTCAACCCTCATCAAAGACTGTTTGTTGAATCAATAGATACTCTAAATAAAGGCTTTCCAATTAAGTTTGCTGTTCTATATATTCTCTTTAAATGGTTTACTCATTAGTATAATACATATTTTATTATAAAAATATAATAAATTACATCAATTATTTACCGAAGTTCAACTATTTTACTTGTTTGGACTTTAAAAATCGGAAGCTCTATAAAAATAAATGTTTTTTTTAACGATAAATGTTAGAACAAAATAATGTTCTCATACAATCAGAACGACAAATTACCTTTAAAAAATTATTTCGACAAGCGGCAAAGCTGATCGAATAAAAACTATAAAAATAGCAAATTATGAATCGGTTGATGGAAACTTTTCAATTGAGAAATGTCTTGTGTCGCGAAGACCCTCGATATACAGTTTGATAACTCTGTCCTCGTTCGACTTGCTTATATAACATAGAGGCACTTGTCACTGAAATGAACAGCAGAAAATCGATATTAGCGTCTTCTATAGTTGCCAATATCATCGTGTTTCATCATATTTTGTACATGCCATAAAGATAGACGAATAATGCAATTTTATTCGTGCAAACCCCGAGGTCAGTCGCGATACGAATCTAAATGCACTGCTTTTCCTGTTTGTCGAAACTCTCGTAATTTCCAAGGGAGATAAACAATAGCGAATCAAGAATGAAGAATAAAGCCAGATTAGACTGAATTACATGTGGATTAAAAAAAGATAGATCCACTGGACTGCAATTTTCTTTTTATCGTTAATTGAATCCGATTCTAGTTATCCTAGAATTAGATATTTAGTTGCGAAATGGAGATTCTTGTCTCAAATATAATGGAACAAGGCCAGTATATGTATTAGAAAATTATAATTAGAGGACTTTGTATTTTGCTACAATGCGTATTATAAAACGAGGAATATACAAGAGACAATTGCTATTATTATTTTAATAGCATAGAGTTCTGGATAATTGGTGATTCCCAAAGAATTTAATTCTGAGGAAGTGGTCAAGGAATAACCTCCGAGCTAATTACCATCTTTTTTACAATCTCATTTAATAAATTCATTATGAGAGTTATATGAGATTGGGATATGGTAAAGAATAAAACAAATCAAAATCTCTATATTGTTCAAATATAAGTTCCTTTTGAAAATATCGAACCTTCACTTTTTCTATGTTTTGAATATATCAGAAGAAAGTTTTTGATAATCTGAGTCCAAACTCTAAATTTAAAAGACTGCAGATCTGAAATGAATTGACTGTATTGAATATTTTAGCCGCTTCTACTTGTTTACCGAAATTCGGATAAGAATATTTTTTCTGTAATGTTTACAGCAAATCCAGTAAGGTTTAAATAAAGTCTGTTGTTTCTATTTTAACTAACGCCCTCTGAACAATTACTCTATTTTGTTTTTCTTCGTATTTAGTAGTTTTAAGGCCATGCATTTGTTATCTGATTTATTAGTTATCTAAGCCCCACCCCGGCTTTTATTTTTTCAAGCATATCACTTGAAAACAAATAGATAAAATGCAATTTAGCCAGAAGATAAATATTCCTTATCGTTTTCCATACGTTTACAAAAAATCAATTTGAATTATCAGTTTTTTAATGTGATACTGAAAATCTGAAATGTAGTTATAAGGGACAAGTCACGTAGCTTATACGTATTAAGACCTTAAGGGTCAAAAGTATTAGACTCGAGCAATCAAAAATTTATAAATTCATTTCTGCGTTAAGTACAGGTTGTTAATAATAGTCTTCAGAAGTGAATAGTTTGAATGGTAAAGTGATTTCTTAACGAAGGTCACGCAATTTAAAGAATTGGTCACGCGAACGATAACGAGTACGTTCTTCATATGCCACGTACATGTGCCAACCAATTATGAATCAGAGGCTACTTGGCTACTGTTTAATAACTGAGGGATGATTTACGTCTCAATTTAACATTTCAAATTTTAAATGCAGATGATTAAGATTTCTCTTTAAAATATGGTCGTATATTTTATTTTTTGCCACGTCAAAATTCATAGTATTTTAGTATTTGAAAAATATATCAGAAACTGATTTTTTCGATTATTTATAGAAGAATAATATTAGTACTTTCTGCTGTTTACACTTAAATCTAGTAAAAATTACTAAAATTAGTGAAAGAAGTTTACTTTTTATGAAACACTAAACCATTCTATAAACTCATGATTGATAAGACGATACTTTCAAGGTTTCATAGAATATACACACAGGCAAAAACCACAGATAATTTGTGTCATTTTCATGAAAAAAACAGTAATTCTCACTTTTGAAGTTTGACGTACAGTTGCAAGGCATTACATGAATGACTGATTGATAAGTCAAAAAGTTATCAGATGGTATCAGTGCGCGCAAAACACGTGATACACGTGAGTTATTACGCGCATGCGCAAAAATCGTATGCAGGGTCATTCTGTGCCAACTTTGGCTCTTCCTAGAGTTCGGAAATTCTCGGTGAAATAAAATTGGAGAAGGTAACAATGAAAATTAGGGTATATGTATTACTAATAGGGCGAGAATTTATCGAGAAAATATGAGAAGATTTTTTTATAACATTTGTTTGTTATTATTCTTCATTTAAAAGCAATCAAGTTAGAATTCAAGCTCTTCCACGCATATTTTATGATTTGATATACAAGAAATGTTGTGGTTTTGTGGCAACAATGCAGAGAGACATGTCGTGGACTCGTCACGGATACCTGACTTTTCGTGGAACAAACACACTTCATCTGTGACCGTTCGATGACGAATCACGTAACTTTGTAAGTTGATCCACGACTCAGGTCGATCAAGTCAATCAAGTCTCGAGTCGATCCACAGGAAAAATCACTTCAAGTTCCTACAGACTTCACAGAAGTTATATCTTAATTTTTTATACTGATGGCAATTCTTTTCTATAATTATATTCCTTGTGAACAAGAGTGCTTGATAAGAAAAACTTTTAAATGAAAGAAGTGATAAACTATAAAACAAAAATGATCAAATAAAATGTTGAGATCCTCGAGTGCTTTTTCCGTTTAAGAGACATATAAACCTTTTATGGACTTGCAATTCTCTCTGCAGATCGCTCCATACGGTACAAGATTTACTGCATTACTGAGTTTTTCTTCAGAATTGCTTCAATGGTCAATTTTCATCCTGAGTTTCTGAGTTTCGATGAAAATATATTGAGAGCAGCTCCTCTTTTACCAGAAAAACAGAAGAATTAAATGAATTTAAAACCACTAGGTTTCTAAAAAGAAGAAACCAATGAGAATTAGGGGCCGACGCTTAGCTAATTTGAAATCAATGAATATTCACTCTGAAGTATCAATCATATTATCAAAATGAAAACTCACAAAAATTAGGAAAAACAGATGGTCTCAAAAATGTGAATATTCATTTTCTTAATTCCAGATACACACAGAATCAACTAAATATGATTTGGTAAAATTTTACAATCTAGAAATTCCTGAAATATTAAAACCTGACTCCTATCGAAATTTATCATGGCCATATTACAGCTAATACAAGTTTTCTTCAAAAATTGACATTAACTATACTCGTACGACATTAACGACTCTCTTCTGTATAAATTTAAACTGCGTTTGAATTTTCCATTTGACCTCGACGACTTTGACGAATGTCAAACCGATAGTGTTATCGTCGCTTGTTCGCGATATGGACTGTCAACAAGGAAAACGGAATCCGCTATTCGCTTCGGCAGTATTCGTAGCTGGGAATAGGCAATTTTTTTCTCTGCAGTATAGTAACGGTATATTACACATATATCAGTACATCACAATAATCGCAAATCACATCTGCATTTCGCCACGGATATACATCATGTCGCATAAAAATAGCCAACAAAAACCAAACGTTTTGTACGGTCTGCATAAATACATAAAAAAAATGAAAGAACAGTAAAATAGAGGACAAAGGACAGGGACTTTCGAACATGGTACTTACCCTCGATGTGTAAGGTCCGTTCTTGATTCTTCCGGGAGTATCTTCGGGCACAAGTAGCGTTCATTGAATAGGTTCAATTATTTAAATCGTCGGTTTAATCAAGATTCAAAGAAACATTTTTTAAAAAACATTTTTAACACACTGTTATCCTCCTGAGTCACTGTATTCCAACACTGCATCCAAAGCAATATCCAAAGATGTGGTTCCAAGATTCGATGGCACACATAGCACGTTTTTCTTCTTTTTTTTAAAAAATACTTTTTTTATCCACTTTGCACTTCCTCTGCTTTCACCAACACCGTTTTCTTTTCACTTATCCACCACTAGTTTATTTATTTAAGTTGTTTATTTAAGCACCCGCGGATTCCTCGTGCTGGCAGGAAGAAAGAAGGAGCATGAGTGAGGAAAGAAGTTTTCTGATTAGCAGGATAAGCGCAGACCGTACATAAATTTGACTTGCAAAAAGATAATAAAAAAAGCTGTCGACAATATTCAGGTCGCCTTTACCTGTCGCTATGCTTCCGGTGACGCATAAATTAATCCCCACAACATGACTCATTGTAAAGAGATAGATACGTAAATGTGATTTCCAGGTTCAGATTTGCTTTCGCGTAATGCTTAGATTCTCGAATTTTCGGCGCCGAATTGAGGGAGAAGAATAACAACGATAGATCGTGCCGCATTAGAGAGTGCGCTTCCAATTTCTACTCTAAATCAGCGTAACTCGAAGCTTTTTCAGCACCGAGCGCCGAAAGCCGAAAACTTTACCTTAATAAATTCAACTCGCGGAAATAATTTGCGCTCTGGTGATTCATCACGTGTCTGAGGTAATCTACGGACATGATAATATGTTTTTCGTGAGGCAAGTAAAAGTTTCGGATGATGCAATCCTACAGGAAAATTAATCACGGAGAAGAGAGTCGATAAAAATAAAGAGCCTCGACTATTGCTCCTTAAATCCAGATTTATGCTGAATATAGAAAACTTTCGTCTTCCGTTTTCTTTTCTTTTTTTTTTTTTATGGAGAAAACAAATCTTTCCATGATTGATATTGATTTGATTGAGTACAATTGTTATCGGAATTTATATTTTGAATGAGGAAACCACTCTATCCAATATCAATCAAGGTAATAAATAAAAAGTCTGATTTCTCTCATTTTCTTCAGCTTCCCTGAAGACGAAAGTTTCATTCCTGAGATTTTTAGCAATTCAATATTCATTTCCATTTTTAAGATGAAATCACTAGAGATTTCCCTGGATAGAATAGAAAAGAGTAAAATAATAAAAAGAGATGGGATTCTTACCCGTGTGTGGGAAACCTGTGTTGGAGATGCTGAGGTTCGTAGTACTGGGTGGTAAGGGATCTTTCGTCCAGGGTGTGATCTGTCGCGTAGGCCTTCGCTGCAGACTTGATATCCATGAACGCCACCGTCGCGGATGCGCCACCGGTGCTCGTCGAGCCTCCGCCGACGCTACTCCCGCCTCCAGCCCCAGAACCACCCTCGTTCCCTTCACCGAGGGAACCACCGTCCACGGGACATTCCTCGCCCCGCGGCAGCAGCTTGACGCTCTGCACGCGTCCATAACTAAACAGAATAATGAAAAACATTTTAATGTCACATTCAAAAATAAATTATGAAAATAAAATAATGGGCACAAGACTACAATGAAATCCGAACATAGATGTTTTGTAGATGATTACCAGGGTGGCTATTCGGCGGACAATTTCAAATTTCCGGTCAAAAGTAAAGTATTTATATTTATATAACATAGATAAACACTGTTAATCAGGGATTTAAAGGATTTCAAGATACTTTCAGGGTGTCTAGTGAAATTCTTCCCACTCAGACGCTAGACAGATTGCTCTAAAATTCTTGATTGCTTCCATTCCAAAAGGAATAAAAATTTAAGAATTGCAAACTTTCCATGGTCATTACATTTTCCATCTCTATCATTGCTTCAACATTATTTCAAGCCTATTAAACAACCAAGAGAAAAACTACAAACAATGGATGGTTTTACACCATGTTCTCTGAAGTTTTTTTTTTTTTACAAACAACGACCTCCCATTGTGCCTTAACTACACACAGCAACTATAGCTAACAACGGGACGATGAAAACGTCGATTATGCTCAGGATAAAAATTGCAGCAGAATGTGTTACATTCACATACGCAGTCTACATCGTCTCGTAATTTCCCGCAGATATAATCAACGTTTTTAATTGGAAATCTTGCCGACTCAGAGAGACATGGGAGTTATACTATGTATAAGTGAGATTCAAATGTGTCTGAAGTCGTTGTTTTTCATCCGGTACTTAGGCTGTCTTGACATAGTTCGTGATGTTCAAGTCATCACTAGCCCAACGTTATACTACAGCACTTATTGTTCAACTTCTGCATGATATCGATCAAGCCAAGAAGAGACACGTAAATTAATGGACTTTAATCAGACTTCAGTAACAGTTGCTTGCTATTCCTCCCATTGCAATTTTATCAAATGTCAACCTCAATCCTGAGCCTGTTTTGATATTTGAAACATTAGCCATAAATAACAGAAGTCTCCAACATTTTTGGTTTACTAATACATTGTGACTGATTATTCAATGAGTAGATATTTAAGTTTGTTTTTTCTTATGTAAGCAAGCGCGAATCATATGTAATGTGTATGATGAGGAGGTATACTCAATGATGGCAGTGATTATATGATAATGATATGTAATTTGTAAAAATGATCTTGTGCTTTTCAAAACAAGAGTCTTCTTTAGAGTGGTCGTCATGATAAAAGAATTTTATTTTGCATTATTGAAATCTATTCATAAATTGTTGAATTCTTTTCCAGGTTTATCGAAAGCGTTATGAAAACCAGTTGAAAAGGTTTTATTTTTCTACTTCATATAATATTACAATGAACAGTATGTATTCCATTCAGGCTTCCGGTCAATCTTAATTTTCTTCCTTTAAATTGGAAATAGTTCACAAATTGGAACATTCCCGTCACAGGATTGCATCTAGAAATCCAGGACACGAGAGCATTGAACTGAATCCCAGCTGACAATCTACAAGACTAACAACAAATCCAAAACTAGTTCCAAACGCAATGACGAGTCGCATTTTTATTAGATTTTACGGACTGACTGTTTTAGAACGAAAGGAAATAATTAAAAGATGATTGGATGAACCAACTCAAGTTGGAATTTAGTTTGATGAAACAAAATTTCAATTCCTGAATTACAAATGCGCTATATCAAATCAATTTTCTCATGAAAATTTAGTTATTTCTATATGAAAATATTATACTCTTAATCATCCATCTTTTCTTCATCAATATCTAAGTTTGGGATAAAAAACTAGATCTAGATTTGCTGATGTAACTGGTCTCGTGCAACTGCAATCTTCTATTAAGTTCAATTAATCAGAATGTGATCCAAATTTCCCCGGACAATTGTTTCAATAACCTATCCTAACAAGCATCTTATTGAGACAACGGGAGATGGTGAATCATTTGTTTGTTAGTAAACAAAGTTCCTTTTTGTATATCTACAGGAAAAAGAATTAGTCACTTAGTTCATGAGAAGTAAGCTACAATTACTTCGGTGATTAATAGCCTTCTACTGAAGACAATTCTGATTATAGGTTTTAGTTTATGAGAAGGTGTATTAAAAGAAACTTAAGTAGTTGCTTATATAGTAGTATGTATTATGATTCATTAAAATCAAAGAAAAACGAAATACTATAACATTCGAGAACAGAAAACTGTTCAAAATAATTAAAAGAACATAAACACTATATAAAAAAATCTGCCCGCTTCGCGGGCACATTCTCATCGCGCGCTTCGCGCGCGGCTCGCTTCGCTCGCAAAAATGAGCGCGCCTACGGCGCGCGGGGGGTCGAATATAGTTCGATCGTCGCGCTTCGCGCTCCGATATATATAC